>OY294026.1:4492069-4536961 GCA_958510785.1 Exephanes ischioxanthus
GGTTCGTGTGTCAAATTCGTTCCTTCCACTCGTATGCTCAAATTATTCAACGTCAATATGTACGATCACAAAAGTGCAGGCAACAGCGAAACGCAACACGATACTCAACCCTTTGACGAAATATTCGATGTTTTGTAGATTCGAAATCGGAGCAAATTTTTATCATTTCCAAATTGATTTTATTATTATTTTTTTTTAAATGTCGAATTAGAACAATTCTTACTGTACGTTATTCTTTTCTTACGTTTAGCATTTCTGGCATAATTTTCATCGATACTCAATTTTTGCAATATTTAATGAAACATCTTTATAAAAAAAATGTCTATTTTCATATTCAATAACAACGTCACGACGCTTATGAATTGGCCCTAAAAAAAAAATCGCCGGTGTCTGTTTATCATTAAATTTTAATAATATCACAGGTTGCATAATGTTAAATACAGCTATGTAAATAAAATCATAATTTCTTCCCGCCCGAGGGTTTTTAATTAATAGTTTTAATGTATCTATCAAAAAAAGTCTTTATATAAAAAATTTCTATTTTCATATTCAATAACAACGTCACGACGCTTATGAATTGGCCCTAAAAAAAAAATCGCCGGTGTCTGTTTATCATTAAATTTTAATAATATCACAGGTTGCGTAATGTTAAATACAGCTATGTAAATAAAATCATAATTTCTTCCCGCCCGAGGGTTTTTAATTAATAGTTTAATGTATCTATCAAAAAAAGTCTTTATATAAAAAATGTCTATTTTCATATTCAATAACAACGTCACGACGCTTATGAATTGGCCCTAAAAAAAAAATCGCCGGTGTCTGTTTATCATTAAATTTTAATAATATCACAGGTTGCGTAATGTTAAATACAGCTATGTAAATAAAATCATAATTTCTTCCCGCCCGAGGGTTTTTAATTAATAGTTTTAATGTATCTATCAAAAAAAGTCTTTATATAAAAAATGTCTATTTTCATATTCAATAACAACGTCGCGACGCTTATGAATTGGCCCTAAAAAAAAAATCGCCGGTGTCTGTTTATCATTAAATTTTAATAATATCACAGGTTGCGTAATGTTAAATACAGCTATGTAAATAAAATCATAATTTCTTCCCGCCCGAGGGTTTTTAATTAATAGTTTTAATGTATCTATCAAAAAAAGTCTTTATATAAAAAATGTCTATTTTCATATTCAATAACAACGTCGCGACGCTTATGAATTGGCCCTAAAAAAAAAATCGCCGGTGTCTGTTTATCATTAAATTTTAATAATATCACAAGTTGCATAATGTTAAATACAGCTATGTAAATAAAATCATAATTTCTTCCCGCCCGAGGGTTTTTAATTAATAGTTTAATGTATCTATCAAAAAAAGTCTTTATATAAAAAATGTCTATTTTCATATTCAATAACAACGTCACGACGCTTATGAATTGGCCCTAAAAAAAAAATCGCCGGTGTCTGTTTATCATTAAATTTTAATAATATCACAGGTTGCGTAATGTTAAATACAGCTATGTAAATAAAATCATAATTTCTTCCCGCCCGAGGGTTTTTAATTAATAGTTTTAATGTATCTATCAAAAAAAGTCTTTATATAAAAAATGTCTATTTTCATATTCAATAACAACGTCGCGACGCTTATGAATTGGCCCTAAAAAAAAATCGCCGGTGTCTGTTTATCATTAAATTTTAATAATATCACAGGTTGCGTAATGTTAAATACAGCTATGTAAATAAAATCATAATTTCTTCCCGCCCGAGGGTTTTTAATTAATAGTTTTAATGTATCTATCAAAAAAAGTCTTTATATAAAAAATGTCTATTTTCATATTCAATAACAACGTCACGACGCTTATGAATTGGCCCTAAAAAAAAATCGCCGGTGTCTGTTTATCATTAAATTTTAATAATATCACAAGTTGCATAATGTTAAATACAGCTATGTAAATAAAATCATAATTTCTTCCCGCCCGAGGGTTTTTAATTAATAGTTTTAATGTATCTATCAAAAAAAAGGATGCGTGTTTGGAATTTTAGGGGTTTCCAAGGGAAATTTAGGGGGATTTCAAATCGATCCTAGGGGGAACGTTTTGTAGTGGTTGGCAACACTGAGTTCCGGTTATCGGTCGCTCTCACCGGAAACGAGACGCGGAGGACGCTGTCGGAGCTTCCCGTCACTCGGCAAGTCTACGTGGATCGGGGCGTGGCACCTCGCGAAATTCCGCCCCGGCGATATTCCGCCTCCTCGCTGCACCGGCTAATCCCGCTCATCCGCACACAGCCGGATACTTCATTTCCATCTCGAGTCACCTCTCTCCCCAGTTAACTCCGAGATTGCCCTACAGCGGCTCTTACTTTGCTTCTTCGCGTCCTTCCGTTCGCAACCGGATATCGATGGGTACGGGGCAATATGGGATAGCTTGGAAATTGAGAAATTTTGCCCCAGACCGTCCTGTGCTAGAATTAGTTTTTAGGATTTTTTTTTTGTACCATTTTGCCCCGGTCTGTCCCGTGTTGGAATTAATTTTTAGGATTTTTTTTTTGTACCATTTTGCCCCGGTCTGTCCGGTGTTCAAATTAATTTTTAGGATTTTTTTTTTTTTGGTACCATTTTGCCCCAGTCTGTCCAGTGTGGCAATTAATTTTTAGGATTTTTTTTTTGGGTACCATTTTGCCCCGGTCTGTCCCGTGTTGGAATTAATTTTTAGGATTTTTTTTTTTGTACCATTTTGCCCCGGTCTGTCTGGTGTTCAAATTAATTTTTAGGATTTTTTTTTTTTGGGTACCATTTTGCCCCAGTCTGTCCGGTGTGGCAATTAATTTTTAGGATTTTTTTTTTTGGGTACCATTTTGCCCCAGTCCGTTCCGTGTTAGAATTAATTTTTAGAATTTTTTTTTAGGTACCATTTTGCCCCTGTCTGTCCGGTGTGTCAATTAATTTTTACGATTTTTTCTTGTGTACCATTTTGCCCCAGTCTGTCCGGTGTGTCAATTAATTTTTACGATTTTTTCTTGTGTACCATTTTGCCCCAGTCTGTCCGGTGTGTCAATTAATTTTTACGATTTTTTCTTGTCTACCATTTTGCCTCAGTCTGTCCGGTGTGTCAATTAATTTTTACGATTTTTTCTTATGTACCATTTTGCCCCAGTCTGTCCGGTGTGTCAATTAATTTTTACGATTTTTTTTTGTGTACCATTTTTCCCCAGTCTGTCCAGTATTGCAACTAATTTTTACGATTTTTTTTTTTTGGGTTCCATTTTGCCCCACGTCCACAGGTGTAGAGCATTTCCCATTTTGCCCCAGTCTTTCCATTCGGTTAATTTGTTGGCCATTTTCTTGGTACTCCATTTTGCCCCGCCCAAGTTTCGCAAGAGACTCAGTCGTGTCCGCATCACCGAGCGAGTGCCTGGAGAATTTTAAGTCCAAGTCGGAGGAGACGACGTCACTCCGAGCTTTGAGGAAACTGGCGGCGAGGTCACGTGACTCACCACCCTGTGGACCCTCGCGGCATTCCATTTTGCCTCCGATCCTACCTACAACTTCGGTACTCTCATTACGTGCAAATAACGTCAGGCCAAAGTTCTGCGACAAATCCTACGTGGATTGGGACACTACGAGATTCTCTAGCACTGGGGATGAAGGACTCAAGGCATTTAAGAACTTTCTTTTCGTACCACATTCAAGAACACATTTTATTTTTTCATCTCACGACATCTTCACCGGGATTTTTTTTTTTACACATAATACGATAACGAGGTAGTACTAAAATAAAATAATTTGTGGGAAACTCTTCACCGGCATTTATTATTAATTTTTTAAATGGATAAAGACAAATGCCCAAACGATGCTTCATCTCGTATGACAATAAAGAAGATTTTATTTATCCATCGGACGACATCGTGACCGGAATTTTTGTACACCACATATAATACCTAAACGAGCTAAAAATAAAATAAAAATTACAGGAAACTCTCTTTACAGGCATTAATTATTCATTTTTTTTTTTATGGATAAAAAAAAAATGTCCAAATGATCTTTTATCTGGCGGAAGGTGATTCGGAGCCAGCGGGTGTAAAATGGACCACTGGGAGCGTCGAGTGCGATTCCCGTAGTCTACGCAGCAGAGTCGGTTCGGTTTCTCGCGAGCTCGCGTGGGTGATTTTCTCTCGGTCGAGGGGGTCTAACACGAGCGAGACTACACTCGGGGATGCTGCGGCCCCAGCGAAGGGTGGAGTTGCCGGGCAACCGGAGAGTCTCCACCCTTAAACTTTCGAGCCCTCTCTCCCCCCCTCGGTGCGCCTCGATTCTCGCTCTCCCGCTTGTACCCCGGTCGATACAACCGCGGAACAAATCCTCGACGCGCTCACCTCCCGGTTGCACGCTCGCTCGGGGATTCCCCCAATTTTCCATTACGCCGGATATTCGTGCCCAGCGGTGCGACTGCTGACTGAGCGAGTTAGCGGAATCGAAGCTAGCGCGTCTCCCACCCGTTGCCTCCGGTAATAATCTTCATACGCCAGTCTCTTTTTTTCCCGTCCATCCAAGGGTGAGGGGCAAAATGGACCACTTTTGTTCATTTTTTTTTTTCGGCGGATCGAAACGTCTCGTCTCGAACGGGCAAATGAGACACAGGTCCGTTTTACCTCACTCTCTCTCACAATCATTTCTTTCTATGTGTCTAGGGGATAGAGTAAGGCAAAATGGACCACTCTAATATATATATATATGTTTTTTTAGACGTGAGGGGCAAAATAGACCACTTTTGTTTTTTTTTTTTCGGCGGATCGAAACGTCTCGTCTCGAACTGGCAAATGAGACACAGGTCCGTTTTACCTCACTCTCCCTCACAAACATTTCTGTCTATGGGTCTAGGGAACAGAGTGGGGCAAAATGGACCACGCTAATATTAAAAAAAAAAATTTCTAGATGTCTAAATTTCCAAAATGTCTCGTCTCGAACGGAATACACAGGGCCATCCCGCCCCGTTCATCCTTAAAATCATCCAGGAGGTGGGGCAAAATGGACCACTGTAAATTTTTTTTTTTTTTTTTTTTTTTTTCAATTAACAGTCTCCTCGAACGGACTAAAAACGTGTCTATTTCGCCCCGCTCTTCCTTAAAGTCAATTATTTCTCTACTGGTTGCATCGATCGGGAGTTTCGAGTGGGGAGGTTTTTTTTGTTTGTTATTGAGGAAATATTCGATTTACACAAACTTCACGGTGAAAATAAACGACACACACACACACAATTTATTCGGTACTCGGTTATGTTAATTAATAATCGTACGGGGCATTATGGGTTTGAAATAAAAAATAAGTTTTACAGTCATCGATGTTCTACGTTGGGGCAAGACGGGTGGTGAAAGGTTCTCGCTAATAGCGTGCAGAAATTACAAATCCTCCAGTCGAATTGTGTATTTTACAAGGCGGAGGGAGAAGGGGGCAAAATGGACCACTGGGGCAAAATGGACCAGTGTCCTCCACTCCAGACAAAACGAGACTTTCCTCACGACTCACAAAAAAATTTTTTACACGTGGTCCATTTTGCCCCACTCTCGGTTGCCCCTTCCTCTATGCGCTGATAACGTTGTCACTCTACAGCAAATTTCTAATATAATTTCAACAGTATTTTTCGAATCGAATTATGTATTTTACAAGGCGGAGGGAGAAGGGGGCCAAAATGGATCACTGGGGCGAAATGGAACACTGGGGCAAAAATGGACCAGTGTCTTTCACTCCAGACGAAACGAGACTTCCCTCAGGACCCATAAAAAAGTTTTTCACGTGTGGTCCATTTTGCCCCACTTTCGGTTCCCCTTCCCCTATCCGCTGATAACGTTATCAAACACTACAGAAAATTTCTAATATAATTTCAACAGTTTTCTTCGAGTCGAACTGTGTATGCCAAAAGGCGGAGCGAAAGGGGGCAAAATGGAACACTGAGTAAAAATGGACCAGTGTCTTTTCATCCAGACGAAACGAGACTTTCCTCACGACCAACAAAAAAGTTTTTCACATGTGGTCCATTTTGCCCCACTCGCGATTCCCCTTCCCCTATCCGCTGATAACGTTATCAAACACTACAGAAAATTTCTAATATACTTTCAACAGTTTTCTTCGAGTCGAACTGTGTATGCCAAAAGGCGGAGCGAAAGGGGGCAAAATGGAACACTGAGTAAAAATGGACCAGTGTCTTTCACTCCAGACGAAACGAGACTTTCCTCACGACCAACAAAAAAGTTTTTCACATGTGGTCCATTTTGCCCCACTCGCGATTCCCCTTCCCCTATCCGCTGATAACGTTATCAAACACTACAGAAAATTTCTAATATACTTTCAACAGTTTTCTTCGAGTCGAACTGTGTATGCCAAAAGGCGGAGCGAAAGGGGGCAAAATGGAACACTGAGTAAAAATGGACCAGTGTCTTTCACTCCAGACGAAACGAGACTTTCCTCACGACCAACAAAAAAGTTTTTCACATGTGGTCCATTTTGCCCCACTCGCGATTCCCCCTCCTCTATACGCTGCTAACGTTATCAAATACACTACAGAAAATTTCTAATATAATTTCGACAGTTTCCTACGTTTCGAACATGTGCGAAAAAATATATATGTATGTACCTCGATGATAATTTTATATATGTGTGTGTGTGTATGTCTCTGTATGCTTTAATATGTATCGAACATACGGGACTTGGAAGTTTCCATCGAAAATCCGAGTTGATATTGGTCCGCTCTTAGCATTCACCGCGTGCCTTATGAATTTTGAAAAGTTGGCACATGGAAGCCCGCTGTGAACGCAAGGAGCACAGACTCACGTGTGTATTTCTTCATTCGTCGATCTTCCGGCATCCTCTTCGTCGTCTTCTTCGGTCCGGCAGTCGGCACGATGTTTCCTTCCCAATTTCTCTCGACGTTGCGCAAAAAAAAAAGCGTAATTGTAAAAGCGGTCCATTTTGCCCCACTCACCCCCCAGCCCGCTACACCGGAACTGGGAAGATGCGCTTAAAAAGAAATCAATGAGAGATTTTTTATTCCAATTTTTTCCCACGAAAAATCTTGCCAATTGTTCCGCAAGAAAAATTGTTTCCAATTCGTACGAAAATAATTGAACATAATTACTTCACTCTTCCGCGATGACGATCTTGTAATAAAAAAAAAAAATAAAAAAAAAAATACTGCACGCTTTATTCCCGAACGTAATAAAAACACTCCGCGTTTCTCAAAAACTCTCGCCCGAATTGAGACCCCAAACCGTCGAGCCTCACCAAATTAAAAAAAAAGACAAAACAAACACTCCACACTTCTTAAAACTACCTAAATTGAGATTCCAAATCGAGACCTAAATTTTGGTACCTAAATCGAGACCCCAAACCACCCAACGCCAAATAAAAAAAAAATGAAAAACTACGATAAAAAAACTCCACATTTCTTAAAACTACCTAAATTGAGATTCCAAATCGAGACCTAAATTTTGGTACCTAAATCGAGACCCCAAACGATCCAACGCCAAATTTAAAAAAACGCACAAATTACGATAAAAAAGAAATCTCCACATCTCTTAAAACGGCTACCCGAATTAAAACCCCAAAGAACCCAACACCAAATTCTAAAAAAAAACGAGACGATTATGACCGGTTGACGACCCGACTGCGACTGTCGATCCCGGAATTCTCCCGATCGCCAGGGTGACCACATTGCCCCCCCTCCCCAAATTTTTCTCGGTTTTTAAATCTAATGAGGGGGGGGGGGGGGGGGCGAAGGGTCGCTGGTGGGGATTATTATGGGGGGGGGGGGGGGGGTGGTTGGTTGGATAGGGGATGAAACGAATAGGCGATACAATGCACCGTTCAGCGCCCCGTTGCAAGAAGAGTCCACGGACCGACGAGATTCTGCCCCCCCCTTGGGCCCCCCCTTCGGAGGATTCGGTGCCCTCTGCCATCTCCGACAGACGAGCTCCATCCATCTATCTGTCCCGGGTACGAAAGGGCCGTAACTTATTGCTTATTTGGTTCTGCGGGGGGGGAGGGGGGAGGGGGGGTCACGGTACCCTTCGGGTCTGGTCCGTGCCCCATCGGTTCCGTCCCCGGTGCGGCGTGATCGAACTAACGGGGGAGCAGCTGACGGCCGGCTCCATTGTCCGTGGCCATTCGCACGATCGGGACGAAGTCTACGGTTCACAGTTTTTATTGAAAGGGAACGTTTGGGCCGAGGTGGTAAATTTTGAAAATTTATCTTCAGTTCGAAATTGCTTGAAAGTCGAAAGGGGGGCTCTGGAAAAATAAATAAAATTTTTTTATAAAAATTAACTGAGTCTTTTTTCTTGTTCCTTTTTTTTTCATGCCGTCAAATATTTCGCGGTGGGGAATCGTTTTGTGTAACTTATGAAACTCCAAGTATACACAGACATTATATTAAATCATATTCCGATAAAAATAATAATAATATAATACAAATTTATTGTTATTATTGTTATTATTATTAATACTATAATAATAATATTATAATATAATTATATATCAAGTACAAAAATTTGACAATGTTAAAAGAAAAATGTCGACAGTGTAAGTCATCGAGGGTTTACGGAAAGTTTTCAGCGAAAGTAACGAAGCGACCGGAGGGAGTGCAATTTTTCCGGGGGGGGGGCGGAGGGGGGCGGAGGAGATCAACGAATCTCTGTTAATTTATAAAACTGCAAAAATAAACAAATGATATATTAAATCATATTACAATAAATATAACAATAACAATAATATAATACAAGTTGTTCATTATTATTATTATTATATTAGTATTATTATATTATTATTATTATTATATTATAATATAATTTATTATACCAAGTATAAAAATTTGACAATGTTAGAGAAAAAAAAAAAAAAATGTCGCCTCTGTAAGTCATCGAGAGCGAAAGTAACGCTGCAGCGTGCGAAGCGGCTCGAGGGAGTGCAATTTTGCAGGGGGGGGGGGGGGGGGGGGGGGCGGAGGAGATCAACGAACCCCTTGAGCCGAAAAACTCGCCCCATTTTCGGCGCAAGAAGGGTCGCCCCGACTTAGGGGTGGCTCGGCACGTGAAGACCCCTGAAGCCGAAAAGCCACCCCCGCCCCCCGCCCGCCCCCCTTTCTGGTGCAGAATGGAAGAGAGCGAGAAGAGCGAGAAAGATTCGAAGAAGCTAATTCGCATCCGCGAAGCGAAAAAGCAAGGGGGAGGTTGATGGATACGGTACACATTCGGGGAGACAATGGCGGCATTTCCGGGGGGCCGAGGGGGGTAGGGGGGGGGTGGGCGAACTGTGGGTCAGGGTTGCCCCGAGGGAGGCTTCCTTGACAGGGGCTTTTAAACATCCCTGGAAGCAGACTCTTACAGCAAAACACCCCCTCTGCCCCCCCCCCCCCCGCCCCCCCGGAACCCCTTTTGGACCCCATCATCCCTCATGGATCCTTGGGGCATATTCGGGCTACCCTCGAAGGGCGAGGAATTTAATATGAAATTATTTAAATCCCCGGGAAGAACATCTGCACCCCTCGGATGGAATATACTTTGGGGTGAGAGTGCAGACGGAGATATAAATTGTCTGAGGGGGGGCTCAAGAAAAATATTTATCTGGGCGGAAAAAAACAAACAAACCCGAATAAATATATTCGGGTTTAAATAAATATTTATTTGGTTTAAATAAATATTTATTTGGTTTAAATAAATATTTTTTTGGTTTAAATAAATATTTATTTGGTTTAAATAAATATTTATTTGGTTTAAATAAATATTTATTTGGTTTAAATAAATATTTATTTGGTTTAAATAAATATTTATTTGGTTTAAATAAATATTTATTTGGTTTAAATAAATATTTGTTTGGTTTCAAAAATATTTGTTTGGTTTAAATGAATATTTGTTTGGTTTAAATGAATATTTGTTTGGTTTAAATAAATATTTGTTTGGTTTGAATAAATATTTATTTGGTTTAGAAAAACATTTATTTGAGGGTCGCCCGTCCAATAGATAATTTTTCTGTGTGTGTGTGACGACTCACCATCCGGAGAATCGAAGGGGGGGGGGGGGATTGGGGCGTGGCACAAAGCTAACGGTGCACCTCGAGGAATCGAAGGCTTCACTATAGCATTTGTTCTCTGTTATTTTTTTTTTTATATGAAGTGAAAAAAAAATTGGAAAAATTTGGACCTCGGTCGGTAAGTAGAAACTGTAATCGACATTCTCACGACCGACGAAGCTTCGGACAGTCAAAAAACGACTCCTATCGCTTCCGCAACTGAATCTAAGCTAGCCGGAAAAAGTACAACCTCAAAAGAAAAAAAAAAAAAAAAATCTTCTTTACCGACCGCGGTAACTCGATCTCAATTCCCAAAAACGGGTCCCCCGATCGGGGACTCTCAATGCAGGGTAGAAAGTTTCCATGCCCTTAAAAAAAAAAAAAGTAGAAATCTACCTTACCGACCGTGGTAACTCGCACGCGCAGGCGCGCGCGCACGCGCACATGCAAACTCACGAACCTTCTTTCAAGCTCGGTCGCTCTCGCAGCTATTTCTCTCCCCCCTCCCCTCCCCCCGCCGTCGAATCGATCCTTCCACGGCCCTCCTTCATTCATGATCTCTCCCTGGTACGTACACACGGCAAGGACGTCGAACCGTGGCGAATAGTAACGCCGAGCCAGTCGTCCTCGTTCTGCCTCGTATCTGGAACAATCCAACGATTTCTCTGAGCGAGCGGCAATTTTTTTTTTTTTTTTTTTTTTTTTTCGACGCTTTAAGAAGAAAAACGTCCGTCGGTCCGAACCGAGCTCGGTCGGTAACGAAAACTTTTTTTTAATTTTCTTTTAATATGTTTTTTTTTTAATCCGTTAAAGTTACGAAGCTGTTTTTAAAGAAACAGAAAATTGTTGATATCTGCTCGAAGCTGGTGGCCATTTTGGAGCGTTACAGTGGGACCCGGCAGGAACCCGGCCAGGGCCTTGTAACGCTAAAAATGTCCCCTTGACAACTGTTTCTCGGGTGTAGAGGCGAATAATGTTTTTTTTGGCCCAAACTGTCGACGCAAGATTAAAGAGAATTCACTACAGTTTTAGTTACCGACCGAGACCGTTTCGCACCAATAGCGAGAATTTTTTTTGTTATTTTACAAACAAATTTTAACGACTTGAAAAAAATCTTACAAAAAGATTGAAATAATTAACGATGAAATATAAATTTTCACGGAAGCTCCCTCTATTTTCTTCTCCATCGATATTTACTGCTATTATATGATAATAATAATAATTATTATTATTATAGTAATAATAAAAATTATTATAACAATAATAAAAATTAATATACACGATAGGAAAGCGTTGGAAAAAACATGATTTTTTATTTATTTTTAGATGGAATCAGTGACTCTACTTTTACCGATAGTCTTGTTCCCTTGCTTGCAATCGCTGCGGGCGAGGAGGGGGGGGGGGGGGGGGGGTGGCGCGTCAGCTGATTACATATTGACGTAACGATAAGCACGGTCCTCGCGTTCGAGCACGACCTCCGTTACCAAAGTGTCGGCACGACGTCGCGACCTCGTAATCCTTTCTTTCGCTATAAGAAAAAAATGGCCTCCCATCGATCCTTGCTTTCTAATAACCGTGATCTATACAACATTTTTATTTATTTTTTTAACTCGTAATTTTGTATTTTGTATTTTGTATTTTGTATTTTGTATTTTGTATTTTGTATTTTGTATTTTGTATTTTGTATTTTGTATTTTGTATTTTGTATTTTGTATTTTGTATTTTGTATTTTGTATTTTGTATTTTGTATTTTGTATTTTGTATTTTGTATTTTGTATTTTGTATTTTGTATTTTGTATTTTGTATTTTGTATTTTGTATTTTGTATTTTGTATTTTGTATTTTGTATTTTGTATTTTGTATTTTGTATTTTGTATTTTGTATTTTGTATTTTGTATTTTGTATTTTGTATTTTGTATTTTGTATTTTGTATTTTGTATTTTGTATTTTGTATTTTGTATTTTGTATTTTGTATTTTGTATTTTGTATTTTGTATTTTGTATTTTGTATTTTGTATTTTGTATTTTGTATTTTGTATTTTGTATTTTGTATTTTGTATTTTGTATTTTGTATTTTGTATTTTGTATTTTGTATTTTGTATTTTGTATTTTGTATTTTGTATTTTGTATTTTGTATTTTGTATTTTGTATTTTGTATTTTGTATTTTGTATTTTGTATTTTGTATTTTGTATTTTGTATTTTGTATTTTGTATTTTGTATTTTGTATTTTGTATTTTGTATTTTGTATTTTGTATTTTGTATTTTGTATTTTGTATTTCGTATTTCGTATTTCGTATTTCGTATTTCGTATTTCGTATTTCGTATTTCGTATTTCGTATTTCGTATTTTGTATTTTGTATTTTGTATTTTGTATTTTGTATTTTGTATTTTGTATTTTGTATTTTGTATTTTGTATTTTGTATTTTGTATTTTGTATTTTGTATTTTGTATTTTGTATTTTGTATTTTGTATTTTGTATTTTGTATTTTTTATCGTTTCTTCCCGCAATGACAATTAAACCGCATGAATTTCGTTGCCGGTGCATATAAAGCTGGTTCGTACATCTCGTA
The DNA here is from genome assembly GCA_958510785.1 of Exephanes ischioxanthus. Taxonomy (NCBI): domain Eukaryota; kingdom Metazoa; phylum Arthropoda; class Insecta; order Hymenoptera; family Ichneumonidae; genus Exephanes; species Exephanes ischioxanthus. The sequence goes on from OY294026.1 coordinate 4,504,695, forward strand.
GCCATGGCGATCATGCACTACTGATAAAACAACAGTACACAGCTTATAACGTGTATAACCCGCGGGGAGGACTCGCGAGCCATGGAGAAAGGAATTCAGTACGCGAGATGCAAAAATATTGTCGGATTTATTAAGTAAAAATAAAATGTAATTTAAAAAAATGTACGCATCGATTTTTGTTACCTTTCATTTTTTTTGTTTTTTTTTTTTGTAGAAACCCGATAAGCTTTTTTACGCTCTGAGCACTCGACGCGGCATACGGTGAATCTACAAGTAGCAAAGTCGAATAAATTCCGTCCGTGGAATTAATGAATTTTTTACAAAAATTAATAAAATTTTCAAATTTCATTACAAAAAATTCATCAAAAGGTAAAAAAAAAAATAAAGTTTCATCGAAGGTTTGGTACAATTTGGAAAAAAAAATTGAAAAATTCTTAATTCATGGTTTTTCGATAAGAAAAAAATAAAAATTAAATAAAAATTAAAATAAAGGTGTCAAAGTTGATAAAAAAAAAAAATAGCGTACATTTTTTTGTTTTAATCGTTGGGTCGAGGAGCCTCGACTTCCGGTTCCGCGGGCAGACCCGCAGGCGCTCGCGCCGCGGCTCCCCGGAGAGCGACGATTAACTCCGTTCTCGCGTGCAACTCGGAGTGAATACTAAAAAAAAAAAAAAAAAAAAATAACAATACGAAGTAACGAAACTTTGCCACGAGAACTCACATGCGAAACATTCGGGTACAACCGGCAGTTAAGCGAATCGTCGTTATCGCCGCGCTTCCTCCTCTTCTGTCCTACCGCCTGCGCGCTCCCTGTTACGCTATCGAAGGCTTCGATGAAACGCCCGGAGTACAAAATCGCGGAACAGTCCTGCGGCTGGTACGACCCGGCTCTCTCTTTCCCGTCCGAAAAAAAAAACTCTTTTCGAACTCCCCGTTATCGAACGCAAGTTCCCCAAAGTACGTCATTCTATTTTTGGAATTCTTGGTAACCTCATTAATTTTTGTGGTTTCGATTTTTTGCAAAAAAAAATTTTCAATTTTTGCGAAAAAAATAATTATTATTAAATTTTTGCGAAAAAAATAATTATTATTAAATTTTTGCAAAGAGAATTATTACTGAATATTTGCAAGAATAATTATTGTTATATTGTTGCAAAAATAATAATTATTAAATTGTTGCAAAAATAATAATTATTAAATTGTTGCAAAAATAATAATTATTACATTTTTGCAAAAAAAAAAAATCATTTTTCAATTTTAGTGAAAAAATCATTTTTCGATGTTTGTAAAAACAATAATTTTTCGATGTTTGTAAAAACAATAATTTTTCAATTTTTGTGAAAATCATTTTTCGATTAATTAATTTTTCAATTATTTCTTAGAAAAAAAATATCACGCAGTTCAAGAGTAAATAAGTGTTCCAAAATTGACCGTGACGTTGGGAAAAGAAGAAAAATTTTGAGCAGTGAAAGTTTTTCGTTACCTGCAACAATACTAGATGATTTTCTTTAGATTTTTTTTTTTTTACACACATAATTGTTATAAAGCGATAAACATTATCAACGATGATTATTAAATGTCCACAATTCATAACGATCTTGAGTAATAAAAAACAATTTTTTTGTTTTCATTTTTTAAAATATTAAAAACAGCGAAACACTTGTTCGATTTTTTTATTTATTTTCGTCTTTTAGCGTACGGTTCGAATAAAGTGACGAGCGTGAGTTGGCGATAATTGGGCATTTTCCGAGCCTTATCAAGTCTCTAATGAACGTTCAAAAAACTTCCACCGGATCAACTTTTTCTCCTTTTTATCCTCTCCAATAAAGTTCCACATAGTAAATAAAATAAAAAAATCACATCTAAAAAAAACCAAAAATTAAAAAAATCACAACTATCAAAAAAAAAAAAAAAAAAAATCAGAACACAAAAATCGAAAAATCAAAAAATGAGTGTTTTAAACCACAAAAAAATTCGTTACCTCGAGAAGCAGCCGTCGATCGGTCCATCCGACGGGATCCACGTCGGGAGCGTCGAATTTACTTTTTCTTCTTCACCGTTATCACGGAAATTATTTTTCAAGCTTTTGTCTTTTTTTTCGAATTTTGTCTCTTACCCAAAAAAAAAATCGTCTCCGAACTTCCAGTTTCCCCCCCACTCCCCGCAACAGAAACCAACACGACCCGGTCTCACGCTCCAAAAATAAGCTAAATCAATCCTCGAAAAAAAAAAATCCAAAATTACTTTTTTCCAACAAAATTCTAAAAAATAAGAAAAAAAATCCCATTCAACCGAAATTCGAATCTTGAAAGTCGGTGACTTCGCAGATGCTTCCCGATCCTCGAATTTACTCATCTTCACCCTTGTCACGCAAATTATTTTTCGATTTTATCTCAAAAAAAAAAAAAATAATAAAAAAAAACAAAAAACAAAAAATGGTCTCTGAACTTCCGGTTTCCCCCACTCTCTCCCAACCCCGTGACAAAAACCACCCCGTGTCTCCATGGTCCAAAAACCACCGAACAAATTTCCAAAAAAAATCACACAAATCTCATTTTCTAAAAAAAAAAAAATTCCAAAAAAATCCCATTTCGGATGAAATTCAATGACCCGGCAAGCGCTTCGCGTTCCTCGAATCGACCCATCTTCTTCACCCTTATCACGCAAACAATTTTCCGCCCTTATCCCAAAAACAAAAAAACGCCCCCAAAAAACAAAAAAAAAACCCCCAAAGAAATAGTTTCCCAATTTCCGGTTTCCCCCACTCTCCCCCCACAGTAAAACCCACCAAAAACCATCTCACAAATTTAAAAAAAAAACCCAAAAAAAGAACCAAAAATCTAATTAAAAAAAAAAAAAAAAAAAAAACCCAAAAAAACCCATTTCGGATGAAAATTACCGCCTTGTGCGTTAAATCCTGGAGCGTTGCTCCGTTCGCCGGTCGTACGAGTGTTTCGTGTGATTACCGGGCGGCCGAGAAGAGATTCTTGTGCGAGCCGCACCTGGTGTGCCGCCCGTCCTCGGTCATGCGCGGGGGCCGTTCCGGCCGGTCCCGTGCCGGCTCGTCGCCGGGACGCGCGGCTCTCCTCCGTATCTCTGCCGAGGGGTGGTCCGGGTTCTCTCGCTGCTCCCGGGGATGTTGTTCGTTTGATGGTCGCGGGGCCACTGCGCCCTCTCCGCCGTCGCCCGCTTTGCCCTACCCCTCGCTATCACGGCCGCGCACGTACCGCCCCCCCCCCTCCGCCCCCTCCGCCCCCGCCCCCGGAATCTTTCCCCTCGCGCCGCGCCCCTCGCCCCCTCCCGGCGAACCCCCAGACGCGGCTCTTTCCCCCTCCTGCGCTCTTCCCCTCCCGCCCGACGGCCCCCTCTGCCCCCCCCCCCCCCCCCCCCCCCCCCCCGTTCGCACCCCTTGGCCGAGATGGAGGGGAAGGCGGAAGGGGGTGTTTTACCCTCTCTCAGTCACTGCCGGCCGATTGTCGATCATCTAGAGTGGTTTCTAGGGTTTTCTTTATTTTTTGTTTTTTTTTTTATAGTGAGATGCCCCCCTCGCCCCCGGGGGAGGGGGGGTGGGTTGTGGATGATGGGGAAAAGAGAAGTGAAGGAGGTGAACGAAGGGAAAGGGAGGAACAAGACAGTGGAAAAAAATGCCGACCGAAAAGACAAACTTTGACGCGATAGAAAGCCCCCCCCCCCCAGGGGGTTGGGGGGTGATGGAGGAAAGAGCGGAAGGAAGTGAAGGGAATGAAGAAAGGAAAAAGGAGGAAGAAAACGTGGGAAAAATGCTGACCGAAAAGACAAATTTTGACGAGATAGAAAGCCCCCCTCCCCGCCCCCCGGGGGGTTGGAATTGATGGGGGAAAGGAGCGGAAGGAAGTGAAGGAAATGAAGGAAGAAATAGGGATGAAGGAGAAGACGTCGAAAAAAAAGCGCCCCCGAATAGAAAAAAAACCCCCCGGAAAGAAAAATCGCTCGGAAATGGCGTCGCCCCCGCCCCCCGGGTGGATGGCGAAAAAAAAATTTCGGATGAAATCTAGGAAAAGACACACAAAGACTCACAAAAACGAACATCCCCAAAAAAGGCAGCGAAAAGAAAAACCCCCCTCCGAAACGGAATAGCGCTCGGAAATAAAAACCCCCCGAGAAGAAGAAGAAGAAACACTCCCCCCTCCGTCACCCCCTCGGCCATGTGGATGGCGGAAAAAAATATCGGAAAGAAAGTAAGAAAAAAAAACTGACGAAAAAGAACCCCCCCAAAAAACACACCGAAATGAAGAACCCCCCAAAAGAAAAATCCCTCCGAAACAACCCCCCTGCCCCCCAAAAAGAAAAATCCCTCGGAAATAAAACCAGCCGCCCCCTCGTGTGGATGGCGGAAAGAAACATCAGAAAGAAACCAACGAAGAGAAACTCACGAAAAAGAGCATCCCCAAAAAAACCCCCCAAAAATAAAAACCCCCCGAAAAGAAAAATCCCCCGAAACGGAACAGCGCTCGAGAATAAAGACCCCCCTAAAAGAAAAATCCCTCGGAAATAAAACCACCCCCTTCCCTCGAAGTAAAACATCCAAAGAGAAACTTCGCGCCCCCCCCCCCCCCCCCCGCCCCCCGCCCCTCGAAAAAATGATAATAAGGTTGGAGAAAAAAAAACATGAGATCGGGATCGAAAAGCGACTTTACCCACCAATTCCGTGAAAATTACCCCCCCCCCCTTCCCCCCCCTGGCCCGAGCGCTGTATACCGGAAGTCCTCACGAGTCAATCAACAATTGGGGGGTTTTTTCAATTTTTTAAAATATTTTTTTACTTCCCTCCCCAGACCGAGCCCAAAAACCCACCCGGAGGTTTTTACTCCTCTATCCGTTGCTCTTTCGATCGCGTTCCATAGCCGGCACCTAACACGCTCCAGCTTCCGGTCCGAATCTCGCTGTTCCGCTTCCGGCAGATTTACCTCGTCGACAATTTTACATTTTTTAAAATTTCTTCCTTTAAAAAAATTCTCTTTTTCTACTCACTTGGCAAATAAATTTTAAAAATTATTATTATTATTATTATTATTATTATTATTATTATTATTATTATTATTATTATTATTATTATTATTATTATTATTATTATTATTATTATTATCATTATTATTTTAATAATCACTGTACTTCTTAGCGGGCTTTCTTGTTTCTTTTTTTCTTCTTTACCGACGCGAAAGAATTATCATTATTATTATTATTATTATTATTTTTTCGTAGATAAGAGAAAGCGGCCTCGAGAGCGGCGTTCACGTAGCTCGTTAAACTCGTCGTAGGGCAGAATCCCGACTCCGTGCAGCCTTCACCTTCCTCCTACGGTGCTCCCGGTGGATGCTGGTGCGCCGACGGAGAGAGAGACCGGCCGGATCGCGAGAGGTGGCCGGCAAGTGGCTTCGCCGTGGCCACGCGCGGCATCGAGAATGGCGGGGCGGGAGAGGGGGGGGGGGGAGGGGGTTGCGCGCGCCCCGTTTGTGATGCTGTTGGCCCTCGGAGTTTCCGGGCCGGTGTCGGGGAGCGCAGGGCACAGTCATTGGCCACGTGACTCGGAATCGCACTCGGCACGTCGCAGCTTCCATTTCACTCGTAAACTACGTTTATCCATTCGAGACCCTCGATTCGACGGCCAAAGTCCGAAAGCACGTCACTTCCGGTTTTGAAAATCTTACCTCTCAACCGGAAGTGACGGCACACAGGAAATACGCCGCTTTCGATTTTTGAAACGTCATTCTTCGACCGGAAGCGACGCCCTACTGGAAACACACCACTTCCGGTTTGAGAATCGCATTTTTCGATCCGTAATGATCACTTCCGGTTTGAGAATCTCATTTTTCGAATGAAAATCTGCCACTTCCGGTTTGAGGATCTCATTTTTCGAACGAAAATACGTCACTTCCGGTTTGAGAATCTCATTTTTCGATCCGTAATGATCATTTCCGGTTTGAGAATCTCATTTTTCGACCGGAAACCTGTCACTTCCGGTTTGAGAATCTCATTTTTCGACCGAAGAAACGTCACTTCCGGTTTGAGAATCTCATTTTTCGACCCATAATGATCACTTCCGGGTTGAGAGTCTAATTTTTCGACCGAAAATCCGTCACTTCCGGTTTGATAATCTCATTTTTCGACCGGAAATACGTCACTTCCGGTTTGAGAATCCAATCTTTCGATCGAAAGTGACGTCATATCGAAAATACCTCACTTCCGGTTTGAGAAACTCATTTTTCGACCGGAAGTGCGTCACTTCCGGTTTGAAAATCTCATTATCTCGACCGGAAGTGATGCCCTACAGGAAAATACGTCTCATCCGGTATTAAAATCTCATCGTCTCGACCGGAAGTGTGTCCGTACAGGAACCGCGTCACTTCCGGTTTGAAAATCTCCTCGTCTCGACCGGAAGTGACTTCGGACCATAAATACGCGACTCCGTGTTTGAAAAAAATCTCATTTCCTAGACCGAAAGTGACGCCACACCGGAAACAGCGCCACATACAGGTTCGAAAATATCACTTTTGGACACCAGGTGACGTCACGCCGGAAATCCGCGACTTCCGGTCCGGTAATCTAATGATCTTCGAGCGGAAGTGAAGCCGTTCGATTCCCATCTCGTCAACCATTGCATTCGCGTACATTCGTCTCAGGCGACAAAGTCTCGATCCCGAGTTCGAATTCCACGAACGCTGCCACCGGCCAATGACTGTACCAGGCGCGGCCCACCCCCTACGCGGCCTCTCCTCGGATGGGGTGCGAGGCCTCCGAGTGGCTGAGCCGCGCATGCGCACTCCCCGACACGAAAAGCGCACGAGTCTCCCGCCGATGCTGAGGGGTCCAGCGACCGTGTTCACACACATATATATATATATATATATATATACACACACACACACAGATAAGCTTGCTAATACACATACATACACAGCCAAATATCATAAGGGCGTAACTCAAACCATTTAACGTCCAAAACTAGGCCAGCCACGCCCTTCTCTTTCCCACCAGTCGATACATATATATATATATCTATGTATACCTATATATATGTATATGTGTGTAGATATGTGTATGTGTGTGCATGTGTGTCTGATCCGCCGAGTATCCGCGGCTCGTGCTCCCACACTGTATCTTCACCCTCCCCCCCGTTTCTGCTTTGTGTCTGTACGTACGCGCTCCTGCTGCCGCTACTTCCGTCCTCGTCGTCTCTTTCGGTCTCTCCCTTCGGCTCCCACCGCCGGTACTGGGCCGACTTCCGTCGGCTCTCTCTGTCACCGCCTCTCGCTCTTCCTCCCTCGAGTGCAAAGGGTCGCGGGGGTGTCTTGCCGTCCTCGTTCAAGGGCGTCCGGCCGCCATACCGCCTCGCCGCTTCCGGTCGAGCTCTATCAACCAACCCCCCCCCCCCCCCCCCCCCCCCCCGACCGCCCCTCGACACCCGCCATTCTCGACTCCTCGGCTTCCATCGTTGCAGAAGTTTAGAATTATAAGTGCGAATCGTCGCATTCATCTTATGGATGTATGCGGTTGTATGTTTTTTTTTTTTTTTTTTTTTTTTTTTTTGACACTGTTGTCGCTGCACTGACTCCGGTTGGCGGTCACGCTCGCGCGGGGATTCCCGGCTAATGGGGATTTTTTTATTCGGGATATTTTTGATTTTTATTATTATTATTTATCTTGAGGGGTTGCGGTCGCTGCACTGACTTTGGTTGGCGATCACGAGCCTACGGGGAATCCCCATCTTGCGAAGAATTCAGGAGTCTTATTATTTTTATTTTTTTTTTTACAGGATTATAGTTGCTTCACTGACTCCGGTTGCCGGTCACGCGTTCACGGGGAATCCCCGTCAGACGAAGAATCCGGAATTTTTCTTATTTTAATTGTTTCCTATTTTTTTTTATTTTAATTTCTTTTTTTTTTTTTTGAATTTTTTACATGAATATCGTTGCTGCATTGAGTCCGCTTGCCGGTCACGTGTTTAGGGGGAATCCCCGTCCAATGGAAAAATTCGGAATTTTTTAAATTTTAAATTTAAATTTAAATTTTTAATTTTAATTTTAATTTCAATTTTAATTTTAATTTTAATTTTAATTTTAATTTTAATTTTAATTTTAATTTTAATTTTAATTTTAATTTTAATTTTAATTTTAATTTTAATTTTAATTTTAATTTTAATTTTAATTTTAATTTTAATTTTAATTTTAATTTTAATTTTAATTTTAATTTTAATTTTAATTTTAATTTTAATTTTAATTTTAATTTTTAATTTTAATTTTAATTTTAATTTTAATTTTAATTTTAATTTTAATTTTAATTTTAATTTTAATTTTAATTTTAATTTTAATTTTAATTTTAATTTTAATTTTAATTTTAATTTTAATTTTAATTTTAATTTTAATTTTAATTTTAATTTTTATTTTTATTTTAATTTTAATTTTAATTTTAATTTTAATTTCAATTTCAATTTCAATTTTAATTTTAATTTTTAATTTTAATTTTAATTTTTAATTTTAATTTTTTAATTATTTTAAATTTTTTACATGAATATCGTTGCTGCATTGACTCCGATAGCCGGTCACGTGTTCAGGGGGAATCCCCGTCCAACGGAGAAATTCGGAATCGAAGCTCGCAGGGCGAAGCGGAGAAAGTACTTTCTCCGCGATTGAGAATCCGAACGTAGTTTTGTGTACTACGTGCGGGTACGTTTAACGGGAGTATCCCGGTGGCGAGTCAAAGGGGTATCGCGAGTGAGCCGTTGCCGGGACCGGGGGCGATGTGTTTTTGGCAGTCATCCACCGAGTCCGGGTAGACTCGCTGTCGGGAGGGTCGGCGCTCGTTCCACCCCGTTCGCTTTCGTCCCGCGGGCTCCGCCGGCGGAACAGAGAGGCATGCTCTTCGAAATATTCTTCAAGGTCTCCGAGCCGAATCACTAGTCAAGGGAGAGGCCCTTCCGAGTTCTGGGAGTCGTCAACCCTCGTAGCTGTTTCCTTTTGCCGATCGTATCGAGAACACAATGTGGTCGCACTTGATACGCTCGACTTCCGTTTGAATCGAATACCGGAAATACGTCACATTAGATTTGAGAATCTCATTTTTTTAACCGGAAGTGACGTCGCACCGAAGATACTTCGCTTCCGGTTTGAAAATTTCATTTTTCGACAGGAAGTGACGTCCGATCGGAAATACGCCACTTCCGGTTTGAAAATCAAATTTTTTTCGACCAGAAATACTTCACTTCCGGTTTGAAAAATCTCATTTTTTTTCGACCAGAAATACTTCACTTCCGGTTTGAAAATCTCATTTTTTTTCGACCAGAAATACTTCACTTCCGGTTTGAAAATCTCATTTTTTTCGACCAGAAATACTTCACTTCCGGTTTGAAAATCTCATATTTTTCGGCCGAAAGTGACGTTAGACCGGAAATACGTCACTGTCGGTTTGAAAATCTCATTTTTCGACCGGAAGTCATACTGGAAATGTATCACTTCCGGTATGAAAATGTTATTATTCGACCGGAAGTGATACTGGGAATGCATCACTTCCGGTTTGCAAATCTAATTTTTTCGACCGGTTTGAAAATCTAATTTTTTGAAGTGACGTCAGACCGGAAAAACGTCACTTCCGGTTTGAAAATCTTATTTTTTTCGACCGGAAGTCATACTGAAAATGGATCACTTCCGGTTTGCAAATCTAATTTTTTTCGACCGTAAGTGGCCTCAGACTGGAAATACGTCATTTCCGGTTTGCAAATCTAATCTTTGCGACCGGAAGTGGCGTCACACCGGAAATCAGTGACTTCCGGTTTGAAAATCTCATTTCTCGACCGGAAGTGACGTCAGACCGGAGATATGTCACTTCCGGTTTGAAAATCTCATTTCTCGACCGGAAGTGACGTCAGACCGGAGATATGTCACTTCCGGTTTGAAAATCTCATTTCTCGACCGGAAGTGACGTCATACCGGAGATATGTCACTTCCGGTTTGAAAATCTCATTTCTCGACCGGAAGTGACGTCAGACCGGAGATATGTCACTTCCGGTTTGAAAATCTCATTTCTCGAACGGAAGTGACGTTGTACCGCAAATTCATCAATCCCGGTCGAAAAATGAAAATTTTCAAACCGGAAGTGACGTATTCGCAACACATCGTTGCGAGACATTTACTTCGTCGTCAAATCGATCTAATTCGTTCGCTATATATTTTGTATTTTTCTTCGTCATTAGCTCGTCACTTCTTGCGCCAGTCTTTTTTCGATCGTTCTCACTGGGAACCATCTCACCTGGTGCTCCACAGCGATCCACCATTCTCCCCGCTCATCGCTCTTCTCGCTGAGTACGCTGCGACGAGGCTGCATTCTACTCGGCGTCGACGTAAATCATTCATCCGACGATTACTATGTTTCTTTCCTCGTCCACCATCCACAGCCGGCAAACTCCCTCCTCAGTCGTTCGGTACTTCGGGAAAAAAGCAATCTTCATTTCTTTCCCTGTGTCTCCGAGCTTGCTCTTAGCTTTTTTTTTTTTTTTTTTTTTTTTTCTTATTTTTCTTCTTCCACTCCGTGTCTAGATTCGAACACCTTTTGGTTCTGCTTACTCATAGAGGAAGCTGGCTTCGCGGAAAAGAAACTGATATCTAACACGAATCTGATATCGAATTCAAAGCGGGGATATTAAAGGGTTAAAAATAATAATTTTACCACTAGAAAGGGTTAGTGGTATTTTTGCCACGACCGGGGGTTAAATTTATTGTTTTTACAACGAGAAAGGGTTAATGGTATTTTTGCCACGACCGGGGGTTAAATTTATTGTTTTTACAACGAGAAAGGGTTAATGGTATTTTTGCTACAACCGGGGGTTAAATTTATTATTTTTACCACGAGAAAGGGTTAATGGTATTTTTGACACAACCGAGGGTTAAATTTATTATTTTTACCACGAGAAAGGGTTAATGGTATTTTTGCCACAACCGAGGGTAAAATTTATTATTTTTACAACGAGAAAGGGTTAATGCTATTTTTGCCACAACCGGGGGTTAAATTTATTATTTGTACCACGAGAAAGGGTTAATGGTATTTTTGCCACGACCGAGGGTTAAATTTATTATTTTTACCACGACACAGGGTTAACAATGATATTTTTGCCACAACCGAGGGTTAAATTTATTATTCTTATCACGAGAAAGGGTTAACAATGGTATTTTTCCCACGACCGAGGGTTAAATTTATTGTTCTTACCACGAGAAAGGGTTAACAATGGTATTTTTGCCTCGACCCAGGGTAAATTTATTATTTTTACAACGAGAAAGGGTTAATGGTATTTTTGCCACAAACGAGGGTTAAATTTATAATTTTTACCACGAGAAAGGGTTAACAATGGTATTTTTGCCACGACCGAGGGTAAAATTTATTATTTTTACAATGAGAAAGGGTTAATGCTATTTTTGCCACAACCGGGGGTTAAATTTATTATTTGTACCACGAGAAAGGGTTAATGGTATTTTTGCCACGACCGAGGGTTAAATTTATTATTTTTACCACGACACAGGGTTAACAATGATATTTTTGCCACAACCGAGGGTTAAATTTATTATTCTTATCACGAGAAAGGGTTAACAATGGTATTTTTCCCACGACCGAGGGTTAAATTTATTGTTCTTACCACGAGAAAGGGTTAACAATGGTATTTTTGCCTCGACCCAGGGTAAATTTATTATTTTTACAACGAGAAAGGGTTAATGGTATTTTTGCCACAAACGAGGGTTAAATTTATAATTTTTACCACGAGAAAGGGTTAACAATGGTATTTTTGCCACACCCGAGCGTTAAATTTATTATTTTTACAACGAGAAAGGGTTAATGGTATTTTTGCCACAACCGAGGGTTAAATTTATGATTTTTACCACGAGAAAGGGTTAACAATGGTATTTTTGCCACGACCGAGGGTTAAATTTATTATTTTTACCACGACACAGGGTTAACAATGATATTTTTGCCACAACCGAGGGTTAAATTTATTATTCTTATCACGAGAAAGGGTTAACAATGGTATTTTTCCCACGACCGAGGGTTAAATTTATTGTTCTTACCACGAGAAAGGGTTAACAATGGTATTTTTGCCTCGACCCAGGGTAAATTTATTATTTTTACAACGAGAAAGGGTTAATGGTATTTTTGCCACAAACGAGGGTTAAATTTATAATTTTTACCACGAGAAAGGGTTAACAATGGTATTTTTGCCACACCCGAGCGTTAAATTTATTATTTTTACAACGAGAAAGGGTTAATGGTATTTCTGCCACAACCGAGGGTTAAATTTATGATTTTTACCACGAGAAAGGGTTAACAATGGTATTTTTGCCACGACCGAGGGTTAAATTTATTATTTTTACCACGACACAGGGTTAACAATGATATTTTTGCCACAACCGAGGGTTAAATTTATTATTCTTATCACGAGAAAGGGTTAACAATGGTATTTTTCCCACGACCGAGGGTTAAATTTATTGTTCTTACCACGAGAAAGGGTTAACAATGGTATTTTTGCCTCGACCCAGGGTAAATTTATTATTTTTACAACGAGAAAGGGTTAATGGTATTTTTGCCACAAACGAGGGTTAAATTTATTATTCTTACCACGAGAAAGGGTTAAAAATTACATTTTTATCACAACCGGGGGTCAAATTTAATATATTTTTACCACAACCGGGGAGAACATTTATTATTTTCACCGGGAAAAAGGGTTAAAATTAATATTTTTTAACACAAGAAATGGTTAAAGTAATGAAGGGAGAATTCAAATCCACAACCCGCTCCTCGAGCGAACTCCCGGAGCTTTAGCGCCAAAGTTCTCACTTTCCCTCACGCAACTTCGCACATCCCCGAACATTTAACTCGTCTCTCGACTCTCTGGCGCTTCTTCACTCTAATAATCTTCCACTTTGGACAACTCCTGTTTTTTTTTTTTTTTTTTTTTTTTTTTTTACGAAAGCGTCGTACACTATTTTGCCCTCCGAGATGTACGACTCGAGAGTTCCCCCCCCCCCCCCCCCCCCCCCCCCCGCCGCATGCGCCACTTTTCCCGGGCTCTCGTTCATATTCCACTTCCTCTTGTTCTTCGCTTCTGCTTCGCTCCGTTTCTCTCCCTTAGCCACTACCGCATACTCGCATTATATATATATATATATATATATATATATATATATATATATATGGGGCGTTCCTTACGATTCCTTCCTGTCTAACCCTTCATACTTCGGATTGGACCGACGATTTTTCATATGAGGAAAACTAAGTCTCAAAAGCAGTCAAAATTATTTTTATTACATTTTTGGAAAATTGTTTTGAATTTTTTGTGTTAAAAAAAAAATGAGCTTATTGATCGCGACAATTAAAAAATCTGAGGTAATTCAGAAAAATCTTGGGTCATGTATAGAAATGTTAAGAAAAAATCCTTCGATTATGTATTATCGCTAGACCATTTTTATATGCAACACTGAATTTTTGGGAATTTTTTTCAGATTTTTAAATCGTCGCAATCAATGACTTTATTTTTTTTAATAATAAATATTGACAAACGATTTTTTTTTAATCTAATAAAAAAATCTGTCTTGCATTTTAGAGTTAGTTCAATCGTATAAAAAATCGCGCGCCCGATCCGAGATGCGACGGGTTACATTCAGCTCGAAATGGTACGGAATGCCCCATATACATATACATATACATATACATATACATATACATATACATATACATATACATATACATATACATATACATATACATATACATATACATATACATATACATATACATATACATATACATATACATATACATATACATATACATATACATATACATATACATATACATATACATATACATATACATATACATATACATATACATATACATATACATATACATATACATATACATATACATATACATATACATATACATATACATATACATATACATATACATATACATATACATATACATATACATATACATATACATATACATATACATATACATACACATGTACATATACATATACATACATGTACATGTACATGTACATGTACATGTACATGTACATGTACATGTACATGTACATGTACATGTACATGTACATGTACATGTACATGTACATGTACATGTACATATACATATACATATACATATACATGTACATGTACATGTACATGTACATGTACATGTACATGTACATGTACATGTACATGTACATGTACATGTACATGTACATGTACATATACATATACATATACATATACATATACATATACATATACATATACATATACATATACATATACATATACATATACATATACATATACATATACATATACATATACATATACATATACATATACATATACATATACATATACATATACATATACATATACATATACATATACATATACATATACATATACATATACATATACACACACACATATATATCTTATTGCCATATCACATATATATATATTGATATTACATATATATATATGTAATATCAGCCACACACCTCGGGCCGAGACTCCACGGTCGCTGCCGCTGGGCACGTCCGGGAATTCACAAATTGCGTTTGCACTTGCTGGAAGGAAGCAGCGAAAAAAAAAGGGAAGTAGAGAAAACTGGGAGGTGATGCTCGCGCGAGGAGCGAAAGGGGTTGCTTTGAATAGCTCCTTCTCAGGGCTCGGCGCGAACCATATTCCACTTCCCCCCCCATTCCCGACTACCTCGACGGTGTTTTTTTTACCTCTTCGAGCACGCTCTTCCAGGCCTCGCCGGAGTAAGTCATCGAGGTTCGCGAACCGGAGTCGTTTCACCCAAGAAATAAAAAAATAAATAAATAAAAAAAAATTAAAAGTGAGCCGAAATAAGCAATTTTTAATTTTTTCCCTAAAAACCAAATATTTTTTTAAAATTTTGGTTCTCGTCGATATAAAAAAAAAAAAATTAACAAACCTTCGCCCCAACCCTTTGAAAGTACCCTAACATAAAAAATAAAAACTTTAGTCACGTTCCGCAGGTCTCGATATTTTTTTTCGCCTAAAAAAAAAAAAAAAATACCTCTGATAGCGACGCTAAAAAAAAAGCTCGAATAAAAAAAAAAAAAAAAAAACCGTAAAGGGCGAGTCCCGCCCTTCGGCCACGTGAAGAGCTCGAGGGGGTGTTCGGGGGGGGGGGGGGGGGGGGGGGAGGGGGGGGGAGGGGGAAGCGCGACCCCGCGAGCTATCGAGAGGGCCGCGCGCCGCTCCACGCGCGAGCCAGATCTATCGTTCTGCAGTTCACCCGCTCGGATGCCTGTTGAAAACCCGGTCCGTCAAATTCAGTTAGCTCGCTTTTGTCTGGAGTTTCCGCCAACGCCCTGCTATCCCAACAATCATTATTGCTCCGCGTATCGTATATTGCACACTGTTCTCGTATCTTCTTTTTTTTTTCCTTTCAGCTATAACAGATCCTTTTTATTTTTATTTATTTTTTTTTTTTTTCATTGTTAACCGAGTTACGCAACTCGATGCAATACGCACGGGCATACGCGACTTCGGAGTCGAGAATAACGATTTACCTTGAATATAGGCGAAGCGTGTGCAGCAAGGCTGCCGTAAGTTGCTTCAATACGAGTTGCCAGTCAATGTCCGGAAAATCTGGATGCAAATGGACTTTGAGAAACGGTTTTATCGAAACGTAGAGCCGGTCTTTTGCACGGGTGGATTATGGAATAAAAATAGCCATATCGATGGCCATATCGGTGGCCGTATCAATGGCCATATCAGTAGTCATATCAGTGGCCATATCAGTAACCATATCAGTAGCCATATCTTATAGCCATATCTTATAGCCATATCTCATAGCCATATCTTATAGCCATATCTTATAGCCATATCTCATAGCCATATCTTATAGCCATATCTTATAGCCATATCTTATAGCCATATCTTATAGCCATATCTTATAGCCATATCTTATACCCATATCTTATAGCCATATCTTATAGCCATATCTTATAGCCATATCTTATAGCCATATCTTACAGCCATATCTTATAGCCATACCTTATAGCCATACCTTATAGCCACGTCTTATAGCCATATCTTATAGCCATATCTTATAGCCATATCTTATAGCCATATCTTATAGCCATATCTATGGCCATATCTATGGCCATATCTATGGCCATATCTATGGCCATATCTATGGTCATATATATGGCCATATCGTATGGCCATATCTTATGGCCATATCTTATACCCATATCTTACAGCCATATCTTATACCCATATCTTACAGCCATATCTTACAGCCATATCTTACAGCCATATCTTACAGCCATATCTTACAGCCATATCTTACAGCCATATCTTACAGCCATATCTTACAGCCATATCTTACAGCCATATCTTATAGCCATAACTTATAGCCATATCTTATAGCCATAACTTATAGCCATAACTTATAGCCATATATCTATGGCCATATCTATGACCATATCTGTGTTAATATCTTGTAGCCATATCTATAGCCATATATGTAGCCATAGCGGGAGCCATAGTCGCATCGTCGTCGAGGCTATGTGATAAATGCAAATTTGGCCGAATGAAACTTGCTCCACCAATCGCGTAAGAAAAACTGTGGGGTTCCTACACTCCACTGGGAGAGCACCCTCGCATTACACCCCCGGCGTTTGCACACTCGACGTTTTCACCCGACGCGATGATCCTCCTTGCTTAGCTCACTCTCTCTCTCTCTCTTTCGCCGAGGATTGTCGTTACCCCCGTCGGTCCGTGCCGTCTCGCACTCCCCGGAGCAGCGGCAGCAACCCTCGTGGACCATCGTCGGCGGGGGGAATAAAGTTTCGCTGCTCGGGTTCCATGACTGGTGGCGGGACGAGAACGGCATACACGAACGTCTTAAAATCAACTCGACGCGAGTCCTTTTACACTATGGGTATGTTTTTTTTTTTTTTTTTTTTTTTTTTTTAACAGTGCGATCGAATGATAAGAGGCATATGTGTAGATAAACCGGCCGTTCACCCCCGCTGCTTAATCGTAACCGGGGAAACCCCGGACCTCACATAGCTTCCCTCTCAGCGGGGCACGGAACGGATCTCCCACTATCGCTGTGTCTGGACTCTCGCTATATTCCCCCCCCTTCATGATTCGATGGACACAGCTTGATTATTTACACGCTCCTGACCGTGAACGTTTTGTATACCGCGCGGGAGAGACGGGGACCGTCAGCCCGCTCGGCTATCTCGCCGAACCACTGACCGGACGTGCTGAGCCTGGCAAATGAATCCGAATGGGGATGACACCGGCTATCCCGACACCGGGGATCATAATATCATTGTATAATCTCTCTCTTTTTTTTTTTTTTTTTTTTCATCGTCGCTGGACGGGACTAGTCGATTGTGACTTTATGAGGTTGATTTGGCTTGGTTTATCGTGGTAACGGGGCTGTTTTAAGCCGTTCGGGCGAGAAATCTGCCTTACCGACCGCGGTAATGCGATCGGAGAATCGCGAGCTGTTGGTGCGTTTGCAATATTTCAACTCTCGGGATTGTTGTTGCGAGTGGAAAAAAAATTGTCGGGTTTCATTTTTTTTTTTTTTTTTTTTTTTTTTTTTGAGGATTTTAGATTTTTGAGGATGTTAGATTTTTGAGGATTTTAGATTTTTGAGGATTTTAGATTTTTGAGGATTTTAGATTTTTGAGGATTTTAGATTTTTGAGGATTTTAGATTTTTGAGGATTTTAGATTTTTGAGGATTTTAGATTTTTGAGGATTGTAGATTTTTGAGGATTTTAGATTTTTGAGGATTTTAGATTTTTGAGGATTTTAGATTTTTGAGGATTTTAGATTTTTGAGGATTTTAGATTTTTGAGGATTTTAGATTTTTGAGGATTTTAGATTTTTGAGGATTTTAGATTTTTGAGGATTTTAGATTTTTGAGGATTTTAGATTTTTGAGGATTTTAGATTTTTGAGGATTTTAGATTTTTGAGGATTTTAGATTTTTGAGGATTTTAGATTTTTGAGGATTTTAGATTTTTGGGAATTTTAGGTTTTTGAGGATTTTAGGTTTTTGGGAATTTTAGCTTTCTGGGAATTTTTGCTTTTTTGGAAATCTTTTCGTTTTGGGAATTTTTTAATTTTTTGCGAACTTTTGCTTTTTTGGAAGAATTTACTTTTTGGTAATTTCTGCTGATTTGGACATTTTTGCTTTTTGGGATTTTTTTGTGAGGAATATTCTATTCGCGCGAGAAAAACCAGACGGGATTATCGGTACAATTTTTTTTTTTGGAGCAAAAAATAAAATAAACCAAATTACCTCATATTTCATTTGTTTCGCGAAAAATGAAATAATTCTCGAGCGCCGAAGCGGCAACGAGCGTCCGACGATGCTCGGTACGCGGGTCCCTTCTCCGATATCCCCGACCGTCGCGCGCGCCACGCCCTCGTCGCAAAAAAATTATAAAAAATTATATATATATAAAAAATTGAAAAACAAATTTAAAAAAAAATTGAATAAAAATATAAAAATGAAAATATCGTATTCAGGATCTTGAGCGATTGCGGGTAAACGAGAGCGGAGTCAACGAGCGGGCAAGACGCATCCGCCCCTCCGGTTAATTGGAGCGGACAGGGACACAAATAAAAGCCCTGAAAAAAAAAGAGTGCCGAGTGAAGCAAGAAAATAAAAAATAAAAAAAATAAACAAATACCGACGAAGCAAGTATCGTCGAAAGAAACCTCGAAGTGATGGATAATAAAAAAAAAGAGAAAATAAAAAAATGGGGTTTAAAAAAAATTTGAAAAAAATCGGAGCCAGAGAACGACAGAAAATAAAGGAGTATCTGTGGGGGGCGGAGGGGGGCGGATAGGGGGGGCGAGCCGGGAGAGCGAGAAAGCCGGCGATTCTCGCCGGGTCGCTAGGCAACCCTCTGCCGCCCCTGGATCCCTGGCTTGTAGGACCGCAGAAAGGAGAGCGAGAGGGTTTCGGAGGAGCGAGACGAGCGGGGGCCGAAGGGGGGGTCGGGGCGGATAGATGCACCCTCTCCTCCGCCGGGGGGTCCAGGACTATCACCCAGCCCCGGCCAACTAGTGTTATTGCATTTCGATTTTCGGGGCTTTGGCCGCTTTCTCTCGTCTCACGGTTCGGGAGCACTCGTATATATGTGTCTACATATATCTATATGTATATGTGTCTATATAGGGGGCGGGGTGGGGGGGGGGGGGGGGGGCAAAATGGACCAGCCAATTATTTCGGGGTTTCTCATCGATCGAACATATTTCAACATTTACTTTTGAGAGAAGAAACGGAATGGAGAAAAGTGTGGGGCAAAACGGACCCTCCGAGAAATGGTAAAATAAAATGGTAAGAAATGGTAAAAAATGGTAAAATATGGTAAAATATGGTAAAATATGGTAAAATATGGTAAAATAAAATGGTGAGAAATGGTAAAAAATGGTAAAATATGGTAAAATAAAATGGTGAGAAATGGTAAAAAATGGTAAAATAAAATGGTGAGAAATGGTAAAAAATGGTAAAATAAAATGGTGAGAAATGGTAAAAAATGGTAAAATAAAATGGTGAGAAATGGTAAAAAATGGTAAAATATGGTAAAATAAAATGGTGAGAAATGGTAAAAAATGGTAAAATATGGTAAAATAAAATGGTGAGAAATGGTAAAATAAGATGGTAAAAAATGGTACGAAATGGTCAAATTAAAAAACCATTAATCAAAAAAATTCACGAAAATTTGTTGATCGATTGCATTTCGATTTTCGGGGCTTTGGCCGCCTTCTCTCGTCTCACGGTTCGGGAGCACTCGTACATATGTATCTATACGTATATGTATACGTATATGTGTTTATGTAGGGGGTGGGGCCAAAATGGACCAGCCAATTATTTCGGGGATTCTCACCGACGGACCATATTCCAACATTGACATCTAAGAGAAGAAACGAAGAAAAAAAAAATGTGGGGCAAAATGGACCACACGAAAAATTGTAAAATTAAATAAAAAAAAAAAATTTCTCCAAAAGATTCACGAGCGTTTTTTTCATCGTTTTGCTACACATACGAAAAATGATATTTTTTTCGCACATTAAAAACTAATAATATAAAAAGATAATTAACTTGCTGATTTTATTATTATTATATTATTTTTTCCGAAGATCTGTAGGGTAGAGTTTCATTGTATTTCGGAAGCGGTCCATTTTGCCCCGCGTGACCATTTTGCCCCACCCACCCCCATACACACCCACATACAAACTCATCGCCGAGGAGTAAACAGGCGCGTACTGGAGGCGATCAATCGGGGATTTCTAGGGCGTTGAGGGTCGATCAAGAGTACGTATGTATATATATATATGTATATATAGTATCGATTGATTCTCTTCGACGTCTCCAAGCAAGATCTGTCCGCAGTCTCCAACAACCGCCACAAAAAAAAAAAAAAAAAAAAAAAAAAAAAAAAAAGTGACTAAACGAGGAAAGAAACAGGACTCTGAGTCGTCTCCGAGAAAGTCCCGGGCTTAGGGCTTCCCTATATAGCTGGCCGCACAGTATATTTCTGTATCCGAGACAGACGTTGAACGCCTGGGCTATATGTGGACCGACGGTTGACGGCGTCGAGCTGTCTGGGCCGTCGGACTCCCGGCCGGCGAACCCGTGCCCCGATCTCCCGGCAAAGCGGTCGGGAAATCTCGTAAACCGGCGAGGAGCAGGAGTGGGGGGAGGGGGGCTTTTAGGGGTGGAGGATGGGGGGGGGGGGACGCGAGAGATTGAATATACGAATCAGCTGTAGCCATTTGCCTCGTGGCAAATGGTCTCCGAGGAAACTTTGTCGAAACTCGAAATTTGCAAATTAAGCCTTCCCTGAACGAGCCCTATGGTTGCCCTCGGTTCGGCGCGGTTTGTGGCTTGGTTTAATTAACGTTTACTGCACCGTTGGACGGAGGCGTAACTTATGGGCACTGAACTGCGAGTCCAAAAGATATCTGAGTTCAGCTTTGTGCTTTTTGGGCGTTGCATAGGGCCTGGCGGGGTGACCAGACTCCTATCAGGGCCCTAATTTCATCTCCAATTCTATCCCCATTGATCTACGAAGATTAGAACAATATGCACTATGGAGTGAAAAAATGTAATTTCTGACGGGAAAGTCTAGTTAGGGCCTGAGTAGTTTCTCATTAGGGCCTGACTAGTTCCTCATTAGGGCATGATTAGATCCAATTCAGGGCCTGACCAGTTGCGCATTAGGGCCTCATTATATCCTCGCTAGGGCCTGACTAGATCCTTGTTAGGGTCTGACTAGTTCCTTGTTAGAGCTTGATTGGATCCTCTTTAGGGCCTGACGAGGTCCTCGTTAGGGCCCAATTAGTGCCTCATTGGGTCTGATTGGTTCCTCGTTAGGGCTGATTAGATCCTCGCTAGGGCCTGACCTGTTCCTTGTTAGGACCCGATCTGTTTCTTGATAGAGTCTAATTACATCCTCTTTAGGGCTTGACGAGTTCCTCGTTAGGGCCTGCTAAGATCCTCTTTAGGGCTTGACGAGTTCCTTGTTAGGGCCTGCTAAGATCCTCTTTAGGGCTTGACGAGTTCCTCGTTAGGGCCTGCTAAGATCCTCTTTAGGGCTTGACGAGTACCTTGTTAGGACCTGCTAAGATCCTCTTTAGGGCTTGACGAGTTCCTCGTTAGGGCTTGACGAGTTCCTCGTTAGGGCCTGCTAAGATCCTCTTTAGGGCTTGACGAGTTCCTTGTTAGGGTCTGCTAAGATCCTCTTTAGGGCTTGACGAGTTCCTCGTTAGGGTCTGCTAAGATCCTCTTTAGGGCTTGACGAGTTCCTCGTTAGGGTCTGCTAAGATCCTCTTTAGGGCTTGACGAGTTCCTCGTTAGGGTCTGCTAAGATCCTCTTTAGGGCTTGACGAGTTCCTTGTTAGGGCCTGCTAAGACCCTCTTTGGGGCTTGACGAGTTCCTTGTTAGGGCCTGCTTAGATCCTCTTTAGGGCTTGACGAGTTCCTTGTTAGGGCCTGTTAAGATCCTCTTTAGGGCTTGACGAGTTCCTCGTTAGGGCCTGCTTAGATCCTCTTTAGGGCTTGACGAGTTCCTTGTTAGGGCCTGTTAAGATCCTCTTTAGGGCTTGTCGAGTTCCTCGCTCGGGCCTGATAAGATCCTCTTTAGGGCTTGACGAGTTCCTCTTTAGGGCCTGCTAAGATCCTCTTTAGGGCTTGACGAGTTCCTCGTTAGGGCCTGCTGAGATCCTCTTTAGGGCTTGACGAGTTCCTCTTTAGGGCTTGACGAGTTCCTCTTTAGGGCCTGCTAAGATCCTCTTTAGGGCTTGTCGAGTTCCTCGCTCGGGCCTGATAAGATCCTCTTTAGGGCTCAACGAGTTCCTCGTTAGGGCCTGCTAAGATCCTCTTTAGGGCTTGACGAGTTCCTCGTTAGGGCCTGCTAAGATCCTCTTTAGGGCTTGACGAGTTCCTCGTTAGGGCCTGCTAAGATCCTCTTTAGGGCTTGACGAGTTCCTCTTTAGGGCCTGATGAGTTGCTCTTTAGGGCTCGATCAGTTCCTCTTCAGGGCCAGATCACTTCCTCGACAGAGCCCTACTAGTTTCGCCTTAGGGCCCGACCAGTTCCTCGACAGAGCCCTCGACAGAGCCCAACTAGTTCCGCCTTAGGGCCCGACCGGTTCCCCATCATTCCCTCGGACTCTCGACTCACCACGAAAATCGTACCCTACATCAAAAAAAAAAATTACAAAAAAAAAAAAACAAAACATCAGACTCACCTCCGCCTGAAAATACAAGAACGCCGTTTTCGAGGCTCGTTGGAGAAGTGTCTGAGGATGACACACCGAATCTGTATCGAAGACGTGGAATGAAAAAAAAAAAAAAAGAGGAGATATTAATAAGAATATGAGCGAGGATTTTCCCGCGGGAGGGTGAATTCGTGCGAGAGCGACGGGGCACACAAAATTTCACGTGCAAACATCGCCCCGGCTGCCACGGCCCGGGGTTATAACCCGAGATTCCGGAGTGGAAAAGGCGAAGTGTGTCTGTGTCTGAGCTGTGGCTTTGGCAATGGCAGCCCGTAGTCGGCCAAGTACTTTCCTAACACTCCGAAACTCACGCGCTCGCCGCGCTGTTCCATCGCTCCGTTCGTGAAACGTAACACTCGACAAATATATATACAATACCGAGACTCGATCCATATAACTCCGCTCCATGAGGAATCCTCTCTCTATCTCTTTGCACTTCCCTCGTTTCCCTCCACCATCGGCACAATTCTCCGGGTCTCTCGAATCTCTCGCTGTTTCTCTCTCCGTGCATACATTGGTAAATGGGAGTTCGAGTCCCAGGGAAGAGAGGCCTCGAAATCGTTCGTTTGTCGCTCTATACACGGACAGGGAATATTTACGAAAAAGTGAATGTATATATATATATATATATATATATATATATATATATATATATATATATTTTTTTTTTTTAAAGTACGATTGCGTTCGTTCACGAATTGTAGGTCTTCGGTTGCAGATAATTCGCGACCGATCTGTGGATTGTGGAACTTTGAATATGGACGTTTAAGTTCACGGAGATTCAACGGAAATACGTCACTTCCGGTTTGAAAATCTCATCTTTCGACCGGAGGTGACGTCATATTGAAAATACGTCACTTCCGGTTTGAAAATCTCATCTTTCGACCGGAGGTGACGTCATATTCAAAATACGTCACTTCCGGTTTGAAAATCTCATCTTTCGACCGGAGGTGACGTCATATTGAAAATACGTCACTTCCGGTTTGAAAATCTCATCTTTCGGCCGGAAGTGGCGTCATATTGAAAATACGTCACTTCCGGTTTGAAAATCTCATCTTTCGACCGGAGGTGACGACATATTGAAAATACGTCACTTCCGGTTTGAAAATCTCATCTTTCGACCGGAGGTGACGTCATATTGAAAATACGTCACTTCCGGTTTGAAAATCTCATCTTTCGACCGGAAGTGACGTCATATTGAAAATACGTCACTTCCGGTTTGAAAATCTCATCTTTCGACCGGAAGTCACGTCATATTGAAAATACGTCACTTCCGGTTTGAAAATCTCATCTTTCGGCCGAAAGTAACTTCATATTGAAAATACGTCACTTCCGGTTTGAAAATGTCATCTTTCGACCGAAAGTAACTTCATATTGAAAATACGTCACTTCCGGTTTGAAAATCTCATCTTTCGACCGGAAGTCACGTCATATTGAAAATACGTCACTTCCGGTTTGAAAATCTCATCTTTCGGCCGGAAGTGGCGTCATATTGAAAATACGTCACTTCCGGTTTGAAAATCTCATCTTTCGGCCGAAAGCAACTTCATATTGAAAATACGTCACTTCCGGTTTGAAAATCTCATGTTTCGACCGGAAGTGGCGTCATATTGAAAATACGTCACTTCCGGTTTGAAAATCTCATCTTTCGACCGGAAGTGACGTAATATTGAAAATACGTAACTTCCGGTCGAAAAATGTGTTTTTCTTTTGCACACGACAATAATGCACATCGCTGTTTTCTTTGTGTGACTAATAGTTTTTAAGATATAGGGGTGTTTTAAAAAAAAGTTCAATTTTTTGATATCTCAAAAAAATACAATCTTAAAATGCTGAAAAAAATTACAAAAATCCCTTGTCAATAATCATGAATTGTGGTGAAATTACAACTTTTTTTTGGAGAGGGTTGAGTTTTTGACCGTTCGAAACGGCATGGAATACCTCATATATGTGTATATATATATATATATATATATACACATGTGTACATTATGCGGTTACTCTTTTTGTTTGCCCGGTCGCAAGCAAACGCACAGGGAAACGGCGGAACGGGACGATATTAATTAAAGGGAGAGTCTGCGAGTGACGCGTTACAGAGGAGAAAAAGAGTGGGCAGAAAAAAAAAAAAAACAAAAATGAAAAAAAAAGATGAGAAGCCGCGAAAGAAAAATTAAAAGACAGGAAGAGGTGGAGCAAACCTTCCGTGGAAGCTCCACTCCAGACTCCGTACGGCGTTTTGTCTGCCGGTTAACGCGATGATCATCTCGTTCGAGTCGCTTCTTTTGCCAAAGACTAGGAAAAGAAAAGATGCCCGAAATGAGATATGAGAAAAGACAGGAAAAAAAAAAAAAAAACAAAAATTATCTCGTATCTTAATTTGCGACATTAGACCGATGCATCGTCTTTCTTTATGTGTCGTTTCTCAGGACCGACAATGACGTAGATGGTAACGAGTCCTGCGCTCTCGTTCGACCGGGAAAAGGCTGATGGCGTCGCGGGACGACACTCCCGCAAGGTTACTCACTTACTCACTTTCCCTGGGAGTAGTAGCGCCATCGCACTACCAAACGCGACCCCTGCATGGTCGATGAGACTACAGGATCGTTAACAAGTTGCTTCGATCCGCAAACTCAGATGCTTTCCGCGCGGCTACCGGTTGATTGGTGGACTACCGATTGGTTGGCAGAGAATCAGTCAATTGGTTGGCAGCCAATCAATGAATTGGTTGGCAATGAGTCAATGCATTGGTTGGCAGCCAATCAATTGATTTGTTGGCAATGAATCAATGAATTGGTTGGAAGACAATCAATGAATTGTTTGGAAGACAATCAATGAATTGGTTGGAAGACAATCAATGAATTGGTTGGAAGACAATCAATGAATTGGTTGGAAGACAATCAATGAATTGGTTGGAAGACAATCAATCAATTGGTTGGAAGACAATCAATCAATTGGTTGGAAGGCAATCAATAAATTGGTTGGAAGAAAATCAATGAATTGGTTGGAAGACAATCAATCAATTGGTTGGAAGACAATCAATCAATTGGTTGGAAGACAATCAATTAATTTGTTGGACGACAATCAATTAATTGGTTGGAAGACAATCAATGAATTGGTTGGAAGGCAATCAATAAATTGGTTGGAAGAAAATCAATGAATTGGTTGGAAGACAATCAATGAATTGGTTGGAAGACAATCAATAAATTGGTTGGAAGACAATCAATGAATTGGTTGGAAGACAATCAATAAATTGGTTGGAAGACAATCAATGAACTGGTTGGAAGACAATCAATGAATTGGTTGGAAGACAATCAATGAATTGGTTGGCAGACAATCAATGAATTGGTTGGCAGCCAATCAATGAATTGGTTGGCAATGAATCAATGAATTGGTTGGCAGACAATCAATGAATTGGTTGGAAGACAATCAATGAATTGGTTGGAAGACAATCAATGAATTGGTTGGACGACAATCAATGAATTGGTTGGAAGACAATCAATGAATTGGTTGGAAGACAATCAATGAATTGGTTGGAAGACAATCAATGAATTGGTTGGAAGACAATCAATGCATTGGTTGGAAGACAATCAATGAATTGGTTGGACGACAATCAATGAATTGGTTGGAAGACAATCAATGAATTGGTTGGAAGACAATCAATGAATTGGTTGGAAGACAATCAATGAATTGGTTGGAAGACAATCAATGAATTGGTTGGAAGACAATCAATGAATTGGTTGGAAGACAATCAATGAATTGGTTGGAAGACAATCAATGCATTGGTTGGAAGACAATCAATGAATTGGTTGGAAGACAATCAATGAATTGGTTGGAAGACAATCAATCAATTGGTTGGAAGACAATCAATCAATTGGTTGGAAGACAATCAATCAATTGGTTGGAAGACAATCAATGAATTGGTTGGAAGACAATCAATGAATTGGTTGGACGACAATCAATGAATTGGTTGGAAGACAATCAATGAATTGGTTGGACGACAATCAATGAATTGGTTGGAAGACAATCAATGAATTGGTTGGAAGACAATCAATCAATTGGTTGGAAGACAATCAATCAATTGGTTGGAAGACAATCAATGAATTGGTTGGAAGACAATCAATGAATTGGTTGGAAGACAATCAATGAATTGGATGGACGACAATCAATGAATTGGTTGGAAGACAATCAATCAATTGGTTGGAAGACAATCAATCAATTGGTTGGAAGACAATCAATCAATTGGTTGGAAGACAATCAATCAATTGGTTGGAAGACAATCAATCAATTGGTTGGAAGACAATCAATCAATTGGTTGGAAGACAATCAATGAATTGGTTGGCAGCCAAGCAATTAAAAGGCAACCAAGCAATTGGTAGGTAACCAAGCAATTGGTAGGTAACCAAGCAATTGGTAGGTAACCAAGCAATTGGTAGGTAACCAAGCAGTTGGTAGGCAACCAAGCAATTGGAAGGCAACCAAGCAATTGGTAGGCAACCAAGCAATTTGAAGGCAACCAAACAATTGGAAACAACCAAGCAATTTGAAGGCAACCAAACAATTGGAAACAACCAAGCAATTTGAAGGCAACCAAACAATTGGAAACAACCAAGCAATTGGTAGGCAATGAACCATTTGGATAGCAAACCAGCTAATATGTTGCCGTAACCAACTTGCTTTCTTGGTACAACCAACTTGTTTTCTTGGTACAACCAACTTGTTTTCTTGGTACAACCAACTTGTTTTCTTGGTACAACCAACTTGTTTTGTTGGCACAACCAACGTGCTTTCTTGGTACAACCAATAAACTATCCACAAACCAACTGTAAGTTTGGCCCTATCAGCAATTGTCGAGCAACCAGCTCTACGCTTGGCCCAACCAGCTAATTGTCCAACAACCAACTACACGCCTCGGCCCAACCAGACACTTGGCAAGCGTTCAACTCCATCGACGGTTCAACCACTCACTTCCCCGCCAAACAACCATTCACCCAACGCAACCAATTAATCCCCCAGCCCAACGCAGTCAATCGCAGTATGTTCAACAATCCACCCGGCCGGTATGCAACCAACTACCCCGCCCCACATACGAGCCATCAAAGAACCTCTCACCATAACCTTCATCCCAAATCGCCGGACTCCCCGGAAGGAGTCGCAACCCTCCCGAGCGAATGTCCCACAAATTTTGAACTCCGCGGTACACGCAACCGGAACGAATGACTGGAACGGGGGAAAAAAAAAGAACAAGACGAGAACGGAGCCGAGGAAAATTCTTGCCGGCCGTGTCGCCCGGCGTACAAAACCACCCTGGCCCTACTTCCTCCCTCTCGCTCGCGACTTCGTACTTTTCATCTTTATCCGAACCACCCCCAACCACCCCCCTTCCAAACCCGCCTCCCCCCCCCCCCAACCCCCCGTTTCTGCCGCTGCGGGAGCGCGATAACCGGCTAGAGAACGACGGAACGACGAGTTACCGACCGTTGGTAAAACAGGGGCGGATCTAAAATCGCTTTCCACGGCGAGCGGACCGACATAGGCCGTTCCGACTCCGAGGGGGGGGCGGTGGGGGTAAAACCCCCAGCCCGTCGCTGGCTCTGGTCCTTCCGCAGATCGATGGAGCGGTGACGTCACGCGGGATGCTGCGTCGCCATGGCGACCGCCAACGGTCCCGGCCGCCTCGTGGGGACCGCCCAGGGGCTGAGGGATGAAATTTTATTAAATTTCCCCGCTCGCTTTTCCTTCGAGGCTCTCACACCATCGCCACCACCTTGCCCCCCCCCCCACCCCCCTTCCACCCTTCGCCCCCCACCCTTCTCAGCCGGTTTCTCTCCGTATCCCTCATCTTTTTAGTTTATTTTTTTAATCCTTTTTCCGGACCAAGAACCACCCAGCATCTCCTTTCGGGGGAGACCTCAAACCCCCGACTTCATCCTCCGCAGACCCCCCCCCCCCAACCCCTCCCCCCCCTGGTACCCTGGTATCTATCTTCCGGAAATTAATAGCGCGAATTTTGTTCGCTCTGGGAAGGAGGCAGATTTTCGGTGGGAAAAAATCTCCTTCGACCTAAACTTTGAGGCGTTAGTGGGTTTCGTGTAGGGCTCTCTGAAGGGCGAGTGCAAGGCTGGGGGGATTTTTGGGAAGGATGGGAAATGTGTTTTTTTTTTGGGTCTTTGGATTAGGGATACACTTTTTGGAGGCGTTAAGGGGTCTTGTCAGGGCTCTAAAATTAACGCCCTGAAATTTCTGTTGAGGCTGCAAAATTATTTTTTTAGGGCTTTGGAATTGGAGAGAAATTTTTGGGGCGTTACATACGGGCCTGGTCAGGCGCTGACCAGGTTTCGCCAGGACTTTCTTGAGGTCTCATGTAACGCCCTAACATTTCTATTAAGGCAACAAAATACATTTTTTAGGGTTTTGGAATTAGAGGGAAATGTTTTGGGCGTTACATACGGGCCTGGTCAGGCGCTGACCAGGTCTCGCCAGGACTTTCTTGAGGTTTCATGTACCGCCCTAACATTTCTATTAAGGCAACAAAATACATTTTTTAGGGTTTTGGAATTGGAGAGAAATGTTTGGGGCGTTACATACGGGCCTGGTCAGGCGCTGACCAGGTTTCGCCAGGACTTTCTTAAGGTCTCATGTACCGCCCTAACATTTCTATTAAGGCAACAAAATACATTTTTTAGGGTTTTGGAATTGGAGAGAAATTTTTGGGGCGTTACATACGGGCCTGGTCAGGCGCTGACCAGGTTTCGCCAGGACTTTCTTAAGGTCTCATGTACCGCCCTAACTTTTCTATTAAGGCAACAAAATACATTTTTTAGGGTTTTGGAATTGGAGAGAAATTTTTGGGGCGTTACATACGGGCCTGGTCAGGCGCTGACCAGGTTTCGCCAGGACTTTCTTAAGGTCTCATGTACCGCCCTAACATTTCTATTAAGAATACAATATAATTTTTTTTAGGGTTTTAGAATTGGACAAAAATTTTTGGGGCATTACATCGTGGCCTGGTCAGGCGCTGACCGGGTCTTGCCGGAAGCTTCTTGAGAGCCCATGTAACGCTCTGTCAGGGCTCTAAAATGAACGCCCTGAAATTTCTGTTAAGCCTGCAAAGTACATTTTTTAGGGATTTAGAATTAGACCGAAATGTTTGGGGCGTTACATACGGGCCTGGTCAGTCTCCGACCAGGTTTCGCCAGGGCCGTCTTAAAGCCTCGTGTAACGCCCTAAAATTTCCATCACCATCAGAGACTAACCTTCTTAGGGCTAAAATAAAATAAACAAAAAATCTCAGAGCGTTACACCGATAATCCAACGTCATCAAGGCTCCTCGCAAGGGCCTCGTCAGTTCCCTATGTAACGCCCGAAAATTTACCCCTTCCCAAAATCAAAACCGCGAATTTTCCTCGCTCATGGAACGAGAGCAGTCAACGCAGATCCTCCGTAAAAATTCCTTCCACCCGACAGCGGGGCACTTTTCGCTCTCGGGAATCCCCGGAGTATGGAGAGCTTTTTTAGGGGGGCGGGGGGGGGGGGGGAGGGGGTCGAGGATGAAGACATCGGTTAATTCATCGTGTCGTTTATACTGCAAAAAGTTTCGAGAATCGCGTAGTTGTGCGTTGCCGGAGGGGGGCGGGGGGGGGGGGGGGGGAGGGGGAAGGGTCGAGTCGGAGGGCGAAGAGGTTTTCCCTCGAGGTGTAGTTCACGAGGAAAACGACGGCCGGTGAGGTAAGGAAAACAAGGGGTAAGGGGAGAGAAAAAAAAAAAAGTGCCCTCGAGCTCGTTTTTCTCGAGACCGAGTACGCTTCGGCCCCCGGACGAGATAACTGTACGCGAAGGAGAATGAAGTAAGAAGACGGAGGGAAAAAAAATAGGGCTGAGAATTTCCTCTAATTTTTTTTTCTCGCGCCTTTGGGAGTGAACGGTGGGGGGGGCTCGAAGGATGTAAGTGACGATCGATCACGTATTAATATCTCGAGGGGGTCGTTCGGTTATTTCGAAGAGCGGCAAAAGCAATCGGGCGTTACAGGGCTGTGTTGCTCCGCGCTGCAGTCGTTGAATGGGCAAGGGTGGGGATCGAAAAAATTTTGTAACGCGGTCTCGAGTTAGGTGGGATCGGTTTTGGGGAAAAAAAATTGAGTCGCTGATACCTGGTTTGAAATTTTGGAGCGTTACATCGGGACCTGGCCAGGCGCTGGTCGGGTCTTATTGGGGTTGGATGTAACGCTCTGAAATGTCTATTGAGGCTGGGAAATACATTTCTTAAGGTTTTAGAATTGAAGAGAAATTTTGGAGCGTTACATCGGGACCTGCCCAGGCGCTGGCCGGGTCTTATTGGGGTTGGATGTAACGCTCCGAAATGTCTATTGAGGCTGGGAAATACGTTTTTAGGGTTTTAGAATTGAAGAGAAATTTTGGAGCGTTACATCGGGACCTGGCCAGGCGCTGACCGGGTCTTCTTAGGGTCGGATGTAACGCTCCGAAATGTCTATCGAGGCTGGGAAATACGTTTTTAGGGTTTAAAATTGAAGAGAAATTTTGGAGCGTTACATCGGGACCTGTCCAGGCGCTGGCCGGGTCTTATTGGGGTTGGATGTAACGCTCCGAAATGTCTATTGAGGCTGGGAAATACGTTTTTAGGATTTCAGAATTGAAGATAAATTTTGGAGCGTTACATCGGGACCTGGCCAGGCGCTGGCCTGGTCTTATTGGGGTTGGATGTAACGCTCTGAAATGTCTATTGAGGCTGGGAAATACGTTTTTAGGGTTTTAGAATTGAAGATAAATTTTGGAGCGTTACATCGGGACCTGGCCAGGCGCTGGCCGGGTCTTATTGGGGTTGGATGTAACGCTCTGAAATGTCTATTGAGGCTGGGAAATACATTTTTTAAGGTTTTAGAATTGAAAAGAAATTTTGGAGCGTTACATCGGGGCCTGGTCAAGCGCTGACCAGAGCCTTCTCAAGGCCTCATGTAACGCTCTAAAATTCCTAATAGGATTAGAGTCTTCTTCTTAACTTTCTTAGGGTTAAAATAAAAATAATGAAAATTCTAAGAGCGTTACAAGGACAATGTAACGCCAGACAAGGCCTTGCCAGTGCCTCGTCAGGCCCCGATGTAACGCTGTGCAATTTTCACCAGGAATTAACTGCCTACAATTCTGTACAGTTAACCCTAAACTCCACGCAAACATATATTTCGAGCGCTCTACCAGCACCCACGATTCTGGCATATACCCCATCTTCTCCGGCGTGCTACTCTTCCAAAAGTGAATATTTTTTGGCTTCTTGGTAGTGAAATCGAAACGCCAGGATCTAACCAACATCTTGGTCAAGGTTCCACACCGACACCGTAAACATTGTAGCTCTCAGACGCTTTGGAAAAAAACCCAAATCAAAACCCAAATCCA
>OY294026.1:4537161-4685275 GCA_958510785.1 Exephanes ischioxanthus
CCTGCCGCTGTGAATGAACTCGAGGTCCTAGTGTATAATATTTTTTTTTTTTTTTTTTTAAGAAATGAACTTCAATTTCACGCTCCCGAAAAATCCTCCCGTAAAAATTTACCCCCTGAAAAAACCCCTTTCCAGCTTCCCCCTAAATTTAGGGGGAAAACCCCCAAGTTGGCAACACTGCCGAAACTCCTCGTACCCTCTCCCTCGTGCAAATCGAGGGGGCGTGAACGTCCTCCGATATTCTCCCTTCGAGCACTCGGGACGTACTTTGTCCCCGTGGATCGCCGATATTAGCCCCGATACGTGCGAAAGAGCAACTCCGATTTCCGGAAGTGCCCAGAAGACCGAAATTCTCCTCCAGCGAACGGAGACCGACGTGTCATGGACCGGATCGACGCGCACGTGCGGAGGAGCGGCGAGGGGGCAAGATGGAACACCGGGGCAAAATGGACCACCTGAATTTTTCACGGGGAAAATTGAGAGTGAACTTGAATCTTCTTCCCCGATGGGCCATTTTGCCCCCCCTTCCCTCTCGCCGCTGATGGTAGGAAGGGGGCTAAAACTCCGAAATTCACGCGCGAATTAAGTGTTATATGGAATGAGGGGCACTGGGCCTTTTTTTTTCGAATGGTCCATTTTGCCCCGCCTAAGCCGTCCCTAGGAAGAGACGAACAGGGGCCCGAAATTCTTCGCAGGCAAGAGCGAGACGGGTTTCCGCCATGGCCGTGGACCGGTGTCTCGCGCACGGGCTGAATACACCCCGAGAGCGGGGTAAGATGGACCACGGGGGCAAATGAACGACCACGAATTTTTCACAGGCCAAACGAGAGCTAACGAGAATCTCTCTTTTTCTCTCTCGGGCCGGGGATAAAGTATCTGTACACGGGGGGGGGGGGGGGGGGGGGCAAAATGGACCACCACGAATTTTTCACAAACCGGTCTCATCTTAAGTAGAAAGCCAGTGGTCCATTTTGCCCCACTGGTCCATTTTGCCCCGCCCTCCCCCAAACCGAGCCAGAAATTTTTGCGAGAGAGCTGACGAGTCTCTCTCACTCTAAAACGAACGAGATGCAGAAGCCGACACGGGGGGCAAGATGGACCACCACGAACTTCTCTGAAACCAAATAGAGTCTCATCCCGAGTAGAAAGCCGGTGGACCATTTTGCCCCACTGGTCCATTTTGCCCCGCCCTCCCCCAAACCGAGCTGGGATATTTTGCGAGAGAGCTGACGAGTCTCTCTCTCCCTCTCTCCCTCTCTCTCTCTCGGTCCAGGGATGAAGTATGTGCACAGCAGACTGCGCGAGTGAGCGAAAGAGATGCAGAAGCCGACACGGGGGGCAAGATGGACCACCACGAATTTCTCTCAAACCACATAGCGTCTCATCCCGAGTAGAAAGCCGGTGGTCCATTTTGCCCCACTGGTCCATTTTGCCCCGCCCTCCCCCAAACCGAGCCAGAAATTTTTGCGAGAGAGCTGACGAGTCTCTCCCACTCTAAAACGAACGAGATGCAGAAGCCGACAGGGGGGCAAGATGGACCACCACGAATTTCTCTCAAACCACATAGCGTCTCATCCCGAGTAGAAAGCCGGTGGTCCATTTTGCCCCACTGGTCCATTTTGCCCCGCCCTCCCCCAAACCGAGCTAGGAATTTTTGCGAGAGAGCTGACGAATGTCTCTCCCTCTCTCTCTCGGTCCAGGGATGAAGTATGTGCACAACAGACTGCGCGAGTGAGCGAACGAGATGCAGAAGCACAGGGACGAATACTCGATGGAAGCTCGGGAAGGGGCGATGGGATGAACGGGTGGTTTGGTGGGGGGGGGGGGGGGGGGGGGGGGGAGTGAGCCGAGATACGAGCGGGGGAGAGATCAATACCGGGTCGCTAGGCAACGAGCCTCCGGCGATCTCGGTCCGAGCAGACAGGGTGCCGCCACCGGGCCGGAGTCACCTCCCCTCCCGCCTCCGCCCGAGGCCCGCCGTCGTCGCCACCGCTACACGATCGTCATCCCCCGTGTCGATCTTTCAAACCCACCGCTCGCGCGCGCACACTCACGAGCCGTTCTCTCACGAGCGAGCCGAAGGGAGAAACCTCTGGCCTCGACGAATCTCCTCTACCTTCGGCACGATAAAGGTTGTGCGCGCGTTTGTGGCCGAAATGGACCCATCTTGCCCCGCCTTCGGTCGAAACGAGAGTTCTCCCTTCGTCGCTATTTTTTTTTTTTTTTTTATAGAGTGGTCCGTTTTGCCCCGGTGCCTTCGGTAGATACGAGTCTTCTATTTTCATCGCTTGGTTCTCGTCGAGAGACTTTTTTTTTATAGGGTGGTCCATTTTACCCCACAACGATCGGTCGAGACGAGACTTCTCTTTTCGTCGCTTGGTTATCGTCGAGAAATTGTTTTATAGGGTGGTCCATTTTACCCCACAACCTTCGGTCGAGACGAGTCTTCTTTTTGATCGTTTGGTTTTCGTCGGAAGGCATTATTTTATTTTATTTTTATTTTTATAGGGTGGTCCATTTTACCCCACAACCTTCGGTCGAGACGAGACTTTTCTTCTTATCGCTTGGTTCTCGTCGAGACATTTTTTTTTTTTTTTTAAAGCTTTGTCCATTTTGCCCGGTCACCTTTATTCGAGTTGACTTTTTTGTTTTTTTTTTTGTCCCGTGACATTTTTTTAAAGAGCGGTCCATTTCGTCGCCCCCCCCCCCCCCCCCCCCCCGCTGTTCCATTTCGCCCCGTCCAGCCTCCGACTACCCCAGACCGTCGAACCACATCACATAGTATGTCAACGTTGAGACTGTAGCAGCAGGTGGCCTATGCATGTATTACGGGAAACTTCGATATTCACGTCAAATGCAGCACACAGAAGCGAGGGGGGGAGGGGAGAGGGGTTGATGCTGTAGCATAGCCGGTAGGAAGGCAAAGAGCTCTCGGAGCAGAGATGGAGCATCGATTGCCGACTGGAAATGCGCGTGGTAATTCGAGGGCGAAATGTCTCTTTTTTTTTTTCACTCTTTTCTTTTGTTTGTGGATGGAGGGCTTTGTTTTTATTACTCACTCATTGAGACAATTGACATAGCATAGCTACACCGCGCATTATCCAGTGCTTAGCCGGTTCTCTCGTCGGCAGCCACATAGCTATTACGAAATTCGTCGAGTGTCCCGTTGTCGAGAGAGTTCCTCGTCTCTCCGCTGTCTTGTAAACCGGACAGGTGTAGGTCAGCCTCTCCACCACTTGCTCCTTCGTTATTGGTATCAACCACAGCTGTTCGCATTCCAAAAAAAAAAAAAAAAAAACAATTATCAAATAAAAATATATCATGTATGAGTGTGTGGGTGATTTATGAAATATGATTTTACCAAAGATTTTTTATTTTCCGATATTTTTTTTTATATATATATATATTAATTTATGTTGTAGATATTAATCGTAAAAAAACTCACGTAGGGAACGTTGTCGAAGAGGACTTTCGGCAGCGATTCGTCGAGTGTCATTGAAACCATGTTGAATCGTGCGCCGTCGAGGAAAAGACCGTACACGTAAATCCCGTCGATCGGCGGTTCGGCGAACGCCGTTTCCTTCAGCGGCACGAAATCGTATATCAGCAGATCTATCGGAATCGAATATTTTCTCGCGTAATTCTGACGAGCACCGGTCAGAAACGCCTGAGTGAAGTAGAAACCGGACAGCCAGAAAGTCGTCGGAGGCCCCTCGTTGAACCAGACCTTGAGGAATCGCTTTGGTCAACATTTTTCTCTGAAACGTCACTTCCGGTTTGAAAATCTCACTTTTAAACCGGAAGTGACGTGACCCAAAAAAATTTGAAACATCTCGTTGTGGCGTCACAGTCGGTCGTGAAAATCTCTGTTTTCGACCGGAAGTGATGTGCGAGAGAACGTCACTTCCGGTTTATAAAAATCTCAGTTTTCAACAGTCTTCAAACACCGAGATTTTTAACGGAAGTGGCGTCACGTGGGAAAACGTCACTTCCGGTCAAAATTCGAGATTTTTAAACCGGAAATGACGTTTTCTCGTACGACGTCACTTCCGGTCAAAAACCGAGATTTTTTTATCCGGAAATGGCGTTTTCTCTTATGATGTCACTTCCGGTCAAAATAGCGTTTTCTCGTATAACGTTACTTCCGGTCAAAAATCAATATTTCCAAACCGAAAATGACGTTTTCTCGTATGAAGTCACTTCCGGTCAAAAATCAAGATTTTCAAACCGTAAATGGCGTTTTCTCGTATGATTTCACTTCCGGTCAAAATTCGAGATTTTTAAACTGGAAATGGCGTTTTCTCTTATGAAGTGACTTCCGGTCAAAAATTGCGATTTTCAAACCGGAAGTGACGTTTTCTCGTATGACGTCACTTCCGGCGAAAAACCGAGATTGGCAAACCGGAAGTGACGAGATTCTTTTTTTAATTCGATAAGCCTCATCGGCCGACAGAATGATCGAACTCCCCACCTCGAGAAATCGGAGGCGTCGCAGGAAGTCTTGAATGTAACTCCCAAGCGGTTTTAGAGAAGGATAAGAATTGGCTTTCCAAGTAGTCGGTATTTTGGCGGTTACGATGGAGCCGTAAACTTCCTCGAGAGCGGAGTCCATTACGACGAGACCCTTGATGGCCCTCTGGACGTTTACGAGGCTGTTTCTTATGGTATTCAAAAGTTTGTTGAACCTTCCCATTTCCTGAACGAGAACGGTGTTCATGCTCTGCTTGTATGAGGTCGGATATCTCTCGATGGCGTCGACGAGATCGTACTCGGTCGGTAACTTTGAGAGTATATCGGCGGAGACGTCGTAGACAGTCTCGTCGGGTGTCTTCACACCCTCGACCTCCGTCGATCCGGTGTCCTGACGAAGAGAGCCAGAAATTTAAAAAAAATCGGCGAAAAAAAACACCAAAATTCTCCCCTCGATTACCACGGTCGGTAACCAAAACTGTAATTAACTTTTCTCAAGGATGGCGGAATGTACGATCAAACGAGAGCTCTCATTCATCTCAGTTTTGTCTCTGGCAGGGCTTGAGACTAGACGAAACGCCTCCCTCCCCGCTTAACCCATGCCCGGTCGATAACAAAAACTGTAATCAACTTTTCTCAGGAATGGCGGCATGTACGGTCGAAAAAAGAGTGTCATCCGACGCTGGCACGATATCCGCAGTGGATGACACTTTTTGCTTGACCGTCCGTGCCGTCACGTGCGAGAAAAGTTTATTACAGTTTTTGTTACCGACCGTGGTAATTCATTTTACTCTCAACATGAGAGTCTTCGAAGCCGCTGTGAACACGACTCTATTACTAAATGAGAGGTCTTATCCGTCTCAGTTTCGTCTCTGAGGGGGCTTGAAAATCGATGAAACGCCTCCCTTCCCACCCAAGCCGTGCCCGGTCGGTAACAAAAACTGTAATCAACTTTTCTCAGAAATGGCGGCATTTACGGTCGAAAAAAGAGTGTCATCCGACGCTGGCACGATATCCGCAGTGGATGACACTTCTCGTTTGCTCGTCCGTGCCGCCACTCCCGAGAAAAGTTGATTACAGTTTTTGTTACCGACCGTGGTAACTCATTTTACTCTCAACATGAGAGTCTTCGAAGCCGCTATGGACACGACGCTATTACCTTATTCCACGAGCTCTTTGGGTGTTTCCACGTAAAAAGAAACAAAGTACGACATTAAAGTTCATTATTGATAAGTTAAAGCTTGCCTTTTACGACTCCGGAGAGCTTACCGTGTCCTCCTGAACGGGCGGCGTGGGTGAAACGTGCACTCGTCAGTATCGCCGAATTTATTGTCTATTGGAGTCACAATTTTTTTATTACCTGCGTCACCAGAATCGAAGTGATCATCAGTTGAGTTTCCTGCTGATCCTTTATAATATCCGCGTTGTCGTTCATCCCGAAGACACTCGGGCCGGTTGTCATAGGCAAGTTTTTCACGTAGTCGAGAAACTCGTTGTACTCGGATACCTTCGGCATGTAATAATGACCCGACGGGTCGAACAGATAGTTCGGATCATCGACTACTTGTTCGCAGTAGAACTTTGAGAGGATCGTTGTCAGTGTCCTTCGATCCCACTCGTCGGTCACGCGGCCACCGTAATTGCACTCACCTTGGAAAATGTTTGATTCGGTTTTCGGGTGAATTATATATTC
The DNA here is from genome assembly GCA_958510785.1 of Exephanes ischioxanthus. Classification (NCBI taxonomy): domain Eukaryota; kingdom Metazoa; phylum Arthropoda; class Insecta; order Hymenoptera; family Ichneumonidae; genus Exephanes; species Exephanes ischioxanthus. The sequence continues at coordinate 4,543,325 of OY294026.1, forward strand.
GGGTTGAGAAAAGTACGGAGTTGAGAACAAGTTAAAAATAAGTTGGGATCAAGTTGGGATCAAGTTACACTCAAGTCGCGATCAAGTTGCGATCAAGTTGGGATCAAGTTGCGATTAAGTTACACTCAAGTTGCGATCAAGTTGCGATCAAGTTGCGATCAAGTTGCGATCAAGTTGCGATCAAGTTGCGATCAAGTTGCGATCAAGTTGCGATCAAGTTGCGATCAAGTTGCGATCAAGTTGCGATCAAGTTGCGATCAAGTTGCGATCAAGTTGCGATCAAGTTGCGATCAAGTTGCGATCAAGTTGCGATCAAGTTGGGATCAAGTTGGGATCAAGTTGGGATCAAGTTGGGATCAAGTTGAGATCAAGTTGAAATCAAGTTGAAAGCAAGTTGAAATCAAGTTGAAAGCAAGTTGAAATCAAGTTGAAATCAAGTTGAAATCAAGTTGAAATCAAGTTGAAATCAAGTTGAAATCAAGTTGAAATCAAGTTGAAATCAAGTTGAAATCAAGTTGAAATCAAGTTGAAATCAAGTTGAAATCAAGTTGAAATCAAGTTGAAATCAAGTTGAAATCAAGTTGAAAGCAACTTGAAGACAAGTGGGCAGTTAGTTATGAAGAAGTTGCGAATAATTTAAGATCCAGTAGAAAACAAGTTGGGATTAAGTTGAGATCGAGTTGAAAATAAGTTGAAGACGACCAAACCCGTGAGATACTTGAGAGCCTCGTATTGAACGTCCTCGTACTGATCCAGAAAAATCTTGAGCTGGAGCACACTTATGCGAAGGTCAGTCTCGTTGAACTCGTACGGATTGTTCCATCCTATCGGACCGAATTTCCTGCGCTCTTGAACAATCGCGTGGAAGAAACACAGCGAGAAGAGCATCTTCTTGAAGGACTCGCTCTGCTTCGAGGTATCGTAGAATTCGGGATCGCAGATGGGATCCTTAAAGTCGCAAGCTTATTGAACCGTTTACCGCGACGATATCGAGGGGCGGAGAGAAACCGAGATTGTGAGCGAAGATGAAAAGCGGTCGAGTGCCACTGTATATACATATATACACACCTGCAAGTAGGATCTCGTGATATTGGATCTGAGACCCTTTGGCGGCTCGTTCGTCATCTTGACCCCATTCTGCAGAACGCTAACCGGGAAATGATCAGCCGGATAGCTCGTGAGCCACAGTCGGAAATCCGGATGAACCGTTTCCGTCGTGAAACCCTCGCATATCTTTTAGGGGGTGCAAACAAATCGACTCGATAAATCGACGGATCTTTGAGGGGGGCCATTTTGTCAATTTTTTTTTTTTTTTTCATGGACGAATAAATTCTACGAGACCTTTTCGAGAGTGCCCATCCAACTCTTGGCCAGATGACAATTCTGAAGAACGACCCACGTGCCGTTCTTGATGCCCTCGTCGATGAGGTTGACGGCGATCGGTCCCTGACCTTGCCCAAGTGAGAGCGAGAACAATCTGTTGGTGCCGAAGCCTTGATCGTCGGCGAATTTCAGCAGTACAGCTGTGGGATCGGCGCCGGGTGTCAGGACGAATATCAGTGGGATGCAGCAAAAGGAGTCCGCGTAGGAGGAGGCGAGATCGAAGGGCGGTGGCTCGATGTACTGCTTTCCCAGCTCGACTGCAAGGAAGTTGTTGTAATTCTTAGTTCTGGCGGGTCGGAGTCGTCCCAGGCATTGATTACTCTAAATCCGCTGGGTCAATGTCTTTCCGACAGCCATTCCGGATCCTCATTACTCTAAGCTCCCTTGGTTCAAAGTTTCCCCATCAGGACTTTGATCGTGAAGGTTTTTTGCGAAAATTTTGCATTCAGCAGATGTTTACATTGAATAACAGAGTCTCTTATTTTTTATCGCACATACCTTCGACGAATAGCTGCACCGATGGCACAACTTTGTCGGGCCTGAGGCAACGCAGCACGAGCATCTTCTCGAAGAGGCTCAGCTTATCGAACGGCGTGGGAAAGGTCAAGGATTGTGGCTCCCTGTGATCGAACACATACTTCCACGGACCGGTACTGCTCTTCAAGGATTCGATGATACCCTGAAGAACGACATGCGTATCAATTTTTGTCATTCCATCAATATTTTTATTCAATGACGATATCTAGGAATGACGATATCTAGGAATGACGATATCTAGGAATGACGATATCTAGGAATGACGATATCTAGGAATGACGATATCTAGGAATGACGATATCTAGGAATGACGATATCTAGGAATGACGATATCTAGGAATGACGATATCTAGGAATGACGATATCTAGGAATGACGATATCTAGGAATGACGATATCTAGGAATGACGATATCTAGGAATGACGATATCTAGGAATGACGATATCTAGGAATGACGATATCTAGGAATGACGATATCTAGGAATGACGATATCTAGGAATGACGATATCTAGGAATGACGATATCTAGGAATGACGATATCTAGGAATGACGATATCTAGGAATGACGATATCTAGGAATGACGATATCTAGGAATGACGATATCTAGGAATGACGATATCTAGGAATGACGATATCTAGGAATGACGATATCTAGGAATGACGATATCTAGGAATGACGATATCTAGGAATGACGATATCTAGGAATGACGACATCTAGGAATGACGACATCTAGGAATGACGACATCTAGGAATGACGACATCTAGGAATGACGACATCTAGGAATGACGACATCTAGGAATGACGACATCTAGGAATGACGACATCTAGGAATGACGACATCTAGGAATGACGACATCTAGGAATGACGACATCTAGGAATGACGACATCTAGGAATGACGACATCTAGGAATGACGACATCTAGGAATGACGACATCTAGGAATGACGACATCTAGGAATGACGACATCTAGGAATGACGACATCTAGGAATGACGACATCTAGGAATGACGACATCTAGGAATGACGACATCTAGGAATGACGACATCTAGGAATGACGACATCTAGGAATGACGACATCTAGGAATGACGACATCTAGGAATGACGACATCTAGGAATGACGACATCTAGGAATGACGACATCTAGGAATGACGACATCTAGGAATGACGACGTCCAGGAATGACGACGTCCAGGAATGACGACGTCCAGGAATGACGACGTCCAGGAATGACGACGTCCAGGAATTACGACATCCAGGAATTACGACATCCAGGAATGACGACATCCAGGAATGACGACATCCAGGAATGACGACATCCAGGAATGACGACATCCAGGAATGACGACATCTAGGAATGACGACATCTAGGAATGACGACACCTAGGAATTACGACATCCGGGAATGACGACATCCGGGAATGACGACATCCGGGAATGACGACATCCGGGAATGACGACATCCAGGAATTACGACATCCAGGAATTACGACATCCAGGAATTACGACATCTAGGAATTACGACATCTAGGAATTACGACATCTAGGAATTACGACATCTAGGAATTACGACATCTAGGAATTACGACATCTAGGAATTACGACATCTAGGAATTACGACATCTAGGAATTACGACATCTAGGAATTACGACATCTAGGAATTACGACATCTAGGAATTACGATGTCTAGGATTGACGACGTTTAGGATTGACGACGTTTAGGAATGACATCCGGATCAATTTTTGTAATTCCATCAATATTTTATGCTGTTCTTTTTTTTAGCTCACTGCGAAACCGGTGACGTCCCCGAGCCTGCAAAATTCATCCCAGGACTTGGACGGTAGCCACTCGGTGGGATTGGCGTGAGGATTCTCAAGGCCGATGCCGCCGGTCAGCAGGAACATCCACTGAGCCATCGAAACTCTACCCTGCTTGTTCAGCAGATTTACCGCCAGTATGAGGGAGAATACCAGCTTGTCCTTCTCGAAGAGCGAACGACAGATGTTGACGTACAACGAGTACGTGAAACACTTCGTCAGATCCTTGAGACGCTGCTGAACGTCCTCGACCGGGGGCGTGTTGTCTATCGTGCTCTTGAACAAATTCACGAACCACACCAACGAGTACTGGTACATCGGGTCGATGTTCGCCAGAACGGCTAAAACATTTTTTATGATAAAAAAAATTAAGCTCTCTTCAGGAACCTTCAAACCGTTCCCCCCCCCCAAAAAAAAAAAAAACCAAAGAAAAAAAACACAACAAAAATTGAAAAAAGTCAGCTTGACACTTACCCAGCCAGCCATCACGAGAATAATTTATTACAAAAAGCCAGAAAAAAAAAAAATGCACCTATAGTGAAGAAGAGAACGGTGCTGTAAACCGCGATGGGAGTGTACTGCAACCTGGCCGCGTCGATGGACTTCTCGGTGGCCTCGGCGACGGTCTGTTTGGCCTGGATCTCGTTCGACAGGACCTTGGAGGAGCTCAGAACGGCGATGGCCGTCTGATCCTCGAGTATGTTCTCGTCCGACTCGGACAGCACCTCGAGAATCTTGTCCTCAATCTCCTTCAGCATCCTACAAAAAAAAAAAAAAATGATCCATAGATCATTTCTGTTTTACCGACCGCCGGTAAGCGATCGAGAAGAACCGTCCGGTACTTCTTGTTGGCCGCTCCTTGGACGATGAGCTGATTCTTCTCGGACTCCAGATCGGGCCTCTCCTTCGCCACGACTATGCCGAGCAGCTGGTCCTCCAACCCAACCGGAGTGATCATGAAGTTCAGCAGGGTAACTTTGACCGCGACTTCCGGCAGATAGTGAGGATTGCGGAGCTTGGTCGTTATGTAAAATCTGCATGGATCACGATAGTCTTTGAGTCGGTCGGCCCTTAAGGGGGGATTGTCTTTTTTTTTCGCTAAATTTACCGCTTTTTGGGAATTTTTTTGTGAAGAAACTATACAACGGATATTAGAATTTTACTTTAGACACATGTAGCTATCGTTTGACGAAGGGGAAAAAAATACAAAAAAAAAATTGACGATTCGGTGACGTTTTGAACTTAACGTATCGATTTGTCGAAAAAAGTTGATCGATTTTTTTGTTGTAAATAAAAAAGTATTAAACGTATTGCTTTTTTGTTCCGTCGAACGATAGCTACATGTGTCTAAAGTAAAATGCTTTTGGGTTTTTGTTGCAGGATGAATACGAAGGCTCCAATCATGCACATCATCAACAAAGGACCATCGCGCGTCGAGGGGGGTGGGAGGCGGATCTTTTAAAGAAATCGTTAAAAAATTTTTTTGTGAATAGTTAACTGACGAATAAAACTACACGCCAAGTTTCATATCAATCCGTTGTATAGTTTCTTCACAAAAAAATTCCCAAAAAGCGGTAAATTTAGCGAAAAAAAAAGACAATCCCCCCCTTAAGACGTGCCATCGAGGATGATGAAAGACCCACCTAAACTTCTCGTTGTACTCGACGATCGAGTCCCCGAGTTTGATGCACCAGGATCCGGCGGACTTGAAGGTCTGCTTGAGCAGCAGCGGTTCGAGCGCCGCGTCCAGATCCTCACCAACGTTCTCCAGGAGCACAGGTTGTCCGAACTGAATGGCGTTCTCCAGGATCCTGATGTAGTCGCTCTGGCTGAGTCTGATCACGTGGACATTGGCGGTCTTCTCCATGCTCTTGACCCACTTGTTCGCCTGTCCCTGAGGATCGATCATGAGCGGCCACCTTCTGGACTTCACGACGACGATAGCGTTGTCGACGGAGAAGAGGTCGCTTGGTAATCCGGAGATGTTCCAGGATCTGATGAGGACGGGATCGCCGAGTACTTGGTTCAACTGGAAGTCCCGCGTGCAGACGACCTCGAGGTCGGTGCAAATCCGGATCCACTTGTCCAGCTGGCGTTGTCTGTAGTGAGTGGTGAAGACGCCTAGGTAGGCGACGACGCCTGAAGCGATGAGTATATCGCCGGTGAGCTTGAAGTACCGTTCGCCGAGTGTCCTGGCGGTCTCGGACCACCTGTTGTACTCGCCGCCGAGGCCGCCGATGAGTTCCTCGGCGCGTCGTAGCTTCTTCTCGCAGTCGTCGACCTCATCGGTCATCGCCTGGTAGTCGGCCCTTCGCTGTGCCAACAATTCCTCCAGTCTGCGAACGCGAGCTTGGACCTCCCTCAGCTGACCCCTCTTGATCTCTAGTGCGGCCATGGCCTCGGCGTACTCGGCCTCCGCCTTGGCCAGTGCGACCTTCTTCGGCGCGACGACCTTGGCGACCGTGTCGTACTCCGAGAGGGCGATGACCCACTTGCAGAGGCCCTCGCAGGCGGTCGAGGCGTTCCTTATCTTGTCCGGATCGAAGTTCGGATTCGTCAGGATGGTCGTTTGAATCTTCGTCATTATCTTCTCGGGGATGTTGTCCTTGTCGAAGCTCAGGAGACCCTCGAGGAACTTCATGTCACCGAGGAGGCGGAGCGAGGCCTTCCAGTAGTCGTCGACCATCTTGCCGCCTTCGCTCTGGATCCTTTCCGGTTTTACATCCTGAAACGACGATCGATTGATTCTCCAGTCGATTCCTCAGGACTTATCCTTCAATGCGCGAATCGCTTCCACCACTAATATACCGCCACTTTGTCACATCGTCATTCCTAGATATCGTCATTCCTAGATGTCGTCATTCCTAGATATCGTCATTCCTCGATATCGTCATTCCTAGATATCGTCATTCCTAGATATCGTCATTCCTAGATATCGTCATTCCTACATATCGACATTCCTAGATATCGTCATTCCTAGATGTCGTTCCTAGATGTCGTCGTTCCTAGATGTCGTCGTTCCTAGATATCGTTGTTCCTAGATATCGTCCTTCCTAGATATCGTCATTTCTAGATATCGTCATTTCTAGATATCGTCATTTCTAGATATCGTCATTCCTAGATATCGTCATTCCTAGATATCGTCATTCCTAGATGTCGTCATTCCTAGATGTCGTCATTCCTAGATATCGTCATTCCTAGATATCGTCATTCCTAGATATCGTCATTCCTAGATATCGTCATTCCTAGATATCGTCATTCCTAGATGTCGTCATTCCTAGATGTCGTCATTCCTAGATGTCGTCATTCCTAGATATCGTCATTCCTAGATATCGTCATTCCTAGATATCGTCATTCCTAGATATCGTCATTCCTAGATATCGTCATTCCTAGATATCGTCATTCCTAGATATCGTCATTCCTAGATATCGTCATTCCTAGATATCGTCATTCCTAGATATCGTCATTCCTAGATATCGTCATTCCTAGATATCGTCATTCCTAGATATCGTCATTCCTAGATGTCGTCATTTCTAGATATCGTCATTCCTAGATGTCATTCCTAGATGTCATTCCTAGATGTCATCATTCCTAAATATCGTCATTCCTAGATGTCATCATTCCTAGATATCGTCATTCCTAGATATCGTCATTCCTAGATATCGTCATTCCTAGATATCGTCATTCCTAAATATCGTCATTCCTAGATATCGTCATTCCTGGATGTCGTCATTCCTAGATATCGTCATTCCTAGATATCGTCATTCCTAGATATCGTCATTCCTAGATATCGTCATTCCCAGATATCGTCATTCCCAGATATCGTCATTCCCAGATATCGTCATTCCCAGATATCGTCATTCCCAGATATCGTCATTCCCAGATATCGTCATTCCCAGATATCGTCATTCCCAGATATCGTCATTCCTAGATGTCGTCACATCGTCATACTGTTAAATTTACCTTCAATATGCAGACGGCTTCCATCACTAATTTCACCACCGCCGGAGGATTCTTCATGGTCTTGACGATCTGAATATCCTGCGACGTCAAAGTATTCAGCGCAGCGTCCGCTGCATTCAGAATCGGCATCACCAGCTCCAAATCCGCGTTGCACTCGACGCGAATCTCTTCTGCAGCTCCGGCAACGACCTGCGACGAAATACTCGTAGAAAATCTCAAATCTGACCCTCAGTTGACGGAAGTGAAATTACCAGAGCGGCCTCCTCGTCCTTCTTGACCATCCTCTCGATGGCCGAGACTTCCTCGCTCTCGCTCTCCACGCTGGCAAGCATCCTTTCAACGTCCTTCGCAGCCTCGATCAGCTTCGGCTGCAGAGCCACCAAGATCTCCTGCATCTTCTCGACCTGTTTGTGCGTGGAGTCGAGCTTCCCCAGACCGGCCTCGTACCTTCTCTTCCCCTCGAGCACCTCAGATCGCTTCTTCGCCAGAAGGTCCTTGAATGTATTTATCAGCTCGAGGTACGACGTCGGAGTCACGTAGTTGTATCTAAAGTCACCAAATTTTGAAAATCAACCATTTTCTTCTGTTACCATTTTTATTCGGGTTAGTGAAAGTAAGGTGAGCTTACTCTACTGTGAAATCTGCGTTACGCATTACGCGTTACGAATTACCAATAATGTAACTTACTCTACTGTGAAATCTGCATTACGCATTACGAATTACCAATAATTCGACTTACTTTACAGTGAAATCTGCGTTACGCGTTACCAACAATGTGACTTACTCCACTGTGAAATCTGCGTTACGCATTACGAATTACCAATAATTCGACTTACTTTACAGTGAAATCTGCGTTACGCGTTACCAACAATGTGACTTACTCCACTGTGAAATCTGCGTTACGCATTACGCGTTACGAATTGCCAATAATGTAACTTACCCTACTGTGAAATCTGCATTACGCATTACGAATTACCAATAATTCGACTTACTTTACAGTGAAATCTGCGTTACGCGTTACCAACAATGTGACTTACTCTACTGTGAAATCTGCGTTACGCATTACGCGTTACGAATTACCAATAATGTAACTTACTCTACTGTGAAATCTGCATTACGCATTACGAATTACCAATAATTCGACTTACTTTACAGTGAAATCTGCGTTACGCGTTACCAACAATGTGACTTACTCCACTGTGAAATCTGCGTTACGCATTACGCTTTACGAATTGCCAATAATGTAACTTACTCTACTGTGAAATCTGCATTACGCATTACGAATTACCAATAATTCGACTTACTTTACAGTGAAATCTGCGTTACGCGTTACCAACAATGTGACTTACTCCACTGTGAAATCTGCGTTACGCATTACGCGTTACGAATTGCCAATAATGTAACTTACTCTACTGTGAAATCTGCATTACGCATTACGAATTACCAATAATTCGACTTACTTTACAGTGAAATCTGCGTTACGCGTTACCAACAATGTGACTTACTCCACTGTGAAATCTGCGTTACGCATTACGCGTTACGAATTGCCAATAATGTAACTTACCCTACTGTGAAATCTGCATTACGCATTACGAATTACCAATAATTCGACTTACTTTACAGTGAAATCTGCGTTACGCGTTACCAACAATGTGACTTACTCTACTGTGAAATCTGCATGACGCGTTACACGTCACACGTTACGCGTTCCAAATAATTCGACTTACTCTACAGTGAATTGCGTGTAACGCGTAACGGGTAACTTGTAACGCGTAACGCGACTTACTCCACCCTGAAAAATGCGAAACCTCCTTGAAGAAGTTTCACTTCAAAAATCTACCTGCCGACCCGTTGAAGGAATTCCCTCGACAGCTCCTGAGTGGAGGTGTGAAAGTACTGGCACATCTCGATGCAGGCGTCCCGTTCGCCGTCCGGAAGGTCAATCTCGCCGAGGAACTTGGTGGCGACGGCGAGGAGAGCGTCCTCCGGCCAGGGTTGCAGCCAGTCGATGGTGCAGCAGTTGACGAGAGCCGGAAACTTTCTTATCCTGGTGCGGAAACTGTCGCCAATCGGGGACATCGCGACGACGATGTGGAGCTGGTCCCGAACAACCTGGACGAAGAAGTTGAAGAGGGCGACCGGACTTCCGTCGGTCTGCATCGACTTGTCACGCTGACGATCGATCTGCCTCATCCTCTCGCATATCTCGGTCTTCTCATCGCTGGCGAAGAGATTCGGCACCTCACCGGAGTTCATGAGGTTGCTTATGTCTTCGAGAAAGGACTCCTCCTTGATCTGCATGTCGGTGAAGAGGAACGTCGTGTGAAGGTCGCTGGAGGCGCTCTTGCGCAGGATTATCTTCAGATCCTCGCGCCACTCGTACGCCCCGTACTGCCTGGCTATCTCGACCTGGAAGAGTTGTGCAATGGCCGTCATTTCTCGTTGACGTCAATGGACGCAAAAACGATAGTCATGTTGGTATTTCTCGAATCTATCGAGTGAAATGACGGTCATTTTCACAAACGAGGAGCAAGCAGTGGTGGTGCCATATTTTGGCCATTTTTCGTCAGCGTCATCATTTTGTGGTCATTTTTTGTCAGTGCCATTTTCTGGTCATTTTTTTGTCAGTGCCATTTTTTGGACATTTTTTGTCAGTGCCATTTTTTTGGACATTTTTTGTCAGTGCCATTTTTTTTGGACATTTTTTGTCAGTGCCATTTTTTTGGTAATTTTTTTGTCAGTACCATTTTTTGGTCATTTTTTGTCGGTACCATTTTTTGGTCATTTTTTGGTCGGTCACGTGACGGTGACAGGACCAAAAAATGACCAATCATAAATTCGGTGCACATCTCTACCTGGAAGATCTCGTGGTCGGCTATGTGGGAGGCCAACCGGGTCAAGGACTGACGACCGGAACCGCCGACTCCGACCAGGAGGGCGTGACTCCTCGGCTGCATCATTATACGGCATATCTTTGAGAGATGCTCGACCGCGAACCTGAAGAGGACCAGATTCATGGGTTTCTTCGAGATGGAGTTGTACTCGTCGAGAAAATCCTGGACGACGAGGGCCAGATGGTCCAGACTGTCGACCTCCATGTAGAGCTTCCGGTCGTCGTGGGGACGCTGAAAATCGCAGTAGACCAGGTTTCGAAGCTGGGTCTCGGTTATCCGGGCACCCTGGGGCGCGGCGAAGTCAGCGAACAACTGGTCCATGTCCTCGTCTAAGCGCTCCGAAAGCGTCGACCTTATCTGCTCCACCAACCAGGAAGTGTCGGACTCGTCCACGAGGCGATCGCCGTAGACGCGCAGCAACTCGTGGACCCACAAACGCTTCATGGATTGCTGGAAAAAAAACATTCGTGGAATTGTCAGGTCGATCGCTTGATTTTATCTCTCTGGAGAGTAGTCATTGACTCATCTGCGTCAACCTTATCTGCCCCAACCCTATATGTGTCAACCGTATATGAGTCAACGCTTTATGCGTCAACTCTATGTGAGTCAACCCTATATGCGTCAAACCTATATGCGTCAAACCTATATGCGTCAAACCTATATGCGTCAAACCTATATGCGTCAAACCTATATGCGTCAACCCTATATGCGTCAAACCTATATGCGTCAAACCTATATGCGTCAACCCTATATGCGTCAACCTTACATGCGTCAACCCTACATGCGTCAACCCTACATGCGTCAACCCTACATGCGTCAACCCTACATGCGTCAACCCTACATGCGTCAACCCTACATGCGTCAACCCTACATGCGTCAACCCTACATGCGTCAACCCTACATGCGTCAACCCTACATGCGTCAAACCTATATGCGTCAACCCTATATGCGTCAACCCTATATGCGTCAACCCTATATGCGTCAACCCTACATGCGTCAACCCTACATGCGTCAACCCTACATGCGTCAACCCTACATGCGTCAACCCTACATGCGTCAACCCTACATGCGTCAACCCTACATGCGTCAACCCTACATGCGTCAGCCCTACATGCGTCAACTCTACATGCGTCAACTCTACATGCGTCAACTCTACATGCGTCAACTCTACATGCGTCAACTCTACATGCGTCAACTCTACATGCGTCAACTCTACATGCGTCAACTCTACATGCGTCAACTCTACATGCGTCAACTCTACATGCGTCAACTCTACATGCGTCAACTCTACATGCGTCAACTCTACATGCGTCAACTCTACATGCGTCAACTCTACATGCGTCAACTCTACATGCGTCAACTCTACATGCGTCAACCCTACTTGCGTCGACCCTATATGCGTCTACCCTACATGCGTCAATCCTACATGCGTCAGCCCTACATGCGTCAGCCCTACATGCGTCAACTCTACATGCGTCAACTCTACATGCGTCAACTCTACATGCGTCAACTCTACATGCGTCAACTCTACATGCGTCAACTCTACATGCGTCAACTCTACATGCGTCAACTCTACATGCGTCAACCCTACTTGCGTCGACCCTATATGCGTCGACCCTACATGTGTCAACCCTACATGCGTCAACCCTACATGCGTCAACCCTACATGCGTCAACCTTACATGCGCCAACTCTACATGCGTCAACTCTACATGCGTCAACCCTACATGCGTCAACCCTACATGCGTCAATCCTATATGCGTCAACCCTACATGCGTCAACCCTACATGCGTCAACTCTACATGCGTCAACCCTATTTGCGTCAAGAACTAAAAAACGAAGAAGTAAAAAAATGCTTCTCCCACAATGAAAAAAAAAAGAACATATGTTCCTAAATTACCGGCCGAGTAAGAACCCTACCGCGTTCGGCATGGCTTCGGGCGATGAAAGAAGAACGCCCTGTATGACCCTCGAGAAGTCCCGAAGATTGAACAGGTAGTGTGACTTCGCCGGCGTCGGCAGAAGATTCTTGAGGGTCGCCTTGTAGATATCCAGTGTCCCAAGAACAATCTGCTCCCCGCACAGCCCGAAGCTTTTGTCGAATCCCCGTGTCTCAAGATGCCAGCTGACGATCTTCGAGAAAATCGTCGTCATGACATCGTCGCCGAATTCCGAGATCCCAAGAGTGAAGAAATGACGCTTGAATCTCGGCGTGACGTCTTTGCCGCCCGATGGCGGTCCCATCGCGCACACGAGCTGCACGTCGACGAGATTGAACGGTGTGACGTCTTTTCTGTCGTACCAGGTCCAGTGGTCCAACCACTGCCTCAGCAGCTCAATGGGTGGCTGGGCACCGTATTCCTCCCTGGACGGCATTGAGACATCGTCGACGAAGACGACCCAGTGCTTTCCGGGCGGCGCTCCGTACACGCCTTTACGTCTCTTGTCCATCTTGCTCATGATCATGTCCTGGGTCTGGTTGGCGCTCGTCTGGGCCGAGAACGTGACGAAGAGTGGCTTGAAGACCTGTGGGTTGTTCCTCTTGAGGAGAAACTCCATTATGTAGACCGACTTTCCGGTGCCGGTTGGACCTGTAGAGGTTGTTTTCCAGTCAACATTTTTTTTGTAATTTTTTGTAATTTTTTGTAATTTTTTGTAATTTTTTGTAATTTTTTGTAATTTTTTGTAATTTTTTGTAATTTTTTGTAATTTTTTGTAATTTTTTGTAATTTTTTGTAATTTTTTGTAATTTTTTGTAATTTTTTGTAATTTTTTGTAATTTTTTGTAATTTTTTGTAATTTTTTGTAATTTTTTGTAATTTTTTGTAATTTTTGTGTAATTTTTGTGTAATTTTTTGTAATTTTTTGTAATTTTTTGTAATTTTTTGTAATTTTTTGTAATTTTATTTGTGAAATCGAAGAATTGAACTTTTCTGAAAAATCCCTGTATCGTAAAAACTGTTAGACGCACGAAAAAGCGCTTAAAACATAAAAGTTGCAGTTTCAAATGGACTTTTGATAGGAACAAGTTTGTAGATTTCGTTGAATACGACAAAGGTCCATTCCTATGAAAAATTGACTATAATATTCTTTACTATACTGTAACATAACAAAAAAAAAAAAAGAAATGAGCATTGCTCCCTTATTTTTCATTTTGGCCCTATCAAATACAATTCATTAATTGAAAGTTCTTGTAAATATAAATTCTCGTATAGTTTGTAATTAAATTTTTGAACGGCTCGTATTTAGCAAAATAAAATAAAATAAAATAAAATAAAATAAAATAAAATAAAATAAAATAAAATAAAATAAAATAAAATAAAATAAAATAAAATAAAATAATCTTTTGGTGAAAAATGAATGAACCAACATAATTCAAATAAATAAATTACAGACCGACGAGAAGAACGGGCTTGTTGTGGCAAATGAGTTTCCGGAAGAGGCTGAAGTAGCGGACGGTCTCGACGGTGGCGACGATGACCTGATTGACGGGCATGTCGCGGGGGATGGGTGGTGCGTCCTGAAGGTCATCGGACCACGGTCTCCACTTGCCCTTGCCCTCTTTGAGGTACTGGTAGTCGTAGACGAGACCGGCGCTGGGTACGGGAGTGACGTAGGGCTTCTTCGGTCCGGTCGTCTCGGCCGGAAGTCCGAATCGGTTTCTGGCCTCTTCGGGAAAGTCGCGCTCGGTGAGGGCCCTGAAGAGATCGCTGAACCACTCGCGGTGGGCTATCGTCAGGGTACCGCCCATCGCCCAGATGCAGGAGAAGAAGAATGAGCCCTTGAACGATAAAGGAAGTTCATTGGAACGGAGTTGAGTGGAATGGAAAAAATTGTAATTTTTTTTTTTTTACCTCGACCTGCGCCCTCATTTCCAGGTCGGATATCGACTCGGCGAACTTCTCGTCCTTGAAGTCATCGAGGAAACAGTCGAATAGGTACATCACCGATCTGGTTAAATTTGCATCGGGCATAGTGACGATTTCCTGGAATTGGTGAAGAAAAAAAAATGATGTAGAGGATTAATTCGAGAGAATTGATTTTGGATTAATGAAAGTGAATTATTGAGAGGGTTTACTTTCGCGCCGCAGCGACGGATGAGATGCAGCAGGGCAGGACAGAATCTCATGAACGTATCCTTGAGGTGATTCTTTATGTGCTCGGTGAAATTTGTTGGGAGAGTATTCATCCAGGAATTGAGTAGAGGAGACCAGCCCAGGGCTATTGGTTCCATGTAAATCATACCGCAACGAGACACCGTCGCCGGAGAGGCTACCTGAGGTACGGGAGCATAAATCGACGGATCAATAAATCGATAAAGCAATGGATCAATAGATCAATAGATCAATTCAGTGGACCAATGGATCGTTGGATTGATGGATCGTTGGATTGATGGATCGTTGGATTGATGGATCGTTGGATTGATGGATCGTTGGATTGATGGATCGTTGGATTGATGGATCGTTGGATTGATGGATCGTTGGATTGATGGATCGTTGGATTGATGGATCGTTGGATTGATGGATCGTTGGATTGATGGATCGTTGGATTGATGGATCGTTGGATTGATGGATCGTTGGATTGATGGATCGTTGGATTGATGGATCGTTGGATTGATGGATCATTGGATTGATGGATCAATGAATGTATGGATCAATGAATGAATGGATCATTGGATTAATGGATCATTGGATTAATGGATCATTGGATTAATGGATCATTGGATTAATGGATCATTGGATTAATGGATCATTGGACTAATGGATCATTGGATTGATGGATCATTGGATTGATGGATCATTGGATTGATGGATCATTGGATTGATGGATCATTGGATTGATGGATCATTGGATTGACGGATCATTGGATTGACGGATCATTGGATTGACGGATCATTGGATTGAAGAATCATTAGATTGATGGATCATTGGATTGATGGATCAATGGATTGAGGGATCATTGGATTGATGGATCATTGGATTGAAGAATCATTGGATTGATGGATCATTGGATTAATGGATCATTGGATTAATGGATCATTGGATTAATGGATCATTGGATTAATGGATCATTGGATTAATGGATCATTGGATTAATGGATCATTGTTTTAATGGATCATTGGATTAATGGATCATTGGATTAATGGATCATTGGATTAATGGATCATTGGATTAATGGATCATTGGATTAATGGATCATTGGATTAATGGATCATTGGATTAATGGATCATTGGATTAATGGATCATTGGATTAATGGATCATTGGATTAATGGATCATTGGATTAATGGATCATTGGATTAATGGATCATTGGATTAATGGATCATTGGATTAATGGATCATTGGATTAATGGATCATTGGATTAATGGATCATTGGATTAATGGATCATTGGATTAATGGATCATTGGATTAATGGATCATTGGATTAATGGATCATTGGATTAATGGATCATTGGATTAATGGATCATTGGATTAATGGATCGTTGGATTAATGGGTCGTTGGATTAATGGATCATTGGATTAATGGTCATTGGATTAATGGATCATTGGATTAATGGATCAACGAATGAATGGATCAACCAACGAATGAATCAACGAACGAATGAATCAACGAACGAATAAATCAACGAATGAACAGATCAATGGATCAATAGATCAATCAATCAGGGTTGCATAGTCTACCAATAAGTGCCCTGCCCAACAAATTACCTCAAGATCCATAGGCTCGAATATCAAGTTAGTAGTAGGAGCGAGTTGTATGATCTCCCCGGACATGAGGCACAGTTTCTTATTGTCATCGAGTACAGTGTTCATATTCTCGATCCATATGGCGTCGACAGGTCCGTCGAAGACCAACCACTTCCGGTTCTCATTGTCCGAGGTAGCGAAGGCCCTGTAACTCACCGCCAGAACCCCGTCGCTCCACTCGTGGGAGGCCGGATCGAACTGCCCGTAGAGCTGCCCCATCGTTATCGACTTTGGATTTATCACCGTTATCTCCACCCGGTGTTCGTCACCAAGGTCACGCTCCTCCATCATCCCGAGCGCCACGGCCAGCATCCGATAAGCCGTCGTCTTTCCGCCGAACGGCAAACCAACGATCATGAAACCGTGCCTGACGATCATCATCTCGTAGATCTGCTGTACCTTCTCGAGGAAAAATGGCGTGCACTCGATGTTCGCCAGTCCGCACGCCTCGAGGGTGCAGGCGTTCAAGTTGGTGTAGTCCGGCTCGGGGAGAACGACACCGGGAAAGAGATCGGACGCTATGCCGTGAAAGAGCGGTAGATCGTGGCTCAGGAACTTCGGAAGATTCACGTCCTTGATGCTCCTCAGCATGAGCACGTCCTCGGACTCTTCGGGATACTTGAGCTTGAGGTTTCCGGCGGCGGTGAGGACGGACTTTACCGCCCGCATGCCGTAATCGTAGTGACACTGACTGCTCAGCTGCTCGGAGCACAATCGATAAGCGGTGACGATCTTCACCGCCAAGGGTCTTCCGTTGTAGAAGCCGAAGGAGTAGAGCGTGTTCTCCGATATGAGGGCGTAGTCGGGGACCATCATGGCGACCGATCTGAAGAGGGCCTTTAAAGAGGGTCGACGTTAGGGTTTTAAAATTATCGGTCAATTGTGTTAGTAATATAACCGGTAATTTATTTTGGGAATATTTTGTTAATTGAAAATTGGATTATATTTATTAAAATAAAAAAAAAAAAAAACATTGCTGCGGCAAGTAATCGTAGTTTTTTTTTTTTTTTTTTTTGTTAATGGCATTCTGGAGGAATTGAGAGATTACTGAAAATATACGCAACGCATAACACAATTTAATCTATCGGATGGATCTATCGGATGGATCTATCGGATGGATCTATCGGATGGATCTATCGGATGGATCTATCGGATGGATCTATCGGATGGATCTATCGGATGGATCTATCGGACGGATCTATCGGATGGATCTATCGGACGGATCTATCGGACGGATCTATCGGACGGATCTATCGGACGGATCTATCGGACGGATCTATCGGACGGATCTATCGGACGGATCTATCGGACGGATCTATCGGACGGATCTATCGGACGGATCTATCGGACGGATCTATCGGACGGATCTATCGGACGGATCTATCGGACGGATCTATCGGACGGATCTATCGGACGGATCTATCGGACGGATCTATCGGACGGATCTATCGGACGGATCTATCGGACGGATCTATCGGACGGATCTATCGGACGGATCTATCGGACGGATCTATCGGACGGATCTATCGGACGGATCTATCGGACGGATCTATCGGACGGATCTATCGGACGGATCTATCGGACGGATCTATCGGACGGATCTATCGGACGGATCTATCGGACGGATCTATCGGACGGATCTATCGGACGGATCTATCGGACGGATCTATCGGACGGATCTATCGGACGGATCTATCGGACGGATCTATCGGACGGATCTATCGGACGGATCTATCGGACGGATCTATCGGACGGATCTATCGGACGGATCTATCGGACGGATCTATCGGACGGATCTATCGGACGGATCTATCGGACGGATCTATCGGACGGATCTATCGGACGGATCTATCGGACGGATCTATCGGACGGATCTATCGGACGGATCTATCGGACGGATCTATCGGACGGATCTATCGGACGGATCTATCGGACGGATCTATCGGACGGATCTATCGGACGGATCTATCGGACGGATCTATCGGACGGATCTATCGGACGGATCTATCGGACGGATCTATCGGACGGATCTATCGGACGGATCTATCGGACGGATCTATCGGACGGATCTATCGGACGGATCTATCGGACGGATCTATCGGACGGATCTATCGGACGGATCTATCGGACGGATCTATCGGACGGATCTATCGGACGGATCTATCGGACGGATCTATCGGACGGATCTATCGGACGGATCTATCGGACGGATCTATCGGACGGATCTATCGGACGGATCTATCGGACGGATCTATCGGACGGATCTATCGGACGGATCTATCGGACGGATCTATCGGACGGATCTATCGGACGGATCTATCGGACGGATCTATCGGACGGATCTATCGGACGGATCTATCGGACGGATCTATCGGACGGATCTATCGGACGGATCTATCGGACGGATCTATCGGACGGATCTATCGGACGGATCTATCGGACGGATCTATCGGACGGATCTATCGGACGGATCTATCGGACGGATCTATCGGACGGATCTATCGGACGGATCTATCGGACGGATCTATCGGACGGATCTATCGGACGGATCTATCGGACGGATCTATCGGACGGATCTATCGGACGGATCTATCGGACGGATCTATCGGACGGATCTATCGGACGGATCTATCGGACGGATCTATCGGACGGATCTATCGGACGGATCTATCGGACGGATCTATCGGACGGATCTATCGGACGGATCTATCGGACGGATCTATCGGACGGATCTATCGGACGGATCTATCGGACGGATCTATCGGACGGATCTATCGGACGGATCTATCGGACGGATCTATCGGACGGATCTATCGGACGGATCTATCGGACGGATCTATCGGACGGATCTATCGGACGGATCTATCGGACGGATCTATCGGACGGATCTATCGGACGGATCTATCGGACGGATCTATCGGACGGATCTATCGGACGGATCTATCGGACGGATCTATCGGACGGATCTATCGGACGGATCTATCGGACGGATCTATCGGACGGATCTATCGGACGGATCTATCGGACGGATCTATCGGACGGATCTATCGGACGGATCTATCGGACGGATCTATCGGACGGATCTATCGGACGGATCTATCGGACGGATCTATCGGACGGATCTATCGGACGGATCTATCGGACGGATCTATCGGACGGATCTATCGGACGGATCTATCGGACGGATCTATCGGACGGATCTATCGGACGGATCTATCGGACGGATCTATCGGACGGATCTATCGGACGGATCTATCGGACGGATCTATCGGACGGATCTATCGGACGGATCTATCGGACGGATCTATCGGACGGATCTATCGGACGGATCTATCGGACGGATCTATCGGACGGATCTATCGGACGGATCTATCGGACGGATCTATCGGACGGATCTATCGGACGGATCTATCGGACGGATCTATCGGACGGATCTATCGGACGGATCTATCGGACGGATCTATCGGACGAATCTATCGGACGGATCTATCGGACGGATCTATCGGACGGATCTATCGGACGGATCTATCGGACGGATCTATCGGACGGATCTATCGGACGGATCTATCGGACGGATCTATCGGACGGATCTATCGGACGGATCTATCGAACGGATCTATCGAACGGATCTATCGAACGGATCTATCGAACGGATCTATCGAACGGATCTATCGAATGGATCTATCGAATGGATCTATCCGACAGCCTACCTTCAGATTGTCGGGCAGCTCCGAGCGGCCTGCGTAGCCGGGATTCATGGTGATGAAGACGGCGCACGATGGATCGAGGACGATCTCGGTGCCCTCGAAGAGGAGTTTCGCGGCGCCGGAGCTGACGCCGCGCTGGATGGTGAGGATCTGTTGGGCGACGACCGAGAGGACTTCGAGATCTATGCGGTTGAATTCGTCGAAGCAGGACCAAGCGCCGCACGAGGCGAGTCCCTTGAAGAATTTCCCAAGGGCGATGTAGTCGAGGCCGTCGGAGCAGTTGAAGACGACGCACTGCTTGGCGACGGCCTTGGCGAGGTCCTTGGTGGTCTCGGTCTTTCCGGTTCCGGCTGGGCCCTCGGGGGCACCGCCGAGATGGAGGCTCAGGGCGCCGAAGAGTGTTCGGTAGCAGCGATCTGTCAGGGGCGTTATCACGAGTCTGGAGGAGTTGCCGAGGTACTCGTAGCCGTAACAGAGATAAGCGTTTATCATGTAGGTCCAGAGATCGCCCGTCTGCAAGGGGGACGAAGACATTGAGGTATGGAGTATGTTAAAAAAAAAAAAAATGGATGAAAAAACCACCCGGAAAGAAAACCCACCCTTTCTGCCCAGAATTCAATGGATAAATTGAATGATCGTTAAAATCGATAGATCGAGTGATCTTTCGATCGTGTGATCTTTCGATCGTGTGATCTTTCGATCGTGTGATCTATCGATCGAGTGATCTATCGATCGAGTGATCTATCGATCGAGTGATCTATCGATCGAGTGATCTATCGATCGAGTGATCTATCGATCGAGTGATCTTTCGATCGTGTGATCTTTCGATCGTGTGATCTTTCGATCGTGTGATCTTTCGATCGTGTGATCTATCGATCGAGTGATCTATCGATCGAGTGATCTATCGATCGAGTGATCTATCGATCGAGTGATCTATCGATCGAGTGATCTATCGATCGAGTGATCTATCGATCGAGTGATCTATCGATCGAGTGATCTATCGATCGAGTGATCTATCGATCGAGTGATCTATCGATCGAGTGATCTATCGATCGAGTGATCTATCGATCGAGTGATCTATCGATCGAGTGATCTATCGATCGAGTGATCTATCGATCGAGTGATCTATCGATCGAGTGACCTTTCGATCGAGTGACCTTTCGATCGAGTGACCATTCGATCGAGTGATCTTTCGATCGAGTGACCATTCGATCGAGTGATCTTTCGATCGAGTGATCTTTCGATCGAGTGATCTTTCGATCGAGTGATCTTTCGATCGAGTGATCTTTCGATCGAGTGATCTTTCGATCGAGTGATCTTTCGATCGAGTGATCTTTCGATCGAGTGATCTTTCGATCGAGTGATCTTTCGATCGAGTGATCTTTCGATCGAGTGATCTTTCGATCGAGTGATCTTTCGATCGAGTGATCTTTCGATCGAGTGATCTTTCAATGTTTTTTTTTCAGAATTCCGCTTACCTGCCAGTAATATCTCAGCTGGCAGAGCCACTTGAAGTCAGAGTTGTTGACGACCTTGTCCTTCCACAGATCGGTCAGGACGTCTTTTCCATGAACATCCAGCGTCACAAGAGCCTCTGAAAGTAAAAAAAAAAAAAAAAACCCCATAAATCCATCGATCACCATTCTCCAGAAAATGGTCCCGATCGTGTCAAAAGCTTCGCCACAGACAAACCCAGAGTTATGCGATTCTGCTTGGAGAGTTTGCCGCGTATTATCAGTATGATGTCGTTCAGTTCAGCCTGGCACTGATCGAGATACTCCTTGAGTCCCTCGAGCCCGCGCAGCATCGCTTCTTCGATCTGTTGGGTCCAGTACAATTGACCGACGCACAGAACCGTCTGGCCGGGCCACTCGAGGACCCACGTGGTTCTCTCCTTGATCGGATAAGCCTCGATCGCCCGATGGACCATCTGACGAATACTCTTTCGCATGTCGCCCTCGAGCTCCAGAAGCCATTTCTCCACTTGTCCTCTCGCCGCGGCGGTCGATATCACGTCCGCCAATTCCACCTCTTCGCCCTCCGCGGACTTCATCTTGTGGACTTCGAGATCCGAGTCGAAGCTTAGCTTCGCTATGCCCTCGAAGCATTTCTTCAGATGGGGCTGAACCCTGACGGAGGAGGAAGTGAATGTATCGATAAATTATATATTGATCCAAGAATTGATCCAAGAATTGATCCAAGAATTGATCCAAGAATTGATCCAAGAATTGATCCAAGAATTGATCCAAGAATTGATCCAAGAATTGATCCAAGAATTGATCCAAGAATTGATCCAAGAATTGATCCAAGAATTGATCCAAGAATTGATCCAAGAATTGATCCCAGAATTGATCCAAGAATTGATCCAAGAATTGATCCAAGAATTGATCCAAGAATTGATCCAAGCATTGATCCAAGCATTGATCCAAGAATTGATCCAAGAATTGATCCAAGAATTGATCCAAGAATTGATCCAAGAATTGATCCAAGAATTGATCCAAGAATTGATCCAAGAATTGATCCAAGAATTGATCCAAGAATTGATCCAAGAATTGATCCAAGAATTGATCCAAGAATTGATCCAAGAATTGATCCAAGAATTGATCCAAGAATTGATCCAAGAATTGATCCAAGAATTGATCCAAGAATTGATCCAAGAATTGATCCAAGAATTGATCCAAGAATTGATCCAAGAATTGATCCAAGAATTGATCCAAGAATTGATCCAAGAATTGATCCAAGAATTGATCCAAGAATTGATCCAAGAATTGATCCAAGAATTGATCCAAGAATTGATCCAAGAATTGATCCAAGAATTGATCCAAGAATTGATCCAAGAATTGATCCAAGAATTGATCCAAGAATTGATCCAAGAATTGATCCAAGAATTGATCCAAGAATTGATCCAAGAATTGATCCAAGAATTGATCCAAGAATTGATCCAAGAATTGATCCAAGAATTGATCCAAGAATTGATCCAAGAATTGATCCAAGAATTGATCCAAGAATTGATCCAAGAATTGATCCAAGAATTGATCCAAGAATTGATCCAAGAATTGATCCAAGAATTGATCCAAGAATTGATCCAAGAATTGATCCAAGAATTGATCCAAGAATTGATCCAAGAATTGATCCAAGAATTGATCCAAGAATTGATCCAAGAATTGATCCAAGAATCGATCCAAGAATTTTCTAGAAGATGCATCTAAGTTTAAAAAAAATGGAACTTTGTATGGTTGCATTTTGTGTACCGAGTTGGATCTTTGGTCTCCGAGAGTATCTCGAGAAGCTCGTCGTTCGACAGGAAGAAGAAACGCGGAAAGAAGAGTCTCTTCTTCTCGAGATATTCGTTCAGTCCTTTCTGTATGAGTTCGAGGAGGCCCAGGCTCTTCTTCAGTCTCTCGATCATCTTGTCGATCTCGACGACCGACATCACTCGAGCATCGGAGTAGACGGTCTTCATTATGTCCCTCCATGTCTTGTCGACCGCGCTGAATCTTCGGCCCTCGTCGGGCATCTGCTGCTGAATGTCCGGCGACGTGAAGATCGGCTCGAGGTACATCCATATTCCTTGAACTTTGAGCCACTGGTCGAGAATGTCCTGGAGAAGGTGAAGCTTGTTCTCCCACTTCCTGATAATGAATTACGCGACATTGACTATCTACGGTATTGGTGACTGACGGAAAATTATATACGAAGCTTAATAATTACTCTGCTACGTCACTTCCGGTTTGGGAATCTCACTTTTTGAACGAAAGTGACGTTACAACCGAAAATACATCACTGTCGTTTTTGGAAATCGAAATGGTAAAAATGGTAAAAATGGTAAAAATGGTAAAAATGGTAAAAATGGTAAAAATGGTAAAAATGGTAAAAATGGTAAAAATGGTAAAAATTGTAAAAATGGTAAAAATGGTAAAAATGGTAAAAATGGTAAAAATGGTAAAAATGTTAAAAATGGTAAAAATGGTAAAAATGGTAAAAATGGTAAAAATGGTACTTTCAAACCGGAAGTGACACGATCGACTGACCCACAAACCCGTCATTTAACTTAGTACCAAAGGAAGCCACATCTCACAATATTTGTCCCTCGAACGGCTTCATGTAAGGTGAATTTTTCATGGTCATAGCCTTGGTGATATGATCGTCGAGCATCAGCTGAATGTCATCGACCCCCGCGACGACGAAGGTACCGGTGTCCTTGTAAGGATTCACCGTGAAGGCCATGTGGAGCCAATCCTTCTGCATCTTCTCCATATTCTTCTCAAGATTACTCTCCTTTGTCGCCGCCTCGGAGATACCCTCGAATCTCTCGATGTAACCGTCCAGTCCCATGTCGAGTATCTTTCCCAAGGTCATCTCACCGTCCACCTTTATCGGAAAGCCAACGATCTCGGAAACTTCCTCCCAATGACGCGACTTCATTCCCGGATTGCCGAGCGTCAGAACGACCGACATGTGGCCCTTGAAGTTTTCGATCTTCTCGCGCACGACAGACGCCAGTTCCTTGGAAGCCGGCTCGACGAACGCCCTCTCGAGTTTGAAGATCGTCCTGTAAGCGACGCCCACGTCGTTGTCGATGTCCTCGGGATTGTATGCGCCGATCATCGAGCTCGTCCATTTCTCGTGCTTCACGTGAAACTCGCAAGTCGCGTCGAAGAGTCTCTTGAACGGTGCCAAACGATCGGCGACTCTCTTGCGCAGAGGATACTGAGTCGTTTCCCAACCGAATGACGTCTCCTCCTCGTTGAACTTGTCGATCTTCTCCATAGCCGCGACGAGCTTGTTCTCCAGATTCTGGGCCCTCTTCTGGTACCGGAAAACCTCGTCCATGTCGCCCCAGTACTGAATCTCCTCGACCTGTCGCGCGTACGACTCGAGCTCCTCATCGAACTTCTGGTATCTTCCTGCGGGAAAATTTTGATATCAAGGACGGAGACTCTCGGGACCAATGGCGGAGATCTTTACCTCTCAGCGTCTCCTGAAATTCCTGGGTTTTCGCTTCGACGATCTGTCTGCTTTCCTCGAGAATCTTTGGCATCCGGTGGTACCACTGGAAGGCGGCGTTGTTCACTCCTATCTCGGAGTCGGCGAGGAGCCAATAGTCCGATAGGAAGCCTATACTGTCGAGAACCTCGCGAAGCCGGTTCTCGAGATCCTTCAGAGAATAATCCTCGGCTCTTCTCATGAAGTCCGTGAGGTCCATCAGAGCCGCGGTGTTCGGCGGCTGGCTCAGAGCACGGTCCGCTATTGCCTTGTACTCGTCGCCGATACTTCGAGAAAGATAATCATTGTTATCAGTCTCATAATTCTTATCGTTGTTATAATTCTGATAATTCTAATAATTCTAATAATTCTAATAATTCTAATAATTCTAATAATTCTAATAATTCTAATAATTCTAATAATTCTAATAATTCTGATAATTCTGATAATTCTGATAATTCTGATAATTCTAATAATTCTAATAATTCTAATAATTCTAATAATTCTAATAATTCTAATAATTCTAATAATTCTAATAATTCTAATAATTCTAATAATTCTAATAATTCTGATAATTCTGATAATTCTGATAATTCTAATAATTCTAATAATTCTAATAATTCTAATAATTCTAATAATTCTAATAATTCTAATAATTCTAATAATTCTAATAATTCTAATAATTCTAATAATTCTAATAATTCTAATAATTCTAATAATTCTAATAATTCTAATAATTCTAATAATTCTAATAATTCTAATAATTCTAATAATTCTAATAATTCTAATAATTCTAATAATTCTAATAATTCTAATAATTCTAATAATTCTAATAATTCTAATAATTCTAATAATTCTAATAATTCTAATAATTCTAATAATTCTAATAATTCTAATAATTCTAATAATTCTAATAATTCTAATAATTCTAATAATTCTAATAATTCTAATAATTCTAATAATTCTAATAATTCTAATAATTCTAATAATTCTAATAATTCTAATAATTCTAATAATTCTGATAATTCTAATAATTCTAATAATTCTAATAATTCTAATAATTCTGATAATTCTGATAATTCTAATAATTCTAATAATTCTAATAATTCTAATAATTCTAATCATTCCTATCATTCCTACCGTTCTTATCAATCTCATCAATCTTATCAATCTTATCAATCTCATCACTCTTATTATTTTTAAATACTCACGACTTTGATTTCGACTGATACTCAGTCACCAGGCGGTTTATCAATGAATTCTTGAACGATTCCACAGCCTCGACGACAGTGTCTACAAAGTCTCGGAGGGTTATCTCGAAGAGGCCAACGAATGCGATTTTTTCGATCTCTATGGAAATTCTACCAGCCAGATCGTAGTAATACGCTATCCTCTCGCGATACTCCTCGATCGTTTTCGTAGGGTCCGCGAGAAAGGCTTTAACTTCCATCAACTCTTCGTCATTGTAGAGCCTCGAGTGTCTGTTGATAAAAAAAAAAAAAAAAAAAAAATGTAACCCCTAAAATGCTAATAAATAACATTATTATCACATCCATGTTTTGATAAGGAGCGAGGAAATTTTTACATGCGTAGTTCGTCCAGCATTTTCTCCGGCTCGATTCTTTGCTCGTCCACGAGATCGGCGATCTGACGCTTGTAACTCTCGATTGTCGACTTCGACATCTTCGGCTGCAACAATAATTGCGATTGCGATTGCGATTGCGATTGCGATTGCGATGGTTGCGGTTGCGGTTGCGGTTGCGGTTGCGATTGCGATTGCGATTGCGATTGCGATTGCGATTGCGATTGCGATTGCGATTGCGATTGCGATTGCGGTTGCGGTTGCGGTTGCGGTTGCGGTTGCGGTTGCGGTTGCGGTTGCGGTTGCGGTTGCGATTGCGGTTGCGATTGCGATTGCGATTGCGGTTGCGGTTGCGGTTGCGGTTGCGGTTGCGGTTGCGGTTGCGGTTGCGGTTGCGGTTGCGGTTGCGGTTGCGGTTGCGGTTGCGGTTGCGGTTGCGGTTGCGGTTGCGGTTGCGGTTGCGGTTGCGGTTGCGGTTGCGGTTGCGGTTGCGGTTGCGGTTGCGGTTGCGGTTGCGGTTGCGATTGCGATTGCGATTGCGATTGCGGTTGCGGTTGCGGTTGCGGTTGCGGTTGCGGTTGCGGTTGCGGTTGCGGTTGCGGTTGCGGTTGCGGTTGCGGTTGCGGTTGCGGTTGCGATTGCGATTGCGGTTGCGGTTGCGGTTGCGGTTGCGATTGCGGTTGCGGTTGCGGTTGCGGTTGCGGTTGCGGTTGCGGTTGCGGTTGCGGTTGCGGTTGCGGTTGCGGTTGCGGTTGCGGTTGCGGTTGCGATTGCGATTGCGATTGCGGTTGCGGTTGCGGTTGCGGTTGCGGTTGCGGTTGCGGTTGCGGTTGCGATTGCGATTGCGGTTGCGGTTGCGATTGCGGTTGCGGTTGCGGTTGCGGTTGCGATTGCGATTGCGATTGCGATTGCGGTTGCGGTTGCGGTTGCGATTGCGGTTGCGGTTGCGGTTGCGGTTGCGATTGCGATTGCGATTGCGATTGTTACCTTGAGCATAGCTCGAGCTCCGGACCAATCGAGATAGAGCTGGGTCTCCAGTCTGGCGAATCCAGCGACAGCCTCGACAGCGGCATCCAGGATGCTGCAGAGTACGTCCCTGAAATATTTGATCGGTGGATCGTAAGCGAGATCCTTGGCTCTGACGATGACGTTGAGTCTGAAGCCACGATTCGAGTAACGATCGAGAATGTATTCCATCAGATCGTGAAGGGTAAATTTGCATAGCTTCAACAGCTGGGCCTCCATCATGGTACCGGCGCAGTCGAAGAATCTCTTGAAGCGTTTCTTCAGCAACGGACTCGGCACGAGTTTCTTCCGATTGTTCTGAACGAAGAAAAACAAAATGCGATTTTGAGATTCTTTATAGATTGGGAGAGAACGGGGCAAAACGGATTATTTTTCATTTATTTATTTATTTATTTATTTATTTATTCATTTATTTATCTATTTATTTATTTAGTTTACAGTTAATTACGATTCTTACTATTTTGTTTCAGCGAGACGCAAAAAACAAAATCTCAGCTAAAATGGAAGACACTGGTCCGTTTTGCCCCGCTCCTCCCTGGAATAAAATCTCCCGCGGATTTTTCACGAGTTACCACGAGGAAGATATTTTGTATGCTTCCGAACCACGAGTTCTTCAGGATCTCACGTCTGATCTGAATCTGATTGAAGAGGGTGGTCTGAAAATTCGTCAAGTCCCAACTATCACCCTTCCTATCGGCCTCTCGTAGGTCGATCAACCGGAAGGATCTACGATTCGAATAAAAATATCGACATTCATCTATATCCGTCCGTTATCTGTAAAAAAAAAAAAAAAAGAAAAAACGCACCGCCAATCGCGTACCCACTGTTCCAACATCAGTCTCATGCAAGGATTCAACAGATAAAGATTTTCGTCGAGATTCAATCGATAGCGCTCAAAATTCTTCGTGCAGTCCTTTGAAAAATGATCCACCTCGTATCTTTCCTTCGTTTCGATGCCCTTAAAGAAAAAGCACCCATCATTTTTACTGAAATGATAATCAACAAGAATAATCAATTATGATAATCAATTACGATAATCAATTACGATAATCAATTACGATAATCAATTACGATAATCAATTACGATAGTCAGTGACGCTAATCAGTGACGCTAATCAGTGACGATAATCAGTGACGATAATCAGTGACGATAATCAGTGACGATAATCAGTGACGATAATCAGTGACGATAATCAGTGACGATAATCAGTGACGATAATCAGTGACGATAATCAGTGACGATAATCAGTGACGATAATCAGTGGCGATAATCAGTGACGATAATCAGTGACGACAATCAGTGACGACAATCAGTGACGACAATCAGTGACGATAATCAGTGACGATAATCAGTGACGATAATCAGTGACGATAATCAGTGGCGATAATCAGTGACGATAATCAGTGACGATAATCAGTGACGAGGACCGAACCTTTTCGCAAACTTCCTTGGTAAACGGATCGGTGAGTACAAACTCGACAATGGACTTTTTGACACCGAGAATAAAGTCGTCTCCGACTTCCTTCATCAAGCATTCCAATGAGTTGTTGAAATTCGTCGACAGCTTTTCGGGTATCATGGCCATGATCTTCGAGACGGTGTCGTCGTCGATCGATGTAACGTGAATTGTGTCTATACCGTTCCTTATGTAATAATAGTATCGGTTTATGGCCCGATCGTTGTTGAGATCGAGTCCCTCCTCGGGCACTTCCGGTTTGGCAACGAGGCCGACCATGTATCGTCGGAACTTTTCCTTCCGAAGCCTCTCGCCGGTGTGCGAATTCGGGGGAAATTTATTCTCCCTGTCCCGCTCGACGTTCGCTACTTCGAGCCTTCGCTTGAAACGCTTGCGGACCGAGGCGTCCGAGAGGTCCTCCGGAAGCGCGAACAGCGGCTCGACCTTCGCCTCGATAAACGCGCTCAAGGGCGTCGATGGCCGCTTCGACGCGGCCTTACCACGATCCTTCCCCGAACGATCCCGACGGCTCATTGTCTGTAACACGAAATATCGCTCCGCTGGAGAATCGAAATAAAAATAATAACGAAAGATTATCGACGGATCTCTTCTCTGTTGATCCACGCGATCAGCTAATCGTGTCCCTGAAGACATCCGCATGAAATTAAATTTCATCTTTGACACGTCTCTGTCAAGTCAATTTACCGAATTTCATATTCTCTAAGTGTAACTTCCCAGAACGAAGTTTGCGCGATGCAAAACACAGTCGTCGTAACTCGATGCAATTTAGCCTCGTGCAGATGTCTTCGCAGCTGATCGACCGCCGAGGTCAACGACCCCCCTCGATGGCCGCTTCAACGCGAGCTTCCCTGCCGATCGTTCCTCGAACAAACCTCGCCGCTTTATAATCTAAAACACGAAATACCGTTCCGGCGGCGAATCGAAATAGAAGTAACAACAACAAACATCATGGACGAATCCCTTTTCCATCGATCGACCCGATCAGCTGATCGACCACCGGGGTCAACGAACCTCTCGAGAGCTTTGGGTCCGAGTTTTTGACGCTTCGCGCTTTCACGCCGTCTGCTTCTCGCCTCCCCTCACGCGGTCCACACGCAGCCGCCTTAGTTTTTTTATTTATAATCTTGCTATCGCAAGAATTCGACGAATATTCGCGATCTCAAAAATTCAACGAATATTTCGCGACCTAAAAATTCAACGAATATTCGCAATGGAAAAAATTCAACGAATATTCGCCACCTAAAAATCCAACGAATATTCGCAATCGACAAAATTCAACGAATATTCACAATCGAAAAAATACAACGAATATTTCGCGACCTAAAAATTCAACGAATATTCGCAATCGAAAAATTCAACGAATATTCGCAATCGAAAAAATTCAACGAATATTCGCGACCTAAAAATTCAACGAATATTCGCGACCTAAAAATACAAAGAATATTCGCGACCTAAAAATTCAACGAATATTCGCGACCTAAAAATCCAACGAATATTCGCGATCCCAAAAATTCAACGAATATTCTCGCGACCTAAAAATTCAACGAATATTCTCGCGACCTAAAAATTCAACGAATATTCGCAACAGCAAAAAAAAAAAAAAAAAACGACGAATAATTCGCAATCGCAAAAATTCCGCGAACATTCCCAATCGCAAGAACTCGACGAATATTCGCGATCGAAGAATCTTCGACGATCCCTTTTCCATCGATCGACCCGATGAGCCGATCGACCGCCGGGGGGTCAACGTCAACGAGCCTCTCGAGCTTTCCGTCCGAGTTTGACGCTTCGCAGCTTCGCGGGTTTCACGTCTTCTGCTTCTCGCCTCCCCGCCACACGGTCAGCACGCACCCGTCTTACTCTCTATCTTTAATTCAGCTCAATCAAACACAATCGCAAAAATTGGAACAACCAACGAACGAGATTCTTAAATCCAAAGCTTACCGTAGAGCGAGCGGGATTGAATTTTCTTGAATTTTTTTTTTTTTTTTTTTTTTTTTTTTCTCAGACCGGCTTACGAAACTGCCAGACGCGGTGTTTGTTATCCTCTCCGTGCGGCGAGAGTCGGATCGACTCAGCAGTAGCCAGGCAACGTATTTCAATCGATTTGTCAATTAAAAGCAACTCCCCAAAAAAAAAACTCCACCGCAATAATTCTTGCCAGTATTTCGTAAATTAAAAAAAAAAAAAAAAAAAACCTTCGAATTCTTTTTCTCACTCCGAGAAAATAAAATAAAAAAATTCCACGATTCTTCCCCGACGAAACTTAACCTAGAAAAACACATAGATTACACAACCCCGAAATACAAGAAAAAAAAAAAAATCAAAATTTCAATCTTTCATATTTACGTTAATGTATTTTATTTATTGTGGTCGGTTCGGATTTTGGGCAAAAAAACGCGATGATTTATCGTCGCCGGTCCCTCGCTCGAAACATCGTCTCGAAATCACCTCGATTGCATAACCTCGAAAATAATTAATATTTTTCGATCTTTTTTTTTTTTTTTATTTTGTTTATTTTTTTTTTTTTTTTTCAGATGATCGCCCGCGGTTTGCAGCGGTTCGTTCACAACGGCGGAATTCTGTGGCAGTCGTCGAGCAAGTCGCAGCTCGCGAAGCTCAGGAAGAAGACCGGCTACACTTTCTCAAACTGCAAAAAGGCCCTCGAGCTTCACGACAATGATATCGTCAAAGTAAGCCGGCGACGATCGCGCGACGAGAGGAGAAAAAAAAAAAAATTTCTTCCAAAATTCCACGAACGGAATTACGGACGCTCGCCGGTCCGGAACTGCGATTTTCTTGCGCTCGATTGTATCGAGCGCGCCGTGTCGCAATGTTTTTGGGACAAGGCGTAAATTTTGTTTTTCTTATTCGCTGCTCGCCGCTTATTTTTTTTATCTTTTTTTTGCGCACGATTCTTCGTCCGGCCTTTTTTCTCGTTGGCGAACGGAATTTCGGACGCTCGCCGGTCCCGAACTACGTTTTTTCTCGCGGTCGATTGTATCAAGCACAGCACGTCGTGTCGCAATGTTTTTGGGACAAGGCGTAAATTGTGTTTTTCTTATTCGCTGCTCGCCGCTTATTATTTTTATCTTTTTTTTGCGCACGATTCTTCGTCCGGCCTTTTTTCGCGTCGGCGAACGGAATTCCGGACGCTCGCCAGTCCGGAACTACGATTTTCTTGCGGTCGATCGTATCGAACGCCGCGCGTCGTGTCGCAATGTTTTTGGGACAATGCGTAAGTTTTTTTTTTCAATCTTAGCTCGCCACTTATTTTTTTAATTTATTTTTTGCGCACGATTCTTCGTCCGGCCTTTTTTCTCGTTGGCGAACGGAATTCCGGACGCTCGCCAGTCCGGAACTACGATTTTCTTGCGGTCGATTGTATCTAGCGCGGCGCGCCGTGTCGCAATGTTTTTGGGACAAGGCGTAAGTTTTTTTTTTTCAATCTTTGCTCGCCACTTATTTTTTTAATTTATTTTTTGCGCACGATTCTTCGTCCGGCCTTTTCTCTCGTCGGCGAACGGGCCGATCGATTCTCGACGGCGAGACACGCTGCGAAGAGAATTTTCTTTCTTTTTTTTGTTTGTAATTATTTTTTTTTGCCGATTCACAAGTTCACTCGTGGACTTTTAGTTTTTTTTTCTGCGAGAACCGTAAGTAAATTCGTTGCAATTTTTCTTTACGATTTGAAAATTGTTTCGAATGCTCGGAGAAATATCTTTCGTGAAAGGAGGAAAGCTTTCGTCCGTGAGGGAGCGAAATTTCAAAAATAATTTTTTGCGTAGTTTGGAAATAATAAAAGAAATAGTCTGCCGATAGTTTCTGGATGGCTAAAAATAGTAATACGATTCTTGCGCGACAGCGGTTTCTCTGACGAGTGTGAGTCTTCGGCACGAGCCGAAGACTCGAGAAAGAGTTTTTCGCACGAGGGTCGTAGTGTGCTATTTTGAACTATTTTAACTATTTGAAACTGTCATTCGCCCACCGATTGGAAGAAATCATTTTAAAAACATTTTTAAACAATGAAAAAAGTTAATTTTTTCAGTATTTTAAAAATCATATTAAACCTATTCAAAGTTCGTACTTAAAAACAATTTAAAAATCATATTTTCACAATTTTTTAATCACTTTACAATTTTTTTTTTTTTTCTCATGTAAGAAGAGAATCGAAATTCCCTGCAAAAACCGCAATTTCGCTTCTACCCTCACTCTCGTCGAGAAATCATTTTAGGAAAATTTATAAGAATTCATAAAGAATTTACAAGAGTTTATGAGAAAAAAAAGAAAAATGTAATTCAGTTAACGAGATGCAGATTTTATGAGTCTCACACTTTCTGCAAAGTTTCATTTCATTTCATTTCATTTATTATTAATTGATTAGATAATCAATTTATTATTAATTGATTAGATAATCAATTTATTATTAATTGATTAGATAAATATTATTAATTGTTTAGATAGTTTAATAACAATAATAATAACAATAATAATCATCAAAAATTCATCTTTAAAAACAATGTAAAAATCATATTTTAACAATTTTTTTTTAATCGTTTTTCTTTACCATTTTTGTTTTCTCACTTGAGAACAGACTCGAGATTCCCAGCAAAAATCGAAGATTTGGCATCGAAATTTCGCATTTTGGTCGTGAAAAATGTCTAAAAATCAAAAAATTAATTCCAGGCGGAGGCGTGGCTGAGGGAGCAGGCGCAGGCGTTGGGCTGGTCGAAGGCGGAGAAGCTTCAGGGCCGAACGACCGCGCAGGGTCTGATCGTCGTCATGGTGGAGAAGAATCACGGCGCCCTCGTCGAGATAAACTGCGAGACGGACTTCGTGGCGAGGAACAAGCAGTTTCACGGTCTGGCCGAGACGGTCGTTTCGGCTGTGCTCCGAAAAGCCGGGGAGATTCCCGCGAAGGAATTGATAAACCGAGCGACGCTCGACGCCGAGGCCCTGAAGGCTCTGCACGCCGCGGACGGCAAGTCGCTCGCCGATCACTCCGCCCTGACGATCGGCAGCGTCGGCGAGAATATCGGCGTCAAAAGAGCGCTCTGCGTCAGCGTCGCGCCCGACGTCAAGCTCGCCGGTTGCACACATCCGGCACCCGTCGATCCGCTCCCGGCGTCGTTCGGAAAGTACGGGGCGATTCTCGCTTACCGGTCGGCGGGGAACGAAGACGAGCTGCTCGGCACTCAGCTGTGCCAGCATATTATAGGTAATTTTTTTTTTTTTTGGGGGGTTCGAGTAGGCGTGTGCGAAAAGCGTTTAAATTGAGTATATGATATTGAATTGAGTGTAAGTTCGAATAATTCAAACAAATTCGTGTATTTGGAATATTTGTGAGGAATTTTTAAAAAGTCGAGTAATATGAATGTTTGTGAATATTACAAAAATTCGAATAATACGAATGTTTGTGAATATTACAAAAATTCGAATAATACGAGTATTCGTGAATGTTGCAAAATTCGAATAATAAGAATATTTGGGATTATCACAAAAACTCGAATAATACGAATGTTTGTGAATATTACAAAAATTCGAATAATACGAATATTCGTGAATATTGCAAAAATTCGAATAATACGAATATTCGTGGATATTGCAAAAATTCGAATAATACGAATATTTGTGAATATCACAAAAACTCGAATAATACGAATGTTTGTGAATATTGCAAAAATTCTAATAATACGAGTATTCGTGAATATTGCAAAAATTCGAATAATACGAGTATTCGTGAATATTGCAAAAATTCAAAAAATACGAGTATTCGTCAATATTGCAAAAATTCAAATAATACGAGTATTCGTGAATATTGCAAAAATTCGAATAATACGAATATTCGTGAATATTACAAAAATTCGAATAATACGAATATTCGTAAATATTGCAAAAATTCGAATAATACGAATATTCGTGAATATTACAAAAATTCGAATAATACGAATATTCGTGAATAATGCAAAAATTCTAATAATACGAGTATTCGTCAATATTGCAAAAATTCAAATAATACGAGTATTCGTGAATATTGCAAAAATTCGAATAATACGAATATTCGTGAATATTGCAAAAATTCGAATAATACGAATATTCGTGAATATTACAAAAATTTCAATATTTTGAATAATTTTTATGAATTGGATATTCGAATGATGAAATTCCGATTACAATGAAACTGAGCACACAAATTGTATTCATTGAATGAAGAATTTTGATTGCTGAAGAACAGCAAAGCTGAAGAACTTACGTTCGGTTGCAAGTTATTTCCTTTTTCAAAGCTCAAACGTACACAACAAATTCTGTTATAAATCAATTCGCATTGTTTATCGCGTTCTTTATAATTACCATTATGGTACATTATAAAGTCTCAAATTAATATTTCTAATTATTGGAATAATTCGTTTTCCTAATTGGAATATTTAGACTATTAAAATCATTCGAATATTCTTAATTATTCAATTATATTGAAGTATTCAAATTATTCGAATATTTTGAATATTCAAATACGAATTATCCATATTAAATTCATGATGAATTATTCAAATTTTTGCCTATCCGCACATCCCCAGTTTCGAGCATTTCCTGTAAAATTGGTGTTTCGGTTATTATGGATTAAAAACTAAAAAAAAAAGATCGTGTCAGAAATTTCATGAAATTCATTGTTCGTAACAGTTTTTTTTTATCGTCACAACACTGTATTTATTTTTAATTGTTGAAATTAAAAAAAAATTGTCGACCCATTTTTGAACATACGGAACGATATGTTGTCAAAGAAATTCGAGTCTTCATTCAATCTATTGCATTGAATGCTGAAATTTTTTTACCCTTTTTAAAAATTACATTATTTTGAGGAAAAAAAAAATACTTCGATGACTCATTGTATTTTTTTTTTTTTTTTTTTTTGCCGTTGCAGGAATGAATCCCACGAAACTCGGGCATCCGGACGTGGACCAGCCGGCGTCGAACGCCGACGACGAGAACTCGATGATCTATCAGGAATATCTGCTCGACCCGAGCCTCACCGTTCAGCAAGTGCTGATGGACTCCCAGGCGGAAATCCTGGGTTTCGCGCGTTTCGAGATGGGCGAGAGCGTAGAACTCGGGCAGAACCTCGAGAGCGTCGAGACTTGCGGATGAGAATTTACTCAAAATAAAAAAAAAAGTAAAATTTTTTTTTTTTTTTTTAATCGGAAGCTTCATTCCAATATTGACGATCACGCGACTCGTTCTCTTATAATATTCTCTATTCTTCGACTCAGCGTAAAATAAAAAAAAAAATAATAATAATTGTAATAAATTGAGCGTGAAAAGTTGATAATTGTTTGTATTTTTTTTTTAATTTTTTTTTTTTTATGACAAAGTCTTAACAAGAGAAATCAATTATTTTTTTTTTGACGACAGAAAAATAAATGGTAGTTTGGGGAAATCATAGTCAGTCTGTCCGGGAACGTCTCCGCGCTCGGTCTTCGTCGCGCAGTCGATGGGCGAAGACTTCGCCGACTCGATCATCCTTCGGCGCGCCAGGCGCACCGATTTCCAGAGCCACATGCGGGAATCCTTTTTCCAGTAGCGAGCTATGTCCTCCGGCGTATACTGCGTGCCCTGCGAGCCAATATAGCAATATCTCATCATCACGATTTTTTTTTTTTTTTTAAATTTATTTCACGAATTGTTCCTTTTACATTCAGTGTAAAAAAAAAATCGTATGAAATTTAATGTACCGGACTGGAAGTTTTTATGCAAAAACTGGTATATTAAATTTCATGTACAATTGTGATGAAAAATGTATGTTCTGTGTATCAAAAAAATTTGAAATTCTTAATTTTTAATAATTTACTTAAATTTTACTATATAAGTACTTTAATATTAATAATGTACTTTAATTTCAATGGAAAAGTGTATTAATTTTTCATCACGATTGGACATTAAATTTAAGGCAGTGAGTTTCAGAGAAAATTCCGAACACTTCTGGATGGAATGAAAATCTGAAAAAAAAAAATCAAGTGTACGGGAGTTGCTGCAAAGATTGTTTCTGTGGAATAATAATTTCAATTTGTCATTAAAAAAATTGAAGATAAAAATTATCATTCAACAAATTACCGGGCAACTTAACTATTCTCCCTCACAAAAAGAATTCGTTTATTTTTCTGAATACGTATGAATTTTTTCAGAATTTTTTGTAATCTTTGAAAATCGCATTTTTTTCACACCTTGAACATAGAAAAAAAATGCGATTTTCAAGGATTACAAAAAATTCTGAAAAAATTCGTACGTATTGAATAAAATAAAGAAATAATTTTTTAGAGGGAAAATAGTTAAGTTGACGGGTAATTTGTTCAATAATAATTTTTATCTTGAATTTTTCAATGACAAATTGAAATTATTATTTCACGAAAAACAATCTTTGCATCATACACTTGATTTTTTTTTCAGATTTTTATCCCATTGAGAAGTGTTCGAAATTTTCTCGGGAAATCACGTTTGCATAATACCTGATAAGTGAGTATTTCCGGTCCCTGCACGACGAGCCTCATGGTAGAGATTTCCCGGCTTTTAATTCCCTTCGCCGTTTCCCGATCGCCCTCGAAGCAATTCTGGCAGCCGCAAGTCTGAGTTCCGCGATCCCCAAAAGGCGTTATCATTTCTTCGCTCTTATCACAGGAAGCTTCGATTCCCAGTCGATCGAAGGCCAGCGTAAAATTTCTCGAGTCCCTCGACTCGCCCAAATCGACCTACGTAAAAAAAAAAAAAAAATCGTTAAAAAATACCTAAAATCACTCATTTTTGCAATTTTTGCTATAAAAATTCCTGGTAAACTTTTTCGTTAGTTGTCTCTCCGGCACTGTAATTCCATGTATTTTTTCACGCTGATCACGAATCTGACACTTATTTTATTCGTAGACGAATATTTGATACGAAAAAAAATGCGTCTAAAAGAAAGAAAAAAAATCATGAAATTCAAAAAATTCAAAATGACATAAAATTTAAACGGTTCGATCGATTTTCGTGAAATTTTAATGGGATCATCGGGTGATGATATTCTACCTGTGTACGCGTTATTAGCCCGATAGCTAAAAAATTGCGAGTGCTAGAGCGCGAACCGACATTTTTGACGAAATAAAAAATAGCGTACGAAAGAAACGACTGAACATTTTTTGACGAAATTTCGACCAAATATTGACTATTGATCACACATGATGTGTGCCAAATTTTAGCTTGATCGGTCAACGCGTTCTCGACTTATAGCGTTTTGAATTTTTCACGTCCGATTCACACACACACATCCGGACATTTTTTTTAAATGTGATTTTTCGATGTTTTGGAACATTCTGAACACGTTTTCATTAAAATCTCGAAATTTTTTTTTTTTCACCATCACAAAGCTTTATGAGGAAGCAAATAAAAAATACATAGGAATTTTCTTAAAAATTCGTTTTAAGAAATAACCATTCGTATTTCGCGCGCTTACCTCGGTCTCTTCCGGGCAAAGCTCGCAGCCCGCGAGGTTCAACACGCTCGTGTTGCTCCTCGATTTCGCCAAGAGCCCCTTTTCGTCCAGATTCAAGTCGTCGACTGACGGGTTCGTTTTTTTTTTTTTTTTTTTTGGAGGATTAAAATATAACAAATATGCATTAATCGCGAGAAGTCTTAATCGGTCCCTAGCAACGGTGAAGAGGAGCGCAAAAAGTGGAACTCTGTTTTACCGCTCGAGTAGACGGGTTTCCGGTTCGGCCAATCCATCAGGAGCTTGCCATTGAAGTCCGTCCGAGGGCCGTGACGAGCTGCGTTTCGTTCCTGTCATACGCTCGTCTCATCGTCTGTCAATTTCGATCGCCTGTTTTTTTTTTTTTTTTTTTTTTTTTTTTTTTTTTTTTTTTTTTGCGTGAGTAAAT
Organism: Exephanes ischioxanthus; assembly: GCA_958510785.1. Taxonomy (NCBI): domain Eukaryota; kingdom Metazoa; phylum Arthropoda; class Insecta; order Hymenoptera; family Ichneumonidae; genus Exephanes; species Exephanes ischioxanthus. Next base: position 4,582,357 of record OY294026.1, read on the forward strand.
ACAACTGTATAACAAACGTGCATTAAGGCGTCCGGACCTTCCTATTTTAGCGACCGAAATGGTCGGTAAAACACTTCGTTTTTTTTCTATTTTTTTTTATTAAGTTTTTACTGCAGATCTTACGGGACTTAGTCAATGTAACAAACGATTTGGCGTGCACGCGAATTTGGCTCGTCACATCCGGTTTGTGCATTAAGTCGTCTGGTCCTTCCTGTTTTACCGACCGAGATGGTCGGTAAAACACTTCGTTTTTTTCCAATTTTTTTTTTTTTTTTAAAGTTTTTACTACAGATCTTACGGGACTTTGTCAATGTAACAAACGATTTGGCGTGCACGCGAATTTGGCTCGTCACATCCGGTTTGTGCATTAAGGCGTCTGGACCTTCCTGTTTTACCGACCGAGATGGTCGGTAAAACACTTCGTTTTTTTCCTATTTTTTTTTTATTAAGTTTTTACTGCAGATCTTACGGGACTTAGGCAATGTAACAAACGATTTGGCGTGCACGCGAATTTGGCTCGTCACATCCGGTTTGTGCATTAAGGCGTCTGGTCCTTCCTGTTTTACCGACCGAAATGGTCGGTAAAACACTTCGTTTTTTTCCTATTTTTTTTTTATTAAGTTTTTACTGCAGATCTTACGGGACTTAGGCAATGTAACAAACGATTTGGCGTGCACGCGAATTTGGCTCGTCACATCCGGTTTGTGCATTAAGGCGTCTGGTCCTTCCTGTTTTACCGACCGAAATGGTCGGTAAAACACTTCGTTTTTTTCCTATTTTTTTTTTATTAAGTTTTTACTGCAGATCTTACGGGACTTAGTCAATGTAACAAACGATTTGGCGTGCACGCGAATTTGGCTCGTCACATCCGGTTTGTGCATTAAGGCGTCTGGTCCTTCCTGTTTTACCGACCGAAATGGTCGGTAAAACACTTCGTTTTTTTCCTATTTTTTTTTTATTAAGTTTTTACTGCAGATCTTACGGGACTTAGGCAATGTAACAAACGATTTGGCGTGCACGCGAATTTGGCTCGTCACATCCGGTTTGTGCATTAAGGCGTCTGGTCCTTCCTGTTTTACCGACCGAAATGGTCGGTAAAACACTTCGTTTTTTTCCTATTTTTTTTTTATTAAGTTTTTACTGCAGATCTTACGGGACTTAGTCAATGTAACAAACGATTTGGCGTGCACGCGAATTTGGCTCGTCACATCCGGTTTGTGCATTAAGTCGTCTGGTCCTTCCTGTTTTACCGACCGAAATGGTCGGTAAAACACTTCGTTTTTTTTATTAAGTTTTTACTGCAGATCTTACGGGACTTTGTCAATGTAACAAACGATTTGGCGTGCACGCGAATTTGGCTCGTCACATCCGGTTTGTGCATTAAGTCGTCTGGTCCTTCCTGTTTTACCGACCGAAATGGTCGGTAAAACACTTCGTTTTTTTCCAATTTTTTTTTTATTAAGTTTTTACTGCAGATCTCACGGGACTTAGTCAATGTAACAAACGATTTGGCGTGCACGCGAATTTGGCTCGAAATTTTTCGATGGAGATTCGAGAGAGCTGCGTTCGCTCGCGTTTGCAATTGTCGTTCACGCTCGAGCGACAACCCGATGCGTTTTACCGGCTGATGATGAAATAAAAAATTTTTAAAAAAACATTCATATTCAACGAGAGGGCACGCACCGACGATTTTATTGCCGTTCGATACACCGTGCTGCCTCGTTCTCAGGCTTGTACCCTTACTTTCGGGAAACCTTAAAAATTCTTCGGACCCTCGTTTTCGTTCCCCCCCCCCGACGCCTGTGAGTTACACACGATAGACTCTCCTGTGCTCCTTAATTCACACGTTTCTTTCACCGGCTGCATTCGAGATATACATTAGAGAATAAAAATAAAAATTATCCCCTGTTGGGTCACTTCCGGTTTGAAAGTCTCATTTTTTTTTTTTTTTTTTTTTTCAAATACGTCACTTCCGGTTAAAAAAAACGATCTTTTGAAACCGGAAGTAACATATTTCCGGTGTGACGTCACTTCCGGTCGAAAGCTGAGATTTTTCAAGCCGGAAGTAACATGTTTCCGGTGTGACGTCACTTCCGGTCGAGAACTGAGATTTTTCAAGCCGGAAGTAACATGTTTCCGGTGTGACGTCACTTCCGGTCGCAAACCGATATTCTAAAACCGGAAGTGAAGCTTTTCCGGTATGGCGTCACTTCCGGTCGAAAACTGAGATTTAAAAAAACGGAAGTGACAAATTTCCCTTGTGACGTCACTCCCGGTCGCAAACCGGTATTCTCAAACCGGATGTGACGTATCTCCGGTATGGCGTCACTTCCGGTCGGAAACTGAGATTTTCAAACCGGCTATGACGCACTTCCGGTCGAAAACTGAGATTTTCAAACCGGTAGTGACGAATTTCGCTTATGACGTCACTTCCGGTCAGAAAGCGAGTTTTTCAAATCGGATGTGACGTATTTCCGGTGCAACGTCACTTCCGGTAGAAAACTGAGATTTTCAAACCGGAAGTGACGAATTTCGCTTATGACGTTACTTCCGGTCAAAAAGCGAGTTTCTCAAATCGTAATTAACGTATTTGCGATATGACGTCACTTCCGGTCGAAAAAAATGAGGTTTCCGAACGGGAAGTGCGAATCTCACTTGTGTCGTCACTTCGCTCGAATAATGAAAGTTTCAAACCTGGAAGTGACATATTTCCGGTATAACGTCACTTCCGGTCGAAGACCAAGATTTTTCACACCGGAAGTGACGTTACAGATAATTAAAGAAAAAAAAATCTCTGTAATGTATCTCGAACGCAGCCAGTGACAGAAACGCGCGAATCAAGGAACAAATGTCAAGTACTAAGGATAAAAGAACGCGTGTAACAAGTCTGAAACGCATTTGTAATTCGTCTCTGATGTGGTCGGCGAGCATCACCGGCGATGGGGTAACAGCGCAATCGTCACAGCTGCTATAGGCCGTAGGAATGCCTCGAAAGTATATTTACAAAAAAAAATGTTTCGCCGCTCCCCCCCCCCCCCCCCCCCCCCTCCCCTGGAGCCAACACGCCTCGCGCGCCAGTGTACACGACCGATCCAGGAAAGAACTAATCATATAACCATTTCCTGGAGAAAATTATAATACACGCGCGTCTAGGAGGCTCTCTTCGTTCTCCTAGCCTCGCAACAAAACACTCCCACACGCGCCTCGATAAACTTTCTCGCTCCCTCCAGGACGAGCTTAAGGCAGTCCTTGCGAATGGCGTTGATTTCGCATAAGTTTCAGAGAATTGAGAGGGAATCGTAAACACCTCTCGATGGTATAAAAATCTGAAAAAAAATCAAGCGTATCAAAGATGCCGAAAAGATTAATTTTGCATAATAATAATTCCAAAATGTTATTGACAAATTGATGAAAAATTAACAAAGTTATTTTTTTTTAATGAAAATTATTCGTTTATTTTTCTGAATACGTATGAATTTTTTCAGATTTTTAAATTCACTTTGAATTTATGTTTTTTTTTTTATGTGGGAAAAACGTCTAGAACGTTAGAAAATTTGGCCGGAAACCGTGCACTTTGACCGCACATCTATCAAACATAAGTCCGGTGACTTAATTTTTTTTTGTTGCCCATTAATTCCTGATTGACTCGCGAGTCCGCAGACTTAAAATTTTTTCTCCATCTTAGATCTAAGTAGGTTAATTCTCGCTTTTAAGATAAATGTCGCTAGCTCTCCCGTAAGGCGCCCTGTAAAAGGACCGATTTTCAACCTCAAATTATTCACCCAAATGGTCGATGAAAGCCCTCGAGATTTTGCACAAGGAAAATTTGACACTTAAGTCTCAAGATGTCAAAAGTTTGTGCACGCGACTTTGGATCGCCTTCGCGACATATGACATAATCATCAGAGTCTATATGTCATAAAAAAAATTCATTCTATCGAACATAAGTCCGGTGACTTCATTTTTTTTGTCACCCATTAATTCCTGATTGACTCGCGAGTCCGCAGACTTAAAATGTTTTCTCCATCTTAGATCTAAGTACGTTAATTCTCGCTTTTAAGATAAATGTCGCTAGCTCTCCCGTAAGGCGCCCTGTAAAAGGACCGATTTTCAACCTCAAATTATTCACCCAAATGGTCGATAAAAGCCCTCGAGATTTTGCACAAGGAAAATTTGACACTCAAATCACAACATGTCAAAAGTTTGTGCACGTGACTTTGGATCGCTTTCGCGACATATGACATAATCATCAGAGTCTATATGTCATAAAAAAAATTAATTCTATCGACCATAAGTCCGGTGACTTAATTTTTTTTTTCTTCCATTAATTCCTGATCGACTCGCGAGTCCGCAGTACTTAAAATGTTTTCTCCATCTAAGATCTAAGTAGGTTAATTCTCGCTTTTAAGATAAATGTCGCTAGCTCTCCCGTAAGGCGCCCTGTAAAAAGACCGATTTTTAACCTCCAATTATTCATCCAAATCGTCGGTAAAAGCCCTCGAGATTTTGCACAAGGAAAATTTGACACTTAAATCACAACATGTCAAAAGTTTGTGCACGCGACTTTGGATCGCCTTCGCGACATATGACATAATCATCAGCGTCGATATGACATAAAAAAAATTAATTCTATCGAACATAAGTCCGGTGACTTCATTTTTTTTTTCTTCCATTAATTCCTGATTGACTCGCGAGTCCGCAGTACTTAAAATGTTTTCTCCATCTAAGATCTAAGTAGGTTAATTCTCGCTTTTAAGATAAATGTCGCTAGCTCTCCCGTAAGGCGCCCTGTAAAAAGACCGATTTTTAACCTCCAATTATTCATCCAAATCGTCGGTAAAAGCCCTCGAGATTTTGCTCAAGGAAAATTTGACACTTAAATCACAACATGTCAAAAGTTTGTGCACGCGACTTTGGATCGCCTTCGCGACACATCTAACCTTAATCCCATCCCGAGCGCCAGCGACTCTTTGTCACTCGCGACACTGACGCGCACGCGCGTCACGGAGAGAGCAGGTGCGTTAGATAACACGCTCGCCGCTTCCATCCGTTACACATATGCGTAAAAAAAAAAAAAAAAAAAAAAATATGCCCGCATGTGTTGGGCCTTTGATGGCTCGCTCTGCGGCGCGACGAGTCCCTCTTCGTGCGCTAGGTGTATTCATGAGGTGGCCCGTTGGTCACGGGTGGCCGCCCGGAGTTCCGGGCCCGCTTCCGGACGAGCCTCGCGCGCCTCGCGCGGCTATGGTTTCTTTTTACTTTGGAATATAACGTGTCAGTTGCACGGCGAACAGTTAGCCTCAAACTGTGTTACGGTGAAGGCGAGTACTTCGTCGTTCGGAGCGTTTGCACTGTCGAGATTGTTTTGTTTTCGTTGCAAAGGACGTTTAAAAGATAAATATATATTGGGACGGATGGCCTGAGGAGACGGGCGGAAGCGGGGCTGCAAGAAGAGGGAACTAACATGGGATTTTCCAAGCGGGTGAGTGGAATATTTTTTTTTTTTTTTTTTTTTTTTTTTGTGGGAGTTTGCTGAGACCTTTCGCTTGAACCCTGCGATACAGTTTCGGTACCGCTACGATTGTCGAGGATTCGGTGACCTACTGAGGAGTTCTTGCTCTCAGGCGCTTGCGCGTCTCCCGCGCGGGCGGTGCGAGTCTTCCTGCGCCCGCTCGGTCGGTAACACAAACTGTATTTTTTTTTTTTTTTTTAATGGTGATGGTCACTTCCGGTTTGGAGGAGATGCTTGTGTGAGGGGGATGTGATGGAGGTTTGTTTGAGGATTTTTTTTCAGGAGAAATGGTGAGCTTTTTTGTGAAAAATGGATTACAGTTTTTGTTACCGACGGTGGTAATTCAAATGTCGGTGAAGCAGTCGAGACTCGGCGGAGGGTTCGTTGAGCTATTAACGATTTGCTCGATGGCTTTTCCAGCGCGGAGAGTGCGAGTCTTCGTACTTGGACTCGGTCGGTAACAAAAACTGTAATTTTTTTTTTTTTTTTGTGACGACCACTTCCGCTTCGGAGGAAATGCTTCGTTTGAGATTTTTTTTTTGGAGGAAATAGTGAGCGTTGTTGTACTAAATTGATTACAGTTTTGTTACCGACAGTTGTATCTCGCATGCCTTTAATGTTCGACCGACGATTCATTGACCTACTAAACATTTATTCATTCTCATCAAAGTTTTACCGAGCCCGGTCAGTGCAACGCTCGTCATCCTGACTCGGTCGGTAACAAAAACTGTAATGCATTTTTTTTTTCACCTCCTCCAACAACTTCCGGTAAGAAGGGAATTCTTACACGAAGCCTGTATCGATTTACCTTCATGTGAGAATTTTCTTTTAATCGGAAATGGTCAGCATAATTACAAAAAACCGATTACAGTTTTTGTTACCGACCGTGGTACATCACATGCCCTTAATGCTCGAACGCGGATTTGTCGACTTACTAAACATTTGTACTTTCTCTTCGACGTCTTCTCCAGCAAGGATACTGCAATTCTTCATGCTCGGTCGGTAACAAAAACTGTAATCCATTTTTTTTTTCACCGCCACCAACTACTTCCGGTAAGAAGCAAACTCTTACACGAAGTCGTTATCGATTCCCCTCCACGTAAGAATTTTCTCCAATCGCAAATAACCAGCATTAATCCAAAAAAACCCATTACAGTTTTTCTTACCGACCGAGTTCCTCGTTGCTCTTTCCCGACGAATCCTCCTCGCCGAACGCTTCAATGACCCACCAACGATCTCCTCCTCCTCCTCCCCAGCCCGCTCATCACCCTCAGTCGGTAACAAAAACTGTAATCAATTTTATTTTTTTTTCACCGCCACCAACTACTTCCGGTAAGAAGCAAACTCTTACACGAAGTCGTTATCGATTCCCCTCCACCTAAGAATTTTCTCCAATCGCAAATAATCAGCATTAATCCAAAAAAACCCATTACAGTTTTTGTTACCGACCGAGTTCCTCGTTGCTCTTTCCCGACGAATCCTCCTCGCCGAACGCTTCAATGACCCACCAACGATCTCCTCCTCCTCCTCCCCAGCCCGCTCATCACCCTCAGTCGGTAACAAAAACTGTAATCAATTTTATTTTTTTTCACCGCCACCAACTACTTCCGGTAAGAAGCAAACTCTCACACGAAGTCGTTATCGATTCCCCTCCACCTAAGAATTTTCTCCAATCGCAAATAACCAGCATTAATAAAAAAAAACCCATTACAGTTTTTGTTACCGACCGAGTTCCTCGTTGCCCTTTCTCAACAAATCCTCCTCGCCGAACGCTTCAATGACCCACCAACGATCTCCTCCTCCTCCTCCTCCCCAGCCCGCTCATCACCCTCAGTCGGTAACAAAAACTGTAATCAATTTTATTTTCTTTCACCGCCACCAACTACTTCCGGTAAGAAGAAAACTCTCACACGAAGTCGTTATCGATTCCCCTCCACGTAAGAATTTTCTCCAATCGCAAATAACCAGCATTAATAAAAAATAAAAAAACCCATTACAGTTTTTGTTACCGACCGAGTTCCTCGTTGCTCTTTCCCAACGAATCCTCCTCGCCGAACGCTTCAATGACCCACCAACGATCTCCTCCTCCCCCTCCCCAGCCCGCTCATCACCCTCAGTCGGTAACAAAAACTGTAATCAATTTTATTTTTTTTCACCGCCATCAACTACTTCCGGTAAGAAGCAAACTCTCACACGAAGTCGTTATCGATTCCCCTCCACCTAAGAATTTTCTCCAATCGCAAATAACCAGCATTAATCCAAAAAAAAAACCATTACAGTTTTTGTTACCGACCGAGTTCCTCGTTGCTCTTTCCCAACGAATCCTCCTCGCCGAACGCTTCAATGACCCACCAACGATCTCCTCCTCCTCCTCCCCAGCCCGCTCATCACCCTCAGTCGGTAACAAAAACTGTAATCAATTTAATTTTTTTTCATCGCCACCAACTACTTCCGGTAAGAAGCAAACTCTCACACGAAGTCGTTATCGATTCCCCTCCACCTAAGAATTTTCTCCAATCGCAAATAACCAGCATTAATAAAAAAAAAAACCCATTACAGTTTTTGTTACCGACCGAGTTCCTCGTTGCCCTTTCCCAACGAATCCTCCTCGCCGAACGCTTCAATGACCCACCAACGATCTCCTCCTCCCCCTCCCCAGCCCGCTCATCACCCTCAGTCGGTAACAAAAACTGTAATCAATTTAATTTTTTTTCACAGCCACCAACTACTTCCGGTAAGAAGCAAACTCTTACACGAAGTCGTTATCGATTCCCCTCCACGTAAGAATTTTCTCCAATCGCAAATAATCAGCATTAATCCAAAAAAACCCATTACAGTTTTTGTTACCGACCGAGTTCCTCGTTGCTCTTTCCCAACGAATCCTCCTCGCCGAACGCTTCAATGACCCACCAACGATCTCCTCCTCCTCCTCCCCAGCCCGCTCATCACCCTCAGTCGGTAACAGAAACTGCAATCAATTTCCTCCCCTCCCGCCGACCACTTCCGGTCCTCGTGCGAATAACCGCTCAACGCTGCCGAGACTCACCGAGCCTCCGCGCGAAGCGAACAATCGTCTCGCCTCGAGCCGACTCTCATCCCTCCTCCGCTCTCCTATTTCCACCATGCGAGCCCGTTCCTTCGACAAAAGTGTGCTAGTGGTGTTTGTAAAAGCGTAGCGGCTTCTCCGTAAAATCGGCATGGAAGGATCGTCGTGTGCGCGCGCGCGCTACGAACGGTGAAGATCGCCGCTTCCGCGCGCGAGCCTCTCCTCGGCCGTAAAACAAGCCACGATGGTACCCGGTCCCATACTCGAGTAAAACGCGTACAACGTACACATCGTACACTGCACGTACGAGCGATGCTACTTACCGGTGTTTTCTACACCGGCGGTTAAGCCATACAGCTATAGTTCTCTCTCTGCTCACCGTTCGTTGCGGTGTGATTAAGCCCTCGTGAGAGATCGTATTATACTACGGCGTTTTCTCATGCGCTAGTTTTCAACGGGCAACCGCAGGCTTCAGGCGCGGATCGAAAGACTGTGGCTTGATTTTTTTTTTATTAATTTTTTTTTTTTTAGTTGAATTTTTTTTTTTTTTTTTTTTTTTTTTTTTTTTCACGCGTTTGAGAGGCGGAGCGAGTAGACGGGTCAGTTAGCTTTGTCACGTTCATCGCGCTGGGTAACTTCTGGAGCGGTCGGGATCCCTCGGCTAGCGAGGCTGTCGAAGCTTCGCCGGACACCGAGATGATCCTCGAACTGCCTGCGCAGGTAAATTGAGCCGAGATCGATATATAAAAAAAAAAAAAAAAATTATTGATATTTCGTATAGGAAATAAATTTAAAAAAATTGTATAACATTTTTTTTTTTTACACGGTGTGTGAAATTTTTATGGACAAACGGTTTATTGAATTTGATAGGAAATTAATTTCCATCGATCGACTTTGTGTCAATATTGTGGGGTAAATTTAGTAGCGATATTATCGAAAATTATATTAATATTAATGATTTTTGTTTTATTAACATCGTTGTTATTGATTTAATAATAATTTGATTTCGTTTTTATGCAGATTTTTTTTTTTTTTCTCAATTTTCTAGGTATAAATTTTGGAAAAATGTTCAACGTCGTTCTTCGAGGCGATTCCCTCGAAGGTCGAACATTTGATTGCGTTCGCGAGATTATAGTTTTCCAAACAGCTGCGTTAACGGCGCATGCGCGCCCGGAGGCTCGGCGCAACGATCCGTCGATCCATGATCGAGCTTATTTCTTCCCACGAATTATTTTTTTTTCTTTTGTTTTTTTTTTTTTTTCGAGCAGGATGACCGGAGCTCCTGCTCCGACGACTCCGGAAGCGACGTCTTCAGGAGCGTCCCGAAAAATCGAACGGCTTTCTTCGTCTGGAAGATCGAGGTGAGAGGATCGATGATCGAAGATAATTTTTACAAAAATGGTCGCTCATCGAGTCTTTTCGGTCTTTTTTTTTTTCTGTTAATTTCAGGGATTGCGAGCAATCAGCGTATCGAGAAACAAAATGGGGTTTTTCCACTCCGAATCGGCTTACATAATCTACGCCGTTTCCGCCAAGGACGGGCCGCTTCCGTATCCAGGAGTACCGGCGAGTATTCATTACCCAATTGATAAATCAAAATTAAAACATGTCTTTTGAAAACATGCCCTTTGAAAACATGTCCTTTGAAAACGTGTGTTTCGAAAACATGTCTTTTGAAAACATATCTTTTTGAAAACATATCTTTTTGAAAACATGTCTTTCTTTGCAAACATGTCTTTCTTTGCAAACATGTCTTTCTTTGCAAACATGTCTTTCTTTGCAAACATGTCTTTCTTTGCAAACATGTCTTTCTTTGCAAACATGTCTTTCTTTGCAAACATGTCTTTCTTTGCAAACATGTCTTTGTGCAAACATGTCTTTTTGCAAACATGTCTTTCTTTGCAAACATGTCTTTTTGCAATCATGTCTTTTTGCAAACATGTCTTTTTGCAAACATGTCTTTTTGCAAACATGTCTTTTTGCAAACATGTCTTTTTGCAAACATGTCTTTTTGCAAACATGTCTTTTTGCAAACATGTCTTTTTGCAAACATGTCTTTCTTTGCAAACATGTCTTTCTTTGCAAACATGTCTTTGTGCAAACATGTCTTTCTTTGCAAACATGTCTTTTTGCAAACATGTCTTTTTGCAAACATGTCTTTTTGCAAACATGTCTTTTTGCAAACATGTCTTTCTTTGCAAACATGTCTTTTTGCAAACATGTCTTTTTGCAAACATGTATTTTTGCAAACATGTCTTTTTGCAAACATGTCTTTTTGCAAACATGTCTTTTTACAAACATGTCTTTTTGCAAGCATGTCTTTTTGCAAACATGTCTTTTTGCAAACATTTCTTTTTGCAAACATGTCTTTTTGCAAACATGTCTTTTTGCAAACATGTCTTTTTGCAAACATGTCTTTTTGCAAACATGTCTTTTTGCAAACATGTCTTTTTGCAAACATGTCTTTTTGCAAACATGTCTTTTTGCAAACATGTCTTTTTGCAAACATGTCTTTTTGCAAACATTTCTTTTTGCAAACATGTCTTTTTGCAAACATGTCTTTTTGCAAACATGTCTTTTTGCAAACATGTCTTTTGGATATTATACAGCACCGTTCCGCCACAGCCGGGCTCGGTCGGTAACAAAAACTGTGATCAATCTTTTCTCTCACGCGAACACCACTTCCGCTCACACGGACATGGCCGTCATGTTTCCACGAGGTTCAAAAAAATTATTATCAAAAATGTCCCTTAGACATCCGGTTATGTAGACACAAGCCCATCGGCGCATGCGCGTTCGCCGCCGCGGCCATCTTTGTTCTCACCCACGATAATTCGGCTTTATTATTATCATCCCGATTACCTATTGTAGTTTACCGACTATCAGTACTCATTATTTATCACTCGTCAATCAACAGCATCGTGAAAGAAATCGCTTTCGACCGTCCGAGCTCGGTGCCATTGGGCAAACATAATTACAGTTTTCATTACCGACCGAGTCGCGTTTCGCACGCACTCAAACCTCAAGATTTTCTTGCACCACGCTGTACAATTTCTTAATTTCATGATTTTTTTTTTAATTAAATTAAATTTAATTTAATTTAATTTTTTTCTCTCAGGTGAAAGAGGTAAAGGTGAACAACGCCATCCGAGCGATTCACTTCTGGATAGGTTCGTCGTGCGACTCGACGATATCCGGCGCGGCGGCGCTGCGAGCGGCCGAGCTCGACTCCCAAGTCTCAGCGACGATTTTGTCCAGGGAGTCCGAGGGCCGCGAGAGTCCCCGTCTTCACGCCTACTTCCGCGGCGAATTCGTCGTCGAGCGTGTACACTTCGAGAGACCGGGCTGCACGCTGCACAGAGTCACCGGCCTCGCATTCCCGATCGTCACGGAACTCGACGGCGTCGGGTGGGAAAATTTCTCGTCCCGCGACGCGATCATCCTCGACACGCAGTCGCGCGGCGTGATTTTCCTCTGGCTCGGCTCGTCCGCCAGTGCCCTGCACAAGCGCCACGCCGCGGCGATCCTCGAAGCCCGCAAGGCGAACAACAACGCTCGCGTGGTAATCGTAGATGACGGTTACGAGCAGACTCTGCGCGGTGAGGATGAAACACGTGACCGGTAACTTTACCGTATTTTTACCGTAAAATCACGGCAACCCGACCGTTTCGAACATTGCCACGTTGGTATAATGAAATCGTACGGTCCGATAGGGATTCGAAATATCACTGGCAAATGGTGAATTTTCGAAAAAAAAAAGAAAAAAAAAAATGTTACGTTAATTTTGCCAAAAGGAAAAAAAAATGTGTTATTGGTAATTTCACAACTATGAAGGTGAATTCTAAAATTTTTCAAGCGGCAACGTCATATTTGAATAGGTAAATTACCGGCAATTTCACATCCGGATAGATGGCCATTTACCACTTTTCACGGTAAATTACGAGAAACTTTCTTTACGGTAAATTACGAGAAACTTTCTTTACGGTAAATTACGAAAAAAAAAAAAAAAATGACGTCACAATGCGGTAAAAATACGGTGTTACGTGCATTAATTCGACGAAATATTAAAATAGCGTTATTTCGACATCGGTAGGTGAGGACAAGCGTCTCTTCGAGTCGTTCCTCGATCCGGCGCGGCGCGCTGTTTTACCGGAGGTCGGTAAGCCAGAGCGCGTTCCGAGTCCGATAAAGCTGTACAAATGCAGCGAGCAATCGGGAAAGTACAAAGTGGCGGAATTGAAATCGGGACCGATTTTTCGATCGGATCTCGCGTCGGGCTCGGTTTTTCTGTTGGACCGTGGAGAGGCGGGCGTCTGGGCCTGGGTGGGCCGCGAGGTCAATGCCCGCGAGCAATTGGAGGCGGTGAGAAACGCTCGGGGATTCGTCAAGAAGAAGGGCTACAGCGTGAGCGTGCCGGTGGCCAGGGCGATAGAGGGGGAAGAACCGACGGAAATGAAATCGTTGATGAAGAGCTGGGATTCCCCGAGGACGCGACCTCTGACGCTGCCGCCGACCTTCGAGCCCGATTACATGAGCGAGAGGCCCAGAATGGCGGCGGAGTGCCAGCTTGTCGACGATGGTAGCGGCGAGAGGAGCCTGTGGAGAGTCGGCGGGAATAATGGAATAACCGAGATCGAGGATCGTGGTATATATTACGCCGGTGTATGCTACGTTATGTGCTACAAGTACGGATATGGCCGAAGAAAAAGATCTATCGTAAGTATTTTGGGAATCGATGTTGGGAATCGATGTTGGGAATCGATGTTGGGAATCGATGTTGGGAATCGATGTTGGGAATCGATGTTGGGAATCGATGTTGGGAATCGATGTTGGGAATCGATGTTGGGAATCGATGTTGGGAATCGATGTTGGGAATCGATGTTGGGAATCGATGTTGGGAATCGATGTTGGGAATCGATGTTGGGAATCGATGTTGGGAATCGATGTTGGGAATCGATGTTGGGAATCGATGTTGGGAATCGATGTTGGGAATCGATGTTGGGAATCGATGTTGGGAATCGATGTTGGGAATCGATGTTGGGAATCGATGTTGGGAATCGATGTTGGGAATCGATGTTGGGAATCGATGTTGGGAATCGATGTTGGAAATCGATGTTGGGAATCGATGTTGGGAATCGATGTTGGGAATCGATGTTGGAAATCGATGTTGGGAATCGATGTTGGGAATCGATGTTGGGAATCGATGTTGGGAATCGATGTTGGGAATCGATGTTGGGAATCGATGTCGGGAATCGATGTCGGGAATCGATGTTGGGAATCGATGTTGGGAATCGATGTTGGGAATCGATGTTGGGAATCGATGTCGGGAATCGATGTCGGGAATCGATGTCGGGAATCGATGTCGGGAATCGATGTCGGGAATCGATGTCGGGAATCGATGTCGGGAATCGATGTCGGGAATCGATGTCGGGAATCGATGTCGGGAATCGATGTCGGTAATCGATGTCGGTAATCGATGTCGGTAATCGATGTCGGGAATCGATGTCGGGAATCGATGTCGGGAATCGATGTCGGGATTCATTGTCGGGAATCGTTATCGCGGATCGATCTACCTCGCGATTGGCTTTTGAAGGTAAAGGGTCGGTATGGTTAAAAATAATTAATTACCATCTTTATTACCTACCTTGGTATCTGTCATGTTTTTAAGATCTACTGCTGGGAAGGAGCGCATTCGACGGGGATCGACAGAGACACGGCTCTCGAGGCGGCGTGCCGTTTGGCCGAGGAATCGGACGCGCAGCTCGTCAAGGCCTCACAGGGCAGAGAGCCACCTCATCTCCTACAGATATACGCCGGAAAATTGAGAATTCTCACCGGACAGCATCAGGACTTTCGTGAGACTATTTTTTTATTTTTTTTTATTTTAACTCAGACGGTCGGTAATTAATTTTTAAGTCGGACGATCGGTAATTCATTATTTTTTTCAGCCCCGAAGAAGTATCTCGTCAGAGTATTCGGCTCGACCCCGTACACGTCGAAGGCCGTCGAGCGTCCGCTGAGAGCGAGCAGCCTCGATTCCGGTGGGGTGTTCATCCTGTTCTCGACCTGCCCGTTCGTGTGGTGCGGCGGAAGGAGCACCGGAGACGCGAGGGAAGCCTCGAGAAGATTGGCCCCGAGCGTCGCCCCTCTCGTCGCCGAGGGCAAGGAGCACGACGAGTTTTGGGATCAACTTGGAGGTAAATTTACCCGCATTCCCCACTCCGGCCAAAAGTGAGAATACTTGCGAATTTTTTTTCGAACCTCTCAGTGAAACGAAAAGTGAAAGAAAAAAAAATATTGCCGTTCGCAAACTGCCAAAAGCACTGATTTTCCATCATAATAATGTCGGTAAGTTACCGACCGATCGGTGGTGGAAAAAAAAAAATCAATCCTCATTTTTTGGGATCAATTTGGAGGTAAATTGAGAATCTCCGAGAATTTTTTAAAATCTCACTGTGAATCAGATTGATTGACAAAAAATTAGTCGTGCCAAAAGTGCCAAGAACATTGATTTTGCATAATAACGATGTCGGTAACTTACCGACCGATGGTAAAAAAAATAATTTATCGCCGATTTATCGCATCCAGGTCGGGGTAATTACGGCACCGAGTCTTCCGACGACGGCGAGGAGTCGAGCCGGCACTTGTACCAGTGCCGCGTTACCGACGGAGTCTTCCTCGGCGAGGAGGTGCTCGGTTTCTCGCAGAGCAGCCTGCAGCCCGAGTCGGCGTGGATCCTCGACGCCGGGAGCGTCGTCTGGGTTTGGCTCGGCAGCCTCGCGCCGACGAGGTCGCTGCGCGAGTGCGTCGAGAACGCGACGATATTCCTCTACACGCATCCCGCCGGTCGCGACCGGAACACGACGATCTCGGTGGTAAAACAGGGCGTCGAGCCGCCCACCTTCATCGGCCTCTTCGACAACTGGAATCACAATCATCTGCGGGATTATCGAGCGTTCGAGACGATGCGCGACTCCCTGCAGGTAGTTTTGTAAAATAACCGGTTAATTATGTTAGTTACTGAAATAACCGGTAATGTAACCCGTTACGTTACCGGTTACATTACCGAAAATAACCGGCAATGTAACCAGTCACATTACGGAAAATGACCGGTAATGTAACTGGTTACATTACCGGTTATTTACGGTAATGAATCTACTGCGAACCTATTATTAATTAAAATTCGCTTATATATTAAAATTTCCCAAAAAAAAAAAAAAAGATTGCTGTGACAAATAATCACGGTTTTATAATTAACGGCATTCATCGCGGAATGAGAAAATACTGAGAATATATTTCACAATTGTCGGGATTCAAAAAAAAAAAAAAAATTGCTGAAGGTAAAGAAATCGTTCGAAGACTAATTGTATTTTGAGCTTTCTTAATTAATTTACTTTAAAAAGTTTGTATATATATATATATATATATATATATATATTTTTTTTTTCTCAAGAAAATATAAACTTATAAAATTTTGATAAAAAACAATGAAACAATTTGAATTATTGTGAAAACATTTAATACACTAAATTTACGAAGTAAAAATAATTTTTCCTCTCAAAACAAAGTGCAAACTATTGAAATTCAAATTAAGAGGTAATGAAAAAAATTAAACTATTGAAAAAAAAAAAAAAAAATTCAATTTCAATAGTTGAAATATTTTTTTCTTGAAAAAAAAAAAAATAAAATAATGACTTCCGGTCGAATATTATAAATAGCTGTAGTTATTAACCGGTTAAATATCCGGCTACTTGACTGGTTGTTTACCGAAAACTTACGCGACTCGCAGGACAAGGAATGCTCGGTCGATAAGGCAGCGCCGGTCAAAGTCGCGAGCCCGAACTTCGACGGATTCACGAAGTACCCGCTCAGAATCCTCAAGAGCGATCCCGAGCAGCTTCCGGCCGGCGTCGACGTCTCACGGAAGGAGCTCCATCTGACCTACGACGACTTCATCGCGGCGTTCAAAATGAATCCGACGGAATTCGAGAAACTGCCGGCGTGGAGAAGACAGCGGTTGAAACAGAACGCCGGACTATTTTAATTTTATACGATACTTCATATATATTTTTTCTTTTTTTCATTCCTTCCGTTTTTTTTTCTTTTTTTTTTTCAGAATGTTTAGTAATATTAAGAAGCGATAGATGCTTCGGTGGTCCAATTAGTTTTGAGAAAAAAAAAATTGTAACAACGTGAGACGTTAATTAATTATTGTAAAAAAAAAAAAAAAAAAAAAACAAGAATTGTGCACGTGGAATAATTTTACGGCACGCTTTTTAAAATGAATTGCACGAAACTCGAGAAAGTGCCGGCTTTATTTATCTAAAAAAAACATGAATAAAATGATAATTATAAGAGCGTTACTGGTGAATCGATTGATGAAAAAAAAAAGTTGCGACTTCGTACTTTGACTGATTCACGAATATATATTCTTTTTTCTTTTCATTCCGTGTCTCTTTTTTTTCCATAGAATATTATGACGAATCTATCGCGATGGACGCTTTATTTTTACGCTTCTTCTGAAAAAATTAATTGACAAATAATTATAAGAACGTTACTGACAAATTAATTATAGCAAAAAAAAAAAAAAAAAAAAAACTTCACTTGGAATAATTTCTGGCCGGAGCTTTTACATTTTCTCTTCCTATTTTTCCCGTAGAATACTTAAACGTCGGCGAGTCTATCGTGAAAGACGCTTTATTGTTTCAATTCGTTTGGAAAGAAAAAAAAAATAATAACAATTATAAGAACGTTATCGGTGAATTAATTATTATAAAAAAAAGAGAGAGAAGAAAAAAATTGTCCACGCGGAATAGTTTCCGTGCCGATTTTTTCGATTCTTCTGAAAAAAATTAATGAAAAAATAATTATAAGAACGTTACTGACGAATTAATTGTTGCAAAAAAAAAAAAAAAAATTGTCCACGTGGAATAATTTCTGGCCGGAGCTTATACGACATTTTCTCTTCCTATTTTCCCGTAGAATACTTAAACGTCGGCGAGTCTATCGTGAAAGACGCTTTATTGTTTCAATTCGTTTCGAAAGAAAACAAAATAATAACGATTATAAGAACGTTATCGGTGAATTATTATAAAAAAAAAATTGTCGACGCGGAATAGTTTCCGTGCCGAGGCTTTACGACGATGTGTCCATCGAATCGCCGTCGATGTTGCGAACGCTTTCCTCCTCGACGATGATCGGACGAACCTTCTTCATGAGAACGGCGGTTGTGCCGCGATCGTAACGGTACGAGCCCTGCCGCTTGCCCTTGACGTTCGCCTCGTCGTAGGGGCGAAGATAATCGACGGCCCTCGTGTCGAAGTCCGAACCGCGGATCTCCGTCTTGCGCAGCACGCACAGATCCACGTTCGAACCGGAGCCGAGATCGTTGAAGATTCCGGCGCGGATCGCGTCGGCCACCAAGGTCTTTCCTTCCTCCTCCTGAATTAAATTTAAAAAAAACGAAAGATTTAGTTGTAAATTGTAATTTGCACATTGATTCATTTTTTTTTATCGCCGTGCGTCGACTGTGAAATTCGATCCACTGGCAACGGAAGTTTTTATGCGTAAAATGGAATATTAAGTTTCTTGTGCAATTCTGATTAAATATTGATATTTGTTAATGTAGGGTATGTTAAAATTTTTTGAAATACTTTGTCTAATTTTATTATATAACTACTTCTATTCTAATAATTCAATTCCAATAATTTACTTTAATTCCAATAATTTACTTTAATTCCAATAATTTACTTTAATTCCAATAATTTACTTTAATTCCAATAATTTACTTTAATTCCAATAATTTACTTTAATTCCAATAATTTACTTTAATTCCAATAATTTACTTAAATTCCAATGATTTACTTTAATTCCAATAATTTACTTAAATTCCAATAATTTACTCCAATTCCAATGATCTACTTTGATTTCAATAATTTACTTTAATTCCAATAATTTACTCCAATTCCAATGATTTACCCTGATTTCAATAATTTACATTAATTTCGACAATTCACTTTAATTTCAATGGGAAAGTGTATTAATTTTTCATCACAATTGCACATATAATTTTAGCGTGCCAATTTTTCCATAAAAACTTCCGGTGAATTAAATTTACAATTTTTTTTTTTATTTATTTTTTTTTTTTTTGCAGTGAAGCTATCGAGCTATTATTTTTTTATGTGCAATTTTATGTGCGTGAGATTCGCGATCTTCTTACGCTCATGTCCGGTTTCCACCGGCTCTCGAAAACGGCCATAGCGGCGAGCGAGCCGGAGCCCATGGTCGTGTAGTGATATTTCTCCGACGAGCCGTGGGGGAAGAGCGAGTACAGATGGGGGCCGTTTATGTCGACACCGCCGACGATGAGGGCCGCGCCGATGTGTCCCTGATGACGGAAGAGCAACTGCTTCAGCATCATGTTCGCCGTCGAAACGGGAACGACCCTACCGGTGTTCAGACGATGGAGCTCGAGCTGGCTCGCTATCATCTGGCAAGTCATCTCCGTGTCCGCCGCCGTGCCGGCTCCGCAGCAGCTGCGAAAAAAAAAAATGAAATTGTAAAAAAAAAAAGAAAGAAAATTGACACGAAAATTGAAATTTTCGTATCTTCATAAAAGTTGTAAATTTATATTTTCATATCGTTTCCTTATAAAAGTTGAAAATTAAAGTTTTCGTATGGCTTTCTCGTAAAAGTCGAAAATTTAAATTTTCATATGACTCTCTCGTAAAAGTTGAAAATTGAAATTTTCATATCGCGTTCTAATAAAAATTGAAAATTGAAATTTTCATATCCCGTTCTAATAAAAATTGAAAATTGAAATTTTCATATTGCGTTCTAATAAAAGTTGAAAATTGAAAGTTTCATATGGGGTTTTCATAAAAGTTGAAAATTTGAATTTTCGTATGGCTCTCTCATAAAAGTAGCAAATTGAAATTTTTAAATGGTTTTCTCGTAAAAGTTGAAAATTGAAATTTTCATACAGCGTTCTAATAAAAGTTGAAAAATTTAATTTTCATATGGCTTTCTCATCAAAGTAACAAATTTAACGTTTTAAATGGCTTTCTCGTGAAAATTGAAATTTCCATACGACGTTCTAATAAAAGTTGAAAATTGAAAGTTTGATATGGCGTTTTCATAAAAGTTGAAAATTTTAATATTCGTATCGCTTTCTCATAAAAGTAACAAATTGAACGTTTTAAATGGCTTTCTCATAAAAGTTGCAAATTGAAATTTTTAAATGGCTTTCTCATAAAAGTTGAAAATTCAAATTTTCGTACGGCTTTCTCAAAAAAAGCAACAAATTGAAATTTTCAAATGGCTCCCTGATAAAAGTAGCAAATTCAATTTTTTAAATAACTTTCTCATTAAAGTAGCCAATTGAAATTTTTAAATGGCTTTCTCATAAAACTAGCAAATTAAAATTTTTAAATGGCTTCCTGATAAAAGTAGCAAATTGAATTTTTTTAATAACTTTCTCATAAAAGCAGCAAATTGAAATTTTTAAATGGCTTTCTCATAAAAGTAGCAAATTGAAATTTTTTAATGGCTTTCTCATAAAAGTTGAAAATTGAATTTTTTAAATAACTTTCTCATAAAAGCAGCAAATTGAAATTTTTAAATGGCTTTCTCATAAAACTAGCGAATTGAAATTTTTTAATGGCTTTCTCATAAAAGTTGAAAATTAAAATTTTCGTACGGCTTTCTCATAAAAGCAGCAAATTGAAATTTTCAAATGGCTTCCTCATAAAAGTAGCAAATTCAATTTTTTAAATAACTTTCTCATAAAAGTAGCAAATTGAAATTTTTAAATGGCTTCCTCATAAAAGTAGCAAATTGAATTTTTTAAATAACTCTCTCGTAAAAGCAGCAAATTAAAATTTTTAAATGGCTTTCTCATAAAAGTAGCAAATTGAATTTTTTAAATAACTTCCTCATAAAAGTAGCAAATTGAATTTTTTAAATAACTTCCTCATAAAAGTAGCAAATTGAATTTTTTAAATAACTTCCTCATAAAAGTAGCAAATTGAAATTTTCGTACGGCTTTCTCATAAAAGTAGCAAATTGAATTTTTTAAGTAACTTCCTCATAAAAGTAGCAAATTGAATTTTTTAAATAACTTCCTCATAAAAGTAGCAAATTGAAATTTTTAAATAACCTCCTCATAAAAGTAGCAAATTGAATTTTTTAAATCACTTCCTCATAAAAGTAGCAAATTGAAATTTTCAAATAACTTCCTCACAAAAGTAGCAAATTCAATTTTTTTAACAACTCTCTCATAAAAGTAGCAAATTGAAATTTTTTAATGACTTTCTCATAAAACTAGCGAATCGAAATTTTTCAATGGTTTTTTTTTCATAGCATCTCTCTATTCGCGAAGCTTCTTCAAAGAGAAAAAGTTATCCGTAACGCTGTCTTCCTCATTCAGTGTCTCACTAGATGTTGGACGCCATGAAGTGGATTTTGCTGCACTTCTTGTCGGAGACGATAGTGTCCGACAAGAAGTGCAAGTGCATAAAACTAGCAAATTGAAATTTTCAAATAACTTCCTCATAAAAGTAGCAAATTGAATTTTTTAAATAACTTCCTCATAAAAGTAGCAAATTGAATTTTTTAAATAACTTCCTCATAAAAGTAGCAAATTGAATTTTTTAAATAACTTCCTCATAAAAGTAGCAAATTGAAATTTTCGTACGGCTTTCTCATAAAAGTAGCAAATTGAATTTTTTAAGTAACTTCCTCATAAAAGTAGCAAATTGAAATTTTTAAATAACTTCCTCATAAAAGTAGCAAATTGAATTTTTTAAATAACTTCCTCATAAAAGTAGCAAATTGAAATTTTCAAATAACTTCCTCACAAAAGTAGCAAATTCAATTTTTTCAAATAACTCTCTCATAAAAGTAGAAAATTGAAATTTTTAAATGTCTTTCTCATAAAACTAGCGAATCGAAATTTTCAAATGGTTTTTTTTTCATAGCATCTCTCTATTCGCGAAGCTTCTTCAAAGAGAAAAAGTTATCCGTATATCGCTGTCTTCCTCATTCAGTGTCTCACTAGATGTTGGACGCCATGAAGTGGATTTTGCTGCACTTCTTGTCGGAGACGATAGTGTCCTCCGTCGCTCGGGTATCGGCGCCCAAAATCACGCCGTCCTTGTATATTATTCCGACGATCGTCGTGCCGGTTTTCGTGGCCTTCGGCGCCGGAAATCCTTTCTTGGCGAGGGTTTCGTTCCTGGTTGAAAATTCGAAAGTGATCATTTTCAAAGTTTCGAGAAAATTATTATAAATTCGAACTTCAAAGAATCGAGTGTGAAAGCGTTTTTTTTTTTTTTTTTTTTTTTTTTTTTTTATTCATTAAAACGAATGTTTCTCGGTACGGAGAGAATCGAAAAAGTGACACAGCATTATTGGGCGCGAGGTTATGGTCGGGCGACGAGGGTGCGTTTGTGTGTCACCGACAAAAAAAATCAACGACCGTAAAAGTGCTTGCGAAGAGATTTTTATTTACCTCGAGCAGAGATCGAAGGAGAAACCGGGCGCCGGTATTTGCGGCACAAGTACCGAAGACATCGCTGCTTATGATATTGTTTGTCGGTGCGGAGGTTAAAGAGGCTTCGGGAAAAACGACAGCGACTCGATTTATGCTGAGAGCCGGCGGTGACTGCTGGCTTTTAGGATTTTTGTCCGTAGAAACGATCGCCGCGCGCAACCTTGCGGAAGATTTGCGAATCGTCGCGTACGAAGCCCGTAAGAGTTCTCGCACCTGCCTTACCGACGGACGGTAACCTTCGGTCGAAAGTCACCCAAATAATTGTTTATCCCGTAGCGATGGAACAAAAAAATTAGTTTTAATAAAAAAAAAAATTGCGAGTCCCAACGTTACAAGTATTTCATAAGATCGACAGATCCAGCAGGTCGTTTTTTTAATGAAGGTTTTTGGGATTTTCTCCATTGAAACGATCGACCCGATGACAGTTCTCACACCCAACGACAGTTCTCACACTCGATGACAGTTCTTACACCCAATGACACTTCTTATGATTGCTGTCTCACCCAATGACAGTTCTCACACCCAATGACACTTCTCACACCCAATGACAGTTCTCACACCCAATGACAGTTCTCACACCCAATTACACTTCTCACTCCCAATTACAGTTCTCACACCCAATGACAGTTCTCACACCCAATGACACTTCTCACACCCAATGACACTTCTCACACCCAATGACACTTCTCACACCCAATGACACTTCTTACACCTAATGACACTTCTCACACCTAATGACACTTCTCACACCCAATGACACTTCGCTCACCCAATGACACTTCTGACACCCAATGACACTTCGCTCACCCTAGGACACTTCTCACACCCTAGGACATTTCTCACACTCATAGGCAGTTCTCACACCGAACAACATTTCTCACACCCATTGGCCCCCAGATAGACAAGCGCCATGAAAAGTAGCAATATTTGCGCTATATTTGCTACATGTGCGGCACATGTCGCAATTATTGCGCCAACTGCTACTTTTCGTGCCGCTTGTCTATTAGGGCAGTTCTCACACACAATGACAGTTCTCACGTCCAAGGACACTTCTCACACCCAATTACACTTCTCATAACCAATGACAGTTCTCACACCCAAAATGACGCTTCTCACACCCAATGACACTTCTCACACCCAATGACACTTCTCACACCCAATTACACTTCTCACGCCCAATGACACTTCTCACACCCAATGACACTTCTCATACAAAATGACACTTCTGACACCCAATGACACTTCTCACACCCAATGACACTTCTCACACCCAATGACACTTCTCACACCCAATGACACTTCTCACACCCAATGTCACTTCTCACACCCAATGTCACTTCTCACACCCAATGTTACTTCTCACACCCAATGTCACTTCTCACACCCAATGACACTTTTCACACCCAATGACACTTCTCACACCCAATGTCACTTCTCACACCCAATGACACTTTTCACACCTAATGTCACTTCTCACACCCAAATGACACTTTTCACACCCAATGTCACTTCTCACACCCAATGACACTTTTCACACCCAATGTCACTTCTCACACCCAATGACACTTTTCACACCCAATGTCACTTCTCACACCCAATGACACTTCTCACACCCAATGTCACTTCTCACACCCAATGACACTTTTCACACCCAATGTCACTTCTCACACCCAATGACACTTCTCACACCCAATGTCACTTCTCACACCCAATGACACTTCTCACACCCAATGTCACTTCTCACACCCAATGTCACTTCTCACACCCAATGACACTTTTCACACCCATTGTCACTTCTCACACCCAATGACACTTTTCACACCCAATGTCACTTCTCACACCCAAATGACACTTTTCACACCCAATGTCACTTCTCACACCCAAATGACACTTTTCACACCCAATGTCACTTCTCACACCCAATGACACTTCTCACACCCAATGTCACTTCTCACACCCAATGACACTTCCCAACCCCCAATGACACTTCTCACACCCAATGACACTTCTCCTCCTCCGACTGCCTCTTCTCTATGGAAAAGATCATCTCGCGCCATCTCGCGGCACATTCTCGAATCCTCCCGCACGAATCCCATACGAGTCCGCGCCCTGCATATTACCCACCGACGGTAACATTCACTCAAACGTCACCCAAGTCATTGTTTATCCCCTGGCAATAGAAAGAAAAAAAAAATTAGTTCAACACAAAAATTGCCAGTCTCGACCTTCCAAATATTTCATAATATCGATACATCCAGCACGTTGTTTCTCAACCTCGCTCTCTCGCGGTCGTCGAACAGTCCTCCGACAGTAAACATCGAATCAGCCCGACTCACCGACAGACTGGAACATCAGAAAAACCGTTCTCCGCGTATTAACACCCAATGACAGTTGTTGCGTACCGATTCGTCGTAAAATGTGAATCGTTTATTTTTCCATGTTTATTTTTTCATTCCTCTTTCTCTCGCACCTTTTCTTCAAATTGTCGAATATCGCGCGGAGAAGAGAATTGACGATTCGCGGGTTTTGATATCGACCGAAAAACATTAATCGACGATAAATTAAAATTAAAAAAAAAAATAAAAAAAAAATAAGAATTCGACACACAAACGGGGAACGGCGAGAAAATAACTCTGATGCGCGCCGTAGGATTAGCCTCGTCAACGATGCCTCGTTCAGTCTCCAAGAATGCTTCAGTTCTTTAAAAAATCTGGTAAATCGCCGACCGCTTTGATTTAACGAGAGAAAAAAAAAACGAAACTGCGGGAATTCTCATCGGGAATTCCGAGCGACTCAAGTTCGAGGAGTTTCTAACCTCGATTTTTAGGAAAATATATATTTTGTGTGTGCGTATTTAGACACGGGCCAAACCCCTTGCCGAGACTCGCGCACATGTTTTCGTTCGTTTGAGAAAAAAAAATTATTGACAGTGGATTTTTTTTTTTTTTTTTTTTTTCGATATACTTTCGTTTCGTTTTATTATGCTATGGCAATGTCGACATTGATTTGTATACAAACATATGCATTTTTTGGGATTTTTTGTAATTTTTAAATAATTTTTTTGTAATTTTTTATAATTTTTTTTGTAATTTTTAAATATTTTTTTTGTAATTTTTAAATATTTCTTTGTAATTTTTAAATATTTTTTTTGTAATTTATTTATGATTTTTTGTAATTTTTAAAAATTTATCAGATTTAATATAATTTATTAATTTGTTTTGTAATTTTTTATGACTTTATAATTTTTTATGATATAATTTTTTTGTACAGTAGAACCTCGATTATACTAATCGTTCGGGCCCGGAGCACGTTCAGCTTAACGAAATATTGGATAGCGGAACTGCGAAGCTACGTTGAGCCATGTAGCGCGATGCGCGTAGAAAAAAAATACAGTACGGATGTATTTTTTTTTTTTTTAATCTTGATGCGTATTTCAGGAACAACGCGACACGTGTATTTTCGCAACACTCGACGTTAACTTCGAATCTTCTTCGTTGCGGAAAGCATGATTTTTGTTTGGCGCATCGAACACCGTACGATGGTTTCTTAACGTTGGAGATTGTGGATTCACCAATGTTGTACGAGAACGAGAACGACGTGCCGTTCTCTCCCTTATCGAGTTTTCAAAAGAATTTCTACATTTTTTTTGTCCATCGGAAGTACAATATGCTGACTTTGTCCGGCCCAGCAGCAGTTCGGATAATCTGTGTTCAGAAAATCGAGGTTCTACCGTACACATGTATTTTTTATCATTTTTCATAATTTATAATGTTTTACAATTTGTTACAGTTTTTTTATAATGTTTTACAATTTTTTATAATGTTCGACAATTATTAACAATTTTTAACAATTATTAACAATTTTTAACAATTATTAACAATTATTAACAATTATTAACAATTTTTAACAATTTTTAACAATTTTTAACGATTGTTAACAATTTTTTACAATTTTTAACGATTGTTAAAATTTTTTTACAATTTTTTACAATTTTTTACAATTTTTTACAATTTTTTAATAATCTTTTACAATTTTTTACAATTTTTTACAATTTTTTACAATTTTTTACAATTTTTTTACAATTTTTTACAATTTTTTACAATTTTTTACAATTTTTTACAATTTTTTACAATTTTTTACAATTTTTTACAATTTTTTACAATTTTTTACAATTTTTTACAATTTTTTACAATTTTTTACAATGCTTTACAATTTTTTACAATTTTTTACAATTTTTTACAATGTTTTACAATATTTTACAATTTTTAAAAATGTTTCACAATTTTTAAAAATGTTTCACAATTTTTTACCATGTCTCAAAATATCTCATGACATTCTCAAATTTTTCGGCAATTAATTTTACAATCTCATCGTTTACGTTTCGACTCCAGCGACATTTATCGCAAATGGCTAATGTATCGTTGTTCCCCAGGCCGAAGAGAAAGATCAACGCGGTCGAGCGGCGATTCGCCATCGAGTGGTGGTCGGAGGTCGTCGAGGGATGTTTCCTCGTTCCGTCCGTCGGAGGCGCAGTCGAGAGTTCTGTGCAGCCTCGGCGACGATGAGGAGGACGACGGTCTCGTGTCCCCTCGTCATCCGGAGGTCTCGTACTCGCACTCGAGGCTCTCGAAGAGCCTCAAGGAGATTCTCGCGGACAAGGGAGCGCTCGGTTACTTCATCCAGTTCATGGAGAGTCGCGGCAGTCTGTCGCTGATCAAATTTTGGATGGAGGTCGAGTGCATATGCGGTCCGTGCGTCGGCGACGGGGACGGGAACGAGAATTTTCGCGTCGCGAAATTTTCGGGACGCTCGAACGTTTCGTCAGCGAACAGCGTGGACTCGCTGTCGAGCGTCGATCGTCCGCGGGACTTTCGGACCCGAAGACTTCCGGTCTCGACGATGAAGCAGGACGCGCTGAGGATTTACGGGAAATACATCGCCGGCGGGGCGCTACGGCTCGAGGGCCGCGAGCTCGAGGCCGACGTCGACGATTGTCTCACCTGCGAGAACGTCGAGCCCCTCGTCAATCGGCTCGCCGACGTTCAACGAATGGTCTACGCGACCCTCGAGGACGAGTGAGTTTATGAGGGATCGACGATCGAAAATTTCATTCACTCGAGGCTTCTCCTCGAACGCAATGCTTTAAACTAAACTTAAAATCTAAATGAAAACCCAAACCAATACCTAAACCAAGACCGGAACGAAAATTAATTGCAAAGCTGATTGTAAAAAAGATCCTATGAAACGGAGCTGTGAAAAATCCTACGAGATTCAATTGGAAAAACGTAAACGTAAACCTGAACCAAAGCTTGGATAAAATCTAATTTTAAACCTAATTGTAAAAATCGTGGTAAATCTACCTGTAAAAATCATTCTAAATCTACCTATAAAAATCGTTCTAAATCTAACTGTAAAAATCGTTCTAAATCTAACTGTAAAAATCGTACTGAATCTACCTGTAAAAATCATTCTAAATCTACCTCTAAAAATCGTTCTAAATCTAACTGTAAAAATCGTTCCAAATCGAACTGCAAAAATCGTTTTAATCTGACTGTAAAGATCGTTCTAAATCGAACTGTAAAAATCGTTCTAAATCTAACTGTAACAATCGTTCTAACTCTAATTGTAAAAATCGTTATGAATCTACCTGTAAAAATCGTACTAAATCTACTTGCAAAAATCGTACTAAATCTAACTGTAAAAATCGTACTAAATGTACCTGTAAAAATCGTTCTAAATCTAACTGTAAAAATCCTTCTAAATCGAACTGTAAAAATCGTACTAAATGTACCTGCAAAAATCGTTCTAAATCTAACTGTAAAAATCCTTTTAAATGGAACTGTAAAAATCGTTCTAAATCTACCTGTAAAAATCGTACTAAATCTACCTGTAAAAATCGTTCCAAATCTACCTGTAAAAATCGTTCTAAATCTATCTGCAAAAATAGTTCTAAATCTACCTGTAAATATCGTTCTAAATCGAACAGTAAAAATCGTCCTAAATATACCTGTAAAAATTGTCGTAAATCTACGTGTAGAAATCCTTCTAAATCTAACTGTAAAAATCGTACCAAACCTAACAGTAAAAATCCTACGAAACCCAATTGTAAAAAACTTGAACAGAAAACTAATTATAAATATTTCCTTTTTTTTCAGCTACGTCAACGACTTTTTGAGAAGCGACTTTCATTGCAAGCATCAAATCGACGTACTGACGAGCGGCGATGTTAAACTCGCCGATATACTGTACAACGAAACCGCGTTCTTCTATTTTATGGAGGTACGAGATAAAAAAAAAAAAAAAAAAAAAAAAAAATTGTCATTTCAGATATTCGAGCGTATCGGAAAGATTCGTATTTCAGTAAAAAAAAAAAAAAAAAAAAATTGTTCTTCCGATGTTCGAAAATTACGGAAAGATTCGTATTTCAGTAAAAAAAAAAAATTGTTTTTCCGATATTCGAAAATTACGGAAAGATTCGTAATTCAGTAAAAAAAAAAAAAAAATTGTATTTCCGATATTCGAACGTATCGAGAAGATTCGAATTTCATTTTTTTAAAAATGTTAACATACTATTTCGGCTACGACGAATGTGTTGGGAAGATTCGTGCGCGCTCACTGAATTTTTTATTTCTTATCCATTGAAAATCTCGAACTACAAAAAAATAAAAAAATAAAATTCATATTTCAGTTCATGGAGCTCGAGAACAAACGGGAGCTGCTGGACTTCTGGATGACGGCCGTGAACTACAAGCAAAACCTGTTGGAGAAGAGCGGTCGACTATCGCCGGCGGAGGCGCAGACGGACGCCCTAATTATTTACGACAAGTAGGAATCGAAAATCCAAAAAAAAAAAAAAAAAAACACTTCCATTGCCTCGGAAAAAAAAAAAAAAAAAAAAAAAATTAAAAAAACCTTTTTTTTCAGGTATTTCAGTTTGCAAGCGACGATGCCGTTGGGATTCACCGACAAGATTCGTTTTCAAGTCGAGCAGAACATTTGTCAGGAGGGGGGCGACGGACCGCAGCCGGACTGTTTCGATCGACCCTGCAACGCTGTATATAACTTCCTCAGTAAGGTAAAAAAAAAAAAAAAAAAAAAAAAAAAACGAAAAAATTTCGTTCCACCGTTTTTTTAAATTATTTAATTTTTCTCCTCTTCGAACGCGCGCAGCACTACCTGCCCGCGTTCTTATCTTCCCAGTTGTATTATAAATACCTGTCGGAGCTCATCGGGACCATTCAGAGCGGGGCTTGCACGGGTCTTCAGCATAATCGTCTGCGTAGAGCGGGTAAGCTCGTCGCACTTATCGACAAAGTGTCGCGAGATAAATAAAACATGAGCTCGTTCGTGATAAATGTATTGGTTTTTTTTTTTTTTTTTTTTTTTTTCAAGGTTCCGACTGCAGCAGCGAAGTCAGCACGTTGAGCGTCGGCAATCAAGACGCGCCGACGACGATGCAAGGAAACGATCTCGGTCGCTTGAGCGACGATAATACGAGAAACAACAACGGCGGCATGAACATCGACACGAGGCAACTCTACGATCCGGACTCACTTTGGAGACGCGCCAAAAGCTCGTGCGTACACCTACGTCAATCATTCTTGTGATTTACCTTCTTTAAAATTTATCCAAGTTGTCATTATAACGTGGATAAATTTTGAAACAGGTAAATTGGAAAAATTATCAATAAATCAGTCGATAAATCAGTCAATAAATCAATCAATAAATCAATCAATAAATCAATCAATAAATCAATCAATAAATCAATCAATAAATCAATCAATAAATCAATCAATCAATCAATCAATAAATCAATCAATCAATAAATAAATAAATCAATAAATTAATCGATAAATCAATCAATAAATCAATCGATAAATCAATCGATAAATCAATCGATAAATCAATCGATAAATCAATCGATAAATCAATCAATAAATCAATCAATAAATCAATAAATCAATCAATAAATCAATCAATAAATCAATCAATAAATCAATCAATAAATCAATCAATAAATCAATCAATAAATCAATCAATCAATAAATAAATCAATCAATAAATAAATCAATCAATAAATCAATCAATAAATCAATCAATAAATCAATCAATAAATCAATCGATAAATCAATCGATAAACCAATCGATAAATCAATCGATAAATCGATCGATAAATCAATCGATAAATCAATCTATAAATCAATCTGTAAATCAATCTATAAATCAATCTATAAATCAATCTATAAATCAATCTATAAATCAATCTATAAATCAATCTATAAATCAATCCATAAAACAATCTATAAATCAATCTATAAATCAATCTATAAATCAATCCATAAATCAATCTATAAATCAATCGATAAGTCAATCGATAAGTCAATCGATGAATCAATCGATAAATCAGTTGATAAATCGATTAATTATTTTTATCAATAAAAATAATATGTGTTTTTTCGATGTTTTCGAACATTCCGAACACGTTTTCGTTACTATCTCGAATTTTTTTTCCCCCCAAAACAAAGCTTCATCTACGAGAAAGCAAAATTGAAAAAAATCAAATTATTGGAGTCAAAACGCATGCCTATAAAAAAATTTATTTTCCAGTCTCAGTGTCGGCTACGTCGACGACATGGGCAGATTCATGACGGAGATCGAGCCCGACCCTCGAAGGAAATACGGTGAGTTTTGGAAATCTTTTTTTTTTTCTGTATATTTATTTTCTATTTATTTTTCTAAGTCACAATTAGCATTAATCGTAGTACGCAATTTTAGAATCCCGTTTATCGCGCGCAGTCAAGAGGTTCATACACATCGAGCAAGATAAGGTGAGCGTCGCGATAACGTCTGCGATAAGCCACGGATTTATCGTCTCTGAGGTATCGAGTAAAAAAAAAAAAAAAAAAAAAACAAGAGTTGAAAAATTGTACGAATAAAAATTTTCTGTCCACAGGCGAAGGAGGAACTGGCGTGGAAAATAGCGGAGATGATCGTGCGCGAGATAACGTCTCTGACGCTCGGCACCCGGGACGTCCCGACCTGACGATTGTCGTCGATGCAATTATTTTTCGAACGCGACAGTCAACTTTCGGGAAAGAAAGAGTCGCGCACCGGGCCGTAAAAAAAAAACAAACGAATATCGTAAAACAGTCGCTCTCTACTTACGAGGCAATTCCGAACGTTGCAACGACACTATAGACTAAAACGACGGGAAAGAACAATCTTTAACTACAAAAAAAAAAAAAAAAAGTTGCATGCGTTTCGAGTCGCAACCTAATTCTACTTAAGTGAGATTATATCATAGTATTTTATTCGCTTTTAAGACGTTTTTTTTTTTATATATAATTTTATTTAATTAAATTCACTTCCGCGTGTTTTTTTTTTTTTTGCTCTCGTTTATTGTGGAACGTGACGAGAGAAGGCGTAAGCGTTAAAAAAAAAAATGAGAGTTCGTCGAACGCGTCAAGCTCGCACGCGTTCAGATTTCGCGACGAGAGATCTTATTTTTAAGCGGCGGGGAAAAAAAAAGCTTTGCGCGATAAAACGAAACGTCCGACGATGAAAATCTGGTCATGACAAGATCGCTCTCGAGTTGTGTCTCCGAAAAGGGCAATGTTTTTTTTTTTTTTTTTTTTTTTTTGCGTCCACGCGTCGATCCGACGATCGATTTAACTAATCAAAGTTTACTCTTAGGTCTGCTCCAGTATAACTAATTTCTCATGTCCTTCCGTTCGATCGTAGAGCCTAGAAGTTAACTCGTAGTTTCTTAAGGTAGTCCTTGCGGACAGCCTGAGCCCACGTGAGTTCAGAGCGAATTGAGAGTGGAATTGCGTATACTTCGCGACGAGATAAAAATCTGAAAAAAAATCAACCATATGGAAGGTACTGAAAAGATTGATTTTGCATAATAATAATTCCAAAATGTTATTAACAAATGAATGAAAAAAAAAAATTGTTCAACAAATCTTCCGGCAACTTAACTTTTCGTTCATATAAAAACAATAAGTTAATCTTTTTGAATACGTATGAATTTTTTCAGAATTTTGTCTAATTTTTGAAAATTGCGTTTTTAGTTAATAAAAAAATGTGATTTTCAAAAATTAGATAAAATACTGAAAAAATTCATAAGTATTCAAAAAGATTAACAAATTGTTTTTATATGAACAAAAAGTTAAGTTGCCGGTGAATTTGTTGAACAATATTTTTTTTATGCATTTGTTAATAATATTTTGGAGTTATTATTATGTAAAATCAATATTTTCAGCACCTTCCATATGCTTGATTTTTTTCGAATTTTTATCCCATCGAGAAGTGTTCGCAATTCTCTCTCAATTCTCTCTGAACTCACGTGGGCTCAGGCTGTCCGCTAGGACTACCTTAACGTTATCTCTCGTCTTCGGTGCTAATCCAACGTTAATAAATGTGCGTGTTAATCGCTGTCACTATTGCCGGCGCGTTATTATTGTATCGAGTGAATTATCGAAGGGCCGTAAACGGATTGAAAAAAAAAAAAATTAATAATAAAAATAACATTAATAATAATAAAATGAAAATAATAATTTGTACGATTTGCGACGAATATTTGGAAATAAGAGATAAAATGTGAATACTATTTTTCGACAAATGGCTTTTCGGATATGCCGAGGGTGCTCGTTGGCGATTGTGCGCCGAACTATCGATTAATCGAATGTTGTAAAAAAAAAAAAAAAATTGTAAATAGTCGGCGCGATTGTGCGGATAAAATTGTAACGATCGCGCGACGAAAGAGAAGGTGCAAAGTAATTTTCACATCGCTTTCTCGTTTATAAAAAATTTTTGCGCACAGCTTTTCTCAGTGAGAAAGTTCGTCGATGCATTCTTGGCCTCCGTGTTGAGGAAGCTATGCGCAAAATGGCAGGAAACGAGGAGAGTACCCTGTCGGGACGGGCGACTGTGAATTGACCACAAAAACAACCGGTTGACATGGGCGAAAAAATAACCGCTAATTTACCAGATTTAGTGTCGGTTCGCAGCGAACTGTTGTCGAGAAATATACGGTATTTTGAGCATTCGAAGAGCGTTCTGGTGTGGTTGTAGTACTTATTACAACCGCAAAATAACCAGTAATACAACCGTTTGAGGAGCTTTCCGGTTGTTGTACTCATTACCCTCGCGTTCCGCCCAACCTGAAACCAACCCAAAAACCAACCGGTCAACTGGTGCACCAAACCAACCAATATTCCAACTTTCTGAAGTTGATTTAGGGTTGGTTTTTGTGAACCAACTATAAACCAACTATTCTTTAGACACGATGAAAGGTAGGTTAACGGTTGCATATTAGAAAACAACCCTAATTCCGACTTTCAGCCAAGAATGGTAACGGTTGATTTCTAGTCGATTTTTCAAACCTAACCATAAGCCAACCGCTGCATAGTTGGTTGTCAAAAATGGTTGGTTTATGGTCGGTTTTGACCAATCGACCACAAATCAACCATCGATATTGTAGCTTAAGAGTTGGAATTGGGGTTGGTTTATAATATCCAACCATGAACCAACCTTTCATCGCGTCCAAAGAATGGTTGGTTTACAGTTGGTTTACAAAAACTAACCCAAAATCAACCTTTGAAAAGTTGAAACACTGGTTGGTTTGGTGCACCAATTGACCGGTTGGTTTGAGGTCGGATGTGGGAAAAACTACCGAGTCCCAACCGTAAGTTACGGTTGGGAGGTCCGCGAGGGTATAACCGCAAAATAACTGGGTCATACAACCTCTCGAAGAGTTTTCCGGTTGTTGCAACCATTATAACCGCAGCATTATGTGTACTACAACCGGAACGCTCCTCGAGCGGTTTAATGACCGGTTATTTTGCGGTTGTTATAAGTAAAACAACTATCAGAACGCTTCGGTTGCCGACACTTTCACGGTTGTAACAAGTAAAACAACTGTACCAGAATGCTCCTTATACTGATTTATCAACTGTAAGCTTACAGTCATAATAAGAAAAACGCCCACTCTTGAACGTTTTTCGAAAGCTTATAATAGCGGTAATTTTGCGGTCGCAATGTGTAAAACGACCGCAACCCCTCAAAGACGTGAAAATGACGCATAAGGCGCCGCTTCGCGGCGCTGTGTTCGGTCGATTTGCGGTTTTTGACAGTTATTTTTTGGACGTTTTCGTCTGGTTTTTTTTTATCGGTTGAATTGCCGCAAAATTGCCGTTGCCCGTCTCGACAGGGTACTTTGCGTCTCGTACTTTTTCTTAACATAAAAAAAAAATGTATACATCTCATGAAATTGAAACGGTCGAAAGTTACAGCAAAATTTATTGGAGAAAAATGCGGATGATCTGGAAAATCTGGACTGGACGACGGATTCCCTGGAGGGGTTGAGCCACTCCTACCTCGCGGATATCGAGGAAGCATCGTCACAAAAAAAAGTCATCGGAAAGTAAATTTGTACAAAATTGAAGAGGGGCGGAATTTGTTTGAATTTCGATCTGTGAGTATCGAGCTCTTGAGTAAAAGTCTGTAACGATATATTGAATATCAGTCGAAAGCTTAAACAATAACGTGTCTCTCCGAGTTCTTTCGGTTATCTTCACAAATACCTTAAGGTAGTCCTAGCGGACAGCCTGAGCCCACATGAGTTCAGAGAGAATTGAGAGTGAATTGCGAACACTTCTCGATGGGATAAAAATTCGAAAAAAATCAAGCATATGGAAGGTGCTGAAAAGATTGATTTTACATAATAATAACTCCAAAATATTATTAACAAATGCATAAAAAAAAAAAAATTGTTCAACAAATTCCCCGGCAACTTAACTTTTTGTTCATATAAAAACAATTTGTTAATCTTTTTGAATACGTATGAATTTTTTCAGAATTTTATCTAATTTTTGAAAATCCCGTTTTTTTATTAACTAAAAACGCAATTTTCCAAAAATTAGACAAAATTCTGAAAAAAATTCGTACGTATTCAAAAAGATTAACTTATTGTTTTTATATGAACAAAAAGTTAAGTTGCCGGAAGATTTGTTGAACAATTTTTTTTTTTTTTCATTCATTTGTTAATAACATTTTGGAATTATTATTATGCAAAATCAATCTTTTCAGTACCTTCCATATGGTTGATTTTTTTTCAGATTTTTATCTCATCGCGAAGTATTCGCAATTCCACTCTCAATTCGCTCGGAACTCACGTGGGCTCAGGCTGTCCGCAAGGACTACCCTAATCACTCCTTTCATAGTTCTCGCGCGTCGCGAGTAGAACACTTCAGTGCTCCACGGGGGAAACGGCCCCGCGCGCCATCTCGCGGGAGGCAAGCGGAGATGTGTGAAAATTGGTACATCGCACTTTCGACAGAGGGCGAAGTTACCAGTTGGTAAGTTACCGTGATTTACGGCCTTGGTAAAATGACCGTTAATTGACGATCTTGTTAAGGGGCTGCTGGAGCTGTTTTTTTTTTCTTTTTTAACTTGCTTTATCTGTTTTACCGACGGACCTAGACAATTTTTCAGTTCCGACTTAGCGTTGTTAATATGCTATACATGTGCGTCAAATCATGCAGGATTATGATATTGACATAAACGCTTCGGTGTGCAGTCGAATTTTGATTGAAAACTTACCATAAATTAAGAAAACCGAATAATATAGTTTGCGAAAGTGCGTGAACGTAGTGTCACGATCGACGTACAGGTGGCTCTGCATCGTGCCCTACACTACATTCGTGCCGTGTTCATCGGCTCTGATCACCCGTCGCAAGCCCATAGACTAAATGATCGCAGTTTACACTATGCGTGATCATCTTTTGAGTGAGCAACTTTCCGACGATTTTGGAATATTCGTAGAACTTCACAGAATCGGCATGCGCGTCCTTTTGACGTATGCAAGATCTAGAATTTTTTATATCCAACAGAACAGATGCTGCAAACATTTCAGCGGCCATGTTGGTTTCCGCGACAGTTTATAATATTCGATTTTCTTTATTTTTCGGAAGATTTCGACCGAAATTCGAGTGCACGCCGAATCGTTTATGTTGTTAATACAGTCCTGCAAGATTTAAAGCATGCGCGTAGCATAGCAACGATGAATAGTGAAAACTAAGAAATCGCCTATTTTCGTCGGTAAAACAGGAAGGTCCAGCAGCCCCTTAACCATCCGGCAACATTTTTGGGAGGTCAGCGGTTTTCTCTCGGCGGGTTGTGTAAAGTTAGTCGTGCGACTTTAATTACATTTTTTTTTAGCGAATACCGATGATTCGGTAGGGATTGGCAGTGAAATTACAACGACTGGTGGTCAATTATTCAATTGCAAAAATTGAAAACGAAAAACAAATTAACATTGCACATAATAATTATTATTTTATTTTATATTTAAAAAAAGGTCCCTACTTTAATTGTAGAAAAATCGTTATTTAAAAATTTAATACTTGAACACATTTCGTATTTTTCTAGTATCACAGTAATCGCGGTTTGTATGTTTTCTAGAGAGACGACGATCCGTTTATACTCGTGTGAGGAGTGCAGCCGTACTGGGGAGTCAAGAGTGGCGAAGATTCCGAGAGTGTCTCGTTGTTGCTCTCTCGTTCCTTCGACGTTCTGTTGAAACCAAATTTCTCAAGGCACCACTCGGTGCGAAATTTCTCCCTTTTGCCCCAACGCTGGTAAACTACCGCGTTGAAAAATGCCTGCAGCGGATTCGTCACAGCCTGAAAGAGAAATTCATAACCGTAGTAAAATTTAATAAAAATTTAATAAAAATTTAATAAAAATTTAATAAAAATTTAATAAAAATTTAATAAAAATTTAATAAAAATTTAATAAAAATTTAATAAAAATTTAATAAAAATTTAATAAAAATTTAATAAAAATTCAATAAAAATTCAATAAAAATTTAATAAAAATTTAATAAAAATTCAATAAAAATTTAATAAAAATTTAATAAAAATTCAATAAAAATTCAATAAAAAATTCAATAAAAATTTAATAAAAATTTAATAAAAATTTAATAAAAATTTAATAAAAATTTAATAAAAATTTAATAAAAATTTAATAAAAATTTAATAAAAATTTAATAAAAATTTAATAAAAATTTAATAAAAATTTAATAAAAATTTAATAAAAATTTAATAAAAATTCAATAAAAATTTAATAAAAATTTAATAAAAATTCAATAAAAATTTAATAAAAATTTAATAAAAATTTAATAAAAATTTAATAAAAATTTAATAAAAATTTAATAAAAATTTAATAAAAATTTAATAAAAATTCAATAAAAATTTAATAAAAATTTAATACAAACACGTAATAGCAAAAAGAAAAAAAAAAATCGTCGAGTCCTCATCGCGAGTTCTCGAACTCACCATGATGTACCACAGGCTGATTATCGCTTTGACGGGCAGCTGAAACCAGAGGGTCCACAGTAATATTCCGTTTATGAAATTCGGTATCCAGCATACGTAGTAAACGATGTTGGTGAGGGCGAATTTGAGCCGGACTGTCTGGACGAGTTTTCTCTCGCGCCCCGTTATCTGCCCGAGACTGCAAGTTACCGCGTTCTGGAGGTCCTTCGACGACGAAATGTACAGAGCCGGATTCACTATCATCACCACCGCTATTAGCACGTACGTCGCGCAGTAGTTCGGCAAAATTCGCAGCACCGCCATCGACAGCGACGTCGAATTGTGACAACTGTTGCAGAAACCATTTTTTATTTTATTACCGAATAATAATAATAATAATAATAATAATAATAATAATAATAATAATAATAATAATAATAATAATAATAATAATAATAATAATAATAATAATAATAATAATAATAATAATAATAATAATAATAATATTAATAATAATAATAATAATAATAATATTTATTGTGGCTGGTCAAATGTATAAATTGCTTTTTTTTTTTTTACAAAAAATATAATATATTACGTCATATATTTACTTTGTTTGAAAATTATTCATAAATGCCCTAATAAAATGTTGAATGAAATTTTTTTTTTTTTCTGTAAAAAAAAAATGCTTGATTTTCAAAAATTCCTCTCGATCGCGTCCGTAACGGCGCCACGATCGCGTAAAAAAATCCACAGATCCGGGTATAAAAAATTTCAAGAGAAATTGTACTTTTCGAAAAATATTATTATTATTATTATTTTTAATGAAAGGTCCAATATTTTTTAATATTTGAACTTGGGGATTTTTTCACGTGATCGGAACGCCGGTACGGATAATCGATCGGTTGGGATTTTTTTGTATTTTTTGTATTTTTTTTCTTATAAAAAAAAGAAAAACGTTTTTGGGTAAAAAAAAATCGTCGAAACCGACTCACTTTGCGTCGGGAACGTATAGGATCGTCAGTCCGAAAGTGGTGAGAACAGCCGGACATATCCAGGCCGCTGCGTGGTAGTACGAAGGATGTCCCGGTCGTTCGCCGAGCAACAGTTTCATGTCGATCGCGTAACACAGCGTCCAGATCCAAGTGGCCATGTAGAAGTATTGCGTCCAAGCCTGGAATTCTCGTATTTCGGAAATTAATTCACATCCGCCTGTATGCTTTCGTTTTCATTCTGTATTTTTTCGTAAATATATATATATATTTTTTAATGGTCATTTTTTTTTTTTTAACAATTTTTCAAACTTGTATATATATATATATATTTTATTTTTTTACAATTTTTCAAACTTGTATATATATATATATATATTTTATTTTTTTTTTTACAATTTTTCAAACTTGTATATATATATATATATATATTTTTTTTTTTACAATTTTTCAAACTTGTACATATATATATATATATATTTTTTTTTTCGAGAGATGAAAATTTACCGACGAAAGCGCACAGAAAACAACGCTCGAAGTGTCGTCCTCCATGGGCATAATGGTCTTGAAATTCATCCACAGAGCGGACCTGACGAAAACCCCTGCGAAAACGAGGCGACGATAATATTAGAATTCTTTTGATTTTCGGAGCAATGATTTTTTTATTTTTGTGTTACCGACCGAGCGAGGCGAGCAAGTCGGCGACCGCGAGCCACACGATAATTTCTCTGCCCCTCCCAGCCGAGAAATTCTGCGATCGGTGTCCGGACGGCGATACCTGCCGTGGGAATACCTGCGAAACCGTCCAACTTTCAATATCTCCATAAAAAATTTTAAAAAAATGCAAAACACATTGTTTTTGGGGGAAAAAGCATTTTCGAGCCGGATGCGCAATCACCGCACCGGGTTCGACTTCGAGCACGAAAATATTATTTTTCTATCGGAAGTGACGTATTTCCGGTCTGACGTCACTTCCGGTCGAAATGTGAGATTTGCAATCCGAAATGTACGTATTTCCGGTCTGACGTCACTTCCGGTCGAAATGTGAGATTTGCAATCCGAAATGTACGTATTTCCGGTCTGACGTCACTTCCGGTCGAAAAGTGAGATTTGCAATCCGAAATTGACGTATTTCCGGTCTGACGTCACTTCTGGTCGAAAAATTAGATTCGCAATCCGAAATGGACGTATTTCCGGTTTTATGTCACTTCCGGTCGAAAAAAAGTTTTTCAAACCGAAATTAACGTATTTCCGGTCTGTCGTCACTTCCGGTCGAAAAATGAGATTTGCAATGCGAAATGGACGTATTTCCGGTCTGCCGTCACTTCCGGTCGAAAAATGAGATTTGCAATCCGAAATGGACGTATTTCCGGGTCTGACGTCACTTCCGGTCAAAAAATGAGATTCGCAATCCGAAATTAACGTATTTCCGGTCTGACGTCACTTCCGGTCGAAAAATGAGATTTGCAATCCGAAATTAACGTATTTCCATTCTGACGTCACTTCCGGTCGAAAAATGAGATTTGCAATCCGAAATGGACGTATTTCCGGTTTTACGTCACTTCCGGCCGAAATATAAGATACTCAAAACGGAAGTCGCGTTACAGAATTTTTTAAACTAATTTTCCAATGAAATTATCGCAAATTCATAGCTAGTGGAAGAACTGAGTGGATTAAGGAAAACAGGAAAGTGGGTAAAAAAAAAACGTGTATTTCGTACGTCTCAAATGTATTTGAAATTCATCTCGAACGTAGCGACAGAAACGGATGAACTAATGACGAACACACTGTGCGTCTTACGAGAACATAACCAACAATCGCGGTGGCCGCTGAAACGATGTACAATTAACACAGAACTGACATCTACCAATCTCCGAACCGACATCTGTAAAGATTGCCAATTTTGGAACTTAATGTCGCCTCAAGCTCTCCAGTTACGAGAGATTCTACAACCGACTCGCCACACTTCTTTGACACTCGTTAACGAGACGTAAACAAGGCTGACTCCCATTACCCCCCCATTTTCCCTCCGTCCCTCATAAATGCCAAAGGTCAGTGCTCTTCAAACTTAAACACACCCTCAAAGATCGTGCGCCTTTCAAGGTCACCGAAAAATGTCACACCTGCAATTTAGAAATGTCCCTAGGCGATCGCACCTTTTATACAAAAGTGACAATTTTCGATTTATTTTTATTTTTTATTTTAAGAATATATTACCTGATAAACGGCTCCGAGAATGCCCATGGCGGAGGAGAGCATGCAGACAGTGTTGTACATGTCGGTGTTGAATTCCTGCATTATTACGACAGCCATGTCGGTTTTATTGTTGTGGTGGCAACAAAAGGTCTGTATAGTCGGGTCGGCCATTTTGGTTTATTTTTTATTTTTTATTTTCTGTTATTTATAAATTTTTATAATATTATTTTATTTTATTTTTATTTATATTGTCGTCCAAGCGTACATAGCGATATACTTAGGGGAATATACTGATAAGAGCGTCTCTCGGGCTTATCACGACGGAGCACTTTGTCACACATGTGCAGACGCGGTCCCCGATCTACGACGTCGCGTCCGGCGAAATAATGGCGATTATAATATCTCGAGCGCCTGCGGGTGGAGCGCGTCGACTCGGACGTTTGTCTCGGGTTAACTGTACAGCGGAGAATAAAAGCGATTGGGACACGCCGAGAGAATGCAGCGACTCTGGAGTCTTATGCAACTCATTCCATACCGCATTTTTCAGTATTTTTTTTTTATCTCTTATTTTAGTCACCGTACCCGAGGAAGCCTCACGACGCCTCTTGACCGACCGCCTTCTCCGGCAGATGCGCCGCTGCTCCGAGAGTGACGTACTATTTGCATATAAGGTGAAGGGTTTTTTTTTCTTTTTTTTTTTTTTTTAGTGACAACCGGTCGGTATAACCGGAGGAACGTAATCGCATTCCGTGTATTTTGTATATCCAGGTCGATGGCATTTACTTCAGCTTTGCTGTTTCGGTTTAGTAGTTTTATATAATCGTAAGATTATTTTAAAAATTATCTAGTTTGCCCGTTGAGAAAGTTTATTGCGGTTTTCTTTACCGACCGTGGTAACTCACATACCGAAAATAAGGTTTTTTTTTTGTGGACACCGGAGGAACGTTATCGCATTCCGTGTATTTTGTATATCCAGGTCGATGGCATGTACTTTAGCTTTGCTGTTTCGGTTTAGTAGTTTTATATAATCTTAAGATTATTTAAAAGATTATCTACTTTACCCGTTGAGAAAGTTTATTGCGGGTTTTCTTTACCGACCGTGGTAACTCACATACCGAAAATATGTTTTTTTTAGTGGGAACCTTTAGTGACGTACTATTTATATATAAAAAAAGGTGACCATTTTTTTATTATTATTATTTTATCGTTATT
Organism: Exephanes ischioxanthus; assembly: GCA_958510785.1. NCBI lineage: Eukaryota > Metazoa > Arthropoda > Insecta > Hymenoptera > Ichneumonidae > Exephanes > Exephanes ischioxanthus. The sequence goes on from OY294026.1 coordinate 4,624,187, forward strand.
ATTATTTATTCAGAACGTAATCGTATTCCGAGCATTTTGTACATCCAGATCGACAGAATTTATTTCATCGTCGCCATTTCACACATAATCTTAAGATTACCAAAAGATTCCGCTTTACCCGTTGAAAAAGTTGCAGTTTTCATTACCGACCGTGGTATCTCGCATACGCGAGAGTTCTATTCTCCGCTGTTTCCGTCACTCGCCGTTTTTCCCCCCGTGGCGCTCGCTGCCTTTTCTGGGAGCGCGCGCAGCGCCACCGTGCTCCGGAAAGTTGGCACTCCTGGCCGAGGGAGAGAGAGACGGGACGAATCCGATAATCGAATTATATCACAATATCGAAGGGCAGTAGCAGCGCGACCGTCGCGAGAGAAGAAGGAATCATGGGGGGGCGACGATAAAGTAAATTCCGCGAATCGTCGGGTTCTCCACTGAAAAAAAAAAAAAGAAAAGATAATTGACCATAAAACAAAAAAGTGTCCGAATCGACGGAAGAGCCGGTGCGTCGCGTGGGTGTATCATTCCTTTACTTCGTCCAATCCCGTGCCCCCTCCCCCCTCTCCTCCACCCACGACATAAAAGAAAAAAGAACATACATATGTATATAAAATTCTCGTCGAAAGATCAAACACTCCTTCTCTCGCCTCACGGAATAAATCGATTCGCGATATGCGACTAATTTCACGCCGGTCATTTGACATTATCACGATCGTCGCGCGGCTCTGCGCATGCGCGCGCGTGTGAGGCGAACGGCATCGAGAAACCGTAAACTATAATGTCCTCGAGAGTTTTAGTAAAATAAAAATACAGTTTAAATGTTGATCACTCACGATGACCCCTCGAGGTGAGAGCGAACTTGCGGACAACTGATCGGAGCTCGATAAACTACCGAGTAAAAAACCAGCGCAGTTTTTTCGGTGCGCGACGGAGCGGTTTGTGTAAAAAAAAAACCCTAGAAAAATCGCAAGTGCATCGAGTTGTCGTTCTGTTGTCGTCGAGCGAGACTTGCGGCCAACTTCATTCCAGATCTTCGCGATTGTTTCCTTTTAACCGTTAAAATAAATACACATCCACTTTGTATACACACATATATGTATATGTGTATGCGTGATTAAATCGCCGAAAAAAATAGGAATAGGAACCGATGTTTTTATTTTTTGCTCGATAAACTACCGAGCAAAAAACCAGCGCAGTTTCTTCGGTGCGCGACGGAGCGGTTTGTGTTAAAAAAAAAAAAAACCCTAGAAAAATCGCAAGTGCATCGAGTTGTCGTTCTGTTGTCGTCGAGCGAGACTCGCGGCCAACTTCATTCCAGATCCTCGCGATTGTTGTTTCCTTTTAACCGTTAAAATAAATACACATCCACTTTGTATACACACATATATGTATATGTGTATGCGTGATTAAATCGCCGAAAAAAATAGGAATAGGAACCGATCTATTTATTTTTTGCTCGACAAACTACCGAGCAAAAAACCAGCGCAGTTTCTTCGGTGCGCGACGGAGCGGTTTGTGTTAAAAAAAAAAAAAAAAACCCTAGAAAAATCGCAAGTGCATCGAGTTGTCGTTCTGTTGTCGTCGAGCGAGACTCGCGGCCAACTTCATTCCAGATCCTCGCGATTGTTGTTTCCTTTTAACCGTTAAAATAAATACACATCCACTTTGTATACACACATATATGTATATGTGTATGCGTAATTAAATCGCCGAAAAAAATAGGAATAGGAGCCGATCTAGTTATTTTTTGCTCGACAAACTACCGAGCAAAAAACCAGCGCAGTTTCTTCGGTGCGCGACGGAGCGGTTTGTGTAAAAAAAAAAAAAACCCCTAGAAAAATCGCAAGTGCATCGAGTTGTCGTTCTGTTGTCGTCGAGCGACACTCGCGGCCAACTTCATTCCAGATCCTCGCGATTGTTGTTTCCTTTTAACCGTTAAAATAAATACACATCCACTTTGTATATACACATATATGTATGTGTGTATGCGTAATTAAATCGCCGAAAAAAAATATGAATAGGAACCGATCTATTTATTTTTTGCTCGATAAACTACCGAGCAAAAAACCAGCGCAGTTTCTTCGGTGCGCGACGGAGCGGTTTGTGTAAAAAAAAAAAAAAACCCTAGAAAAATCGCAAGTGCATCGAGTTGTCGTTCTGTTGTCGTCGAGCGACACTCGCGGCCAACTTCATTCCAGATCCTCGCGATTGTTGTTTCCTTTTAACCGTTAAAATAAATACACATCCACTTTGTGTATACACATATATGTATATGTGTATGCGTGATTAAATCGCCGAAAAAAAAAAAAATAGGAATAGGAGCCGATCGAAGATGAATATTCAGTGATGCGTCTGAAGGGAAAAAACAACAGCAAGTCTTTCCACAGCGTATACAAGGTGCTGTCCCGTATATGTCGTGAGTATCCGAAGATTCCACCTTTCATTTTTTATTTTTTTTTAGTTTCTTTTTTAGTCATTACGTAAAACGATTTTTTTTGCGGAGCGCAGTGAAAACGATCGCCATCGCCGATTCGCTCGAGTCTCGACTCGAGTGTGAAATTGGGTTTTTTTTTTTTTTTTTTTTTTTAAGTTTTTTTTAGGTATTCATTTATTAATTTATTTTATTTGTGAAGTTTGTTTTGTTTGTTCGAAGACCAGGATTTTTTGGACGGTTCGCGGAGGCTCCAAGTTAGAAATAAATGATGACGACTGTTTTGTAATTAAGACGCAGCGTAACTCGCAGAGTCCAACGGAGATAAAACGCGATTCGTCCATCGCAGCGAGACACAACTTTTCAGCTCCGCCTTGCCGAATGGAACAATTTTTTTTTTTTTTTTAAATATATATTTAACATTTTTGTATTATTTGGGATTGAAAAAAAAAATTTGAATCATATTTTTAATTCCGGACGGCGAATGTTGCATTCGCACGAGCTAAAAAAATGTTTCTTTTAAAAAATTTATTTGTAATTTTTTTTTATTACAAATAAAAATTTCATCAGAAGTGAAAGTAAAAAATGTTGTTTGTAATTTTTCTTTATTACAAATATAAATTTTATTACAAGTAAAAATTAAAATTTTCATTTGTAACTTTTTTTTGTTACGAATAAATGTTTTATTACAAGTAAAAATTAAAATCTTTATTTGCAATTTTTTTTATTACAAATAGAAATTTTATTACAAGTAATAATGATAATAATAATTTATTGAGCATTTTTTAACAGAAATACATAAATCTTGTATACATTTGGTAACATTTCCATATGGTTCCGCACCTCCCAGTGGGGATAATGCTTAATACAAAATATTTCTGCCAAGCTCAATCTACATGCGGTGATTGCAAAAGTGCCATAAGCACTTGTCCGCGATCTAAAATTTCCTAGAAGAAAACTATATTATTTAACGTTTCTTTAGCGGGTTGGACCGATTGTTTTATATTTTTGTTTTACATACACAGCTTCTCCTCGCCGCTTGGGCCTTAAGAACTACTTCGACATTTCATTTAGAGCGTGTCTATGTATATCTTTCACAGCCATAGCTATTGCTTTTTTCCGCGCGTAAGCAGGCGAGTTCTGTAACGGTATAATAATATTACATTTCAAGCGTTGCAATCGCACGAGTTCAGAAAACGTTTTTCGCACGAGTAACGAACAAAATTTTATTTCGCAACGTGCGAAAATGGGGGTTTTCGCATGCGAAGCGTGCGCAAAAACTGCAATTTTCCCACCGAGTGAAAAAACCTACTGCATTACGTGAGAAATTCGGATAACATGGGAAATAAATGAAATGAGGTTGAAATTAATATAACTATTATCGTAGTATTGCGCATTTGTTACTCGTAGTGGAGCACTTGTGCCGAGGGCGACCTCTCGCTTATAATAAAGTACTATTTTATATCGTACTAATAGTATAATAATATTACATTTCAAGCGTTGCAATCGCACGAGTTCAGAAAACGTTTTTCGCACGAGTAACGAACAAAATTTTATTTCGCAACGTGCGAAAATGGGGGTTTTCGCATGCGAAGCGTGCGCAAAAACCAATTTTCCCACCGAGTGAAATAACCTACTACATTACGTAAGAAATTCGGATAACATGGGAAATCAATGAAATGAGGTTGAAATTAATATAACTATTATCGTAGTATTGCGCATTTGTTACTCGTAGTGGAGCACTTGTGCCGAGGGCGACCTCTCGCTTATAATAAAGTACTATTTTATATCGTACTAATAGTATAATAATATTACATTTCAAGCGTTGCAATCACACGAGTTCAGAGAACGTTTTTCGCACGAGTAACGAACAAAATTTTATTTCACAAGGTGCGAAAATGGGGGTTTTCGCATGCGAAGCGTGCGCAAAAACTGCAATTTTCCCACCGAGTGAAAAAACGTACTACATTACGTAAGAAATTCGGATAACATGGGAAATCAATGAAATGAGGTTGAAATTAATATAACTATTATCGTAGTATTGCGCATTTGTTACTCGTAGTGGAGCACTTGTGCCGAGGGCGACCTCTCGCTTATAATAAAGTACTATTTTATATCGTACTAATAGTATAATAATATTGCATTTCAAGCGTTGCAATCGCACGAGTTCAGAAAACGTTTTTCGCACGAGTAACGAACAAAATTTTATTTCGCAACGTGCGAAAATGGGGGTTTTCGCATGCGAAGCGTGCGCAAAAACCAATTTTCCCACCGAGTGAAATAACCTACTACATTACGTAAGAAATTCGGATAACATGGGAAATCAATGAAATGAGGTTGAAATTAATATAACTATTATCGTAGTATTGCGCATTTGTTACTCGTAGTGGAGCACTTGTGCCGAGGGCGACCTCTCGCTTATAATAAAGTACTATTTTATATCGTACTAATAGTATAATAATATTACATTTCAAGCGTTGCAATCACACGAGTTCAGAGAACGTTTTTCGCACGAGTAACGAACAAAATTTTATTTCACAAGGTGCGAAAATGGGGGTTTTCGCATGCGAAGCGTGCGCAAAAACTGCAATTTTCCCACCGAGTGAAAAAACGTACTACATTACGTAAGAAATTCGGATAACATGGGAAATCAATGAAATGAGGTTGAAATTAATATAACTATTATCGTAGTATTGCGCATTTGTTACTCGTAGTGGAGCACTTGTGCCGAGGGCGACCTCTCGCTTATAATAAAGTACTATTTTATATCGTACTAATAGTATAATAATATTGCATTTCAAGCGTTGCAATCACACGAGTTCAGAAAACGTTTTTCGCACGAGTAACGAACAAAATTTTATTTCACAAGGTGCGAAAATGGGGGTTTTCGCATGCGAAGCGTGCGCAAAAACTGCCATTTTCCCACCGAGTGAAATAACCTACTACATTACGTAAGAAATTCGGATAACATGGGAAATAAATGAAACTAGGTTGAAATTAACAATTTTGCGATTTTGTACAGTATGTTCAAAATAAGTCTTCACGATTAATATAACTATTATCGTAGTATTGCGCATTTGTCACTCGTAGCGGAGCACTTGTGCCGAGGGCGACCTCTCGCTTATAATAAAGTACTATTTTATATCGTACTAATAGTATAATAATATTGCATTTCAAGCGTTGCAATCACACGAGTTCAGAAAACGTTTTTCGCACGAGTAACGAACAAAATTTTATTTCGCAACGTGCGAAAATGGGGGTTTTCGCATGCGAAGCGTGCGCAAAAACTGCCATTTTCCCACCGAGTGAAAAAACCTACTGCATTACGTGAGAAATTCGGATAACATGGGAAATAAATGAAACTAGGTTGAAATTAACAATTTTGCGATTTTGTACAGTATGTTCAAAATAAGTCTTCACGATTAATATAACTATTATCGTAGTGTCGCGCATTTGTCACTCGTAGCGGAGCACTTGTACCGAAAGGGATCTCTCGCTTATAATAAAGTACTATTTTATATCGTACTATTAGTATAATAATATTACATTTCAAGCGTTGCAATCACACGAGTTCAGAGAACGTTTTTCGCACGAGTAACGAACAAAATTTTATTTCACAAGGTGCGAAAATGGGGGTTTTCGCATGCGAAGCGTGCGCAAAAACTGCAATTTTCCCACCGAGTGAAAAAACGTACTACATCGTACTGCTAGTAAAACAAAGTACTGTTTACTATGATTCATTTATATATTTATTTATTCACGGGACGAGCCCTTTTACATAAGATAATTCAGATAATATAATATCGTAACAATATGAGATCAAAATTAAATTTCTTTTGTCTTGCACAGTTCACACTTTAGTTTTTCACTGCATATGAATATGTTCTTGGTGTAGATTACTAAACAAGAGAATGAAAATAGTCTTTGAGAATAATTAACAATTAATATCACATCGTATCACTCATAAATCACTCGAAGAGGAGAACCCGATCTGATAGGGCTCTCGTGCACGTTGCATATAAAGTATCGGTACGATAAAGTAAAATTTCAAAACTTAAAAATGTTAACGATAAAAAAAAATTACCATTTCTCATCGTTGCGTCGTCGAGAATGAACAGATATTGTTCTTACGGCCGCAGGTGCTGCTGACAAAGGCCACCTCGATGGTTTCATGGCTGATGGCGCGGTGCCTCCACAGAAGAGTGGTCACAATTCGCAGGCGATGGGTTTCGCTACGCAGCCGATGCGTCAGGCGTCGGACGCATCCAGCACGGTCTACGCTGTTGGCCAGTACGCGCCGAAGGTTCTGCGAAACTTGAACGCCCAGCGTCTCAAGAATCAGTTCAGCGACGTGGGTCTCGTAGCGGGCGAGAGTATAATCAGAGCTCACAGATCCGTCCTGGCTGCGGGGAGCGCGTACTTCAACGCAATGTTCACCGGGGGTCTGGTGGAGGAGCAGCAGGAATTGGTCGAGATACACTCCATCGGCGCTGGTACATTGTCGGTCCTGGTGGATTTTATTTACACCGGCAACGTTGATATAACGCAGGACAACGTTCAGGAGCTCTTCGCTGCGGCTGACATGCTCGAACTGGACGAAGTCGTGGCAGGATGCATAGCTTACCTGTGTCAGCAACTCCACTACTCCAATGCACTTGGAATTTATAGGTGAACATTTTTTCTCTGCATGAACTAATTTTTTATTACAGAGAAAGAAGTAGGATGGTAAAATGGTAAAATGGTAAAATGGTAAAATGGTAAAATGGTAAAATGGTAAAATGGTAAAATGGTAAAATGGTAAAATGGTAAAATGGTAAAATGGTAAAATGGTAAAATGGTAAAATGGTAAAATGGTAAAATGGTAAAATGGTAAAATGGTAAAATGGTAAAATGGTAAAATGGTAAAATGGTAAAATGGTAAAATGGTAAAATGGTAAAATGGTAAAATGGTAAAATGGTAAAATGGTAAAATGGTAAAATGGTAAAATGGTAAAATGGTAAAATGGTAAAATGGTAAAATGGTAAAATGGTAAAATGGTAAAATAGCAAAATGGTAAAATAGCAATTATTATCATTTTTATTCTTGCTGAAAACAATTGGTGCTGATTTATTCGTACGGTTAATTGTTCTCGAAAATCGACGAGGAATTGAAGTTCTGGGTGAAATAATCGTCGCTGAATATTAATATATTTATTCGCAATTTTCACAGATTCGCGGAAGCACACAACAGACTAGATCTACTGGAGACTGCCCTACGCTTCATTGAAGTCAATTTTCCTCAAGTTTCGCAGGAGGAAGAGTTCCTTGATCTGCCAAAGGAATATCTCGTTCATTTTCTCAGTAGCGAGTACATACACATCGATACCGAATTTCAGGTATTTCATTTTAAAAAAAAAAAAAAACACATAAAATTCACCTTTTCGTAAATATATATTATATACATAATTAAAATTTTTTTCTTTTTTTTTTTTAGGTCTTCCAAGCAGCGTACAACTGGATCGTCCACGACATTCCGGCTCGTCGTTGCTACGTCTTCGAGATACTCGGTCACATAAGACTTCGTCTCTGCTCGCTGGCGCGCCTCGAGAGCGTCATCGTCGAGTGCAAGGACGCCAGTCTCATAGTCGCCCTGCGATCCATACAAAAGGACTTGGTCTCGAACAAGGGCTGCCTCGTGCCGTTGCGCGCACAGCCGCGCCTGTGCGCAAAAAAAAATATCCTCGTCATCGGCGGCTCGAAGCGCGAGCACACCGCCGACAGCTGGGCCAAGGATCCCGAGAGTACTTACGAAACCATCGAAAAATACGACACCTTCACCGGGTAAGAAAAATTAGGAAAACAAAAAAAAAAAATTTAATTTCAAAAGGTTAATAAATTTTAAACTATCATACATTTTTAACAATTAATCAATTTGTAACAATTAATTAATGTGTAACAATTAATTAATGTGTAACAATTAATCAATTTGTAACAATTAATCAATTTTTAACAATTTAGCAATTTTTAACAATTTAGCAATTTTTAACAATTTATCAATTTTTAACAATTTATCAATTTTTAACAATTTATCAATTTTTAACAATTTACAATTTTTAACAATTAATCCATTTTTACCAATTAATCCATTTTTAACAATTAATCCATTTTTAACAATTAATCCATTTTTAACAATTAATCAATTTGTAACAATTAATCCATTTTTAACAATTAATCCATTTTTAACAATTAATCCATTTTTAACAATTAATCCATTTTTAACAATCAATCAATTTGTAACAATTAATCAATTTGTAACAATTAATCAATTTTTAACAATCAATCAATTTGTAACAATTAATCAATTTTTAACAATGATACATTTCTAAACCATTCATAAATTGTAAACTTTTTTTTTTTTACTTATTAATTTCTTTGATTATTAAATTTTTCTTATTTTAATTTGAATTTATTTTTTATTTCGTTTTATTATACAATTTAATTTATGTCAATTTAATTTCAACTAATTCATTTTAATTGTTAAATTTGTAACGATTAATAAATTGAGTTAATTTTTTTTTTTTCTCTATGAGAATTATGAAAATCGTTTGACGCTGCGTTATTTTTTTATTTGCAGAGAATGGAGCGAAGTGGCGCCGATCGGAATCGGTCGAATATTGCCGGGCGTGGCGCTGCTCGACGGGAAGGTGTACGTCGTCGGCGGCGAGCTCGAGTCGTGTATAATGGCGAACGGGGAGTGCTACGATCCGCGTGACAACGTTTGGACATCGATCGCTTGCATGGTCGAGCCGCGATGCGAGTTCGGTCTCTGCGCCCTGGACAACAGTCTGTACGCCTTCGGCGGATGGATCGGCGAGGACATCGGCGGCTCGATCGAGACCTACGATCCACTCTCAAATGCCTGGACCCTTCACGGCGAACTTCCCGAGCCACGGTTCAGCATGGGTGTCGTGGCTTACGAAGGTTCGCCAAAAATTGAAAAAATTAAAAAAAAAAAATATCGATCGAAAATTTAACTTTAATCCATATTTTAAGGTAGCTTTGTCGCTTCCCGCTCGTCTCGCATATGTTCGAGAAAAGTAAGCGAATATTGCAAGTACTTCTCGATGATATAAAAATCTGAAAAAATTCACGAAGATTAAAGGTACCGAAGAGATTAATTTTGCACAATAATAATTACAAAATGTTATCAACAAATTAATCAAAAAATTAATTGTTTAACAAATTGCCCCGGCAAAACAACCATTTTTTTTCTATGAAAATGATTCGTTTATTTTTCTGACTACGTATGAATTTTTTCAGATTTTTCAATTAGCTTTGATATATTTTTTTTTTTTTTTTAATAAATGTCTGAATAAACACAAAAATTAAAACTAATTGAAAAATCTGAAAAAATTCGTACGTGTTCAGAAAAATAAATGAATCATTTTCATAGAAAAAAAATGGTTGTTTTGCCGGGCAATTTGTTGAACAATTAATTTTTTGATTAATTTGTTAATAACATTCTGGAATTATTATTGTGCAAAATTAATCTCTTCGGTACCTTTAATCCGCATGAATTTTTTTCAGATTTTTTTATCATCGAGAAGTACTTGCAATATTCGCTTACTTTTCGATAACTTATGCGAGATGAGCGGGAAGCGACATAGCTACCTTAATCTATATTTTAAACAGTCGATTAAATTTTTTTTTTTTTTTTATCGTCGAGAAAATCGGCACGCGTTTGACTTGCGTGGAATTTTTTTTTTTTTGATGACAAATAGAATGATTACAAATTGACAATAATATTATTGTTGTCAATTATTGACAATAATGATTATATCATAAATCTATATTAGTAATATTGTCGAATTTGAAAAATTTGAGAAAAACAATATATCGGTGAAAAAAAAATGTATTTTTTTTTTTCTTCAGGATTGATTTACATAGTGGGGGGTTGCACCCACCACAGCAGACACCGCCAAGACGTGATAAGCTACAATCCCGTTACCGGTGAGTGGTCTTGTCTCGCGCCGATGCTCACCCCTCGGTCTCAAATGGGAATTACGATTCTCGACGGCTTCATCTACGTCGTGGGTGGCACGAACAAGACTCAGGAGGTATTGACGTCCGTCGAGAGATACTCCTTCGACAAGGTGCGGCCTCCTCCCACTAACAATTTTTACTGACATTTTTCGCCAGCACGTAGTTAAAAAAAAATTTTAATGGGCTTAAATCTATTTTACTCGTTATACAGCTTTTAAAATGAATTTCTAATTTTCAGAAATAGATTTTTGATTTTAAAAATCAATTTCTGATTATTAGAAATGGATTTCTAATGATTAGAAATGGATTTCTAATGATTAGAAATGGATTTCTAATGATTAGAAATGGATTTCTAATGATTAGAAATGGATTTCTAATTCTTGGAAATGGATTTCTAATTCTTGGAAATGGATTTCTAATTCTTGGAAATGGATTTCTAATTCTTGGAAATGGATTTCTAATTCTTGGAAATGGATTTCTAATTCTTGGAAATGGATTTCTAATTCTTGGAAATGGATTTCTAATTCTTGGAAATGGATTTCTAATTCTTGGAAATGGATTTCTAATTCTTGGAAATGGATTTCTAATTCTTGGAAATGGATTTCTAATTCTTAGAAATGGATTTCTAATTCTTAGAAATGGATTTCTAATTCTTAGAAATGGATTTCTAATTCTTAGAAATGGATTTCTCATTCTTAGAAATGGATTTCTAATTCTTAGAAATGAATTTCAAATTCTTAGAAATGAATTTCTAATTCTTAGAAATGGATTTCTAATTCTTGGAAATGGATTTCTAATTCTTGGAAATGGATTTCTAATTCTTGGAAATGGATTTCTAATTCTTGGAAATGGATTTCTAATTCTTAGAAATGAATTTCTAATTCTTAGGAATGGATTTCTAATTTTTAGAAATGGATTTCTAATTCTTAGAAATGAATTTCAAATTCTTAGAAATGAATTTCTAATTCTTAGAAATGAATTTCTAATTCTTAGGAATGGATTTCTAATTTTTAGAAATAGATTTCTAATTTTTAGAAATAGATTTCTTATTTTTAGGAATGGATTTATAATATTTAGAAATGGATTTCTAATTTTCAGGAATGGATTTATAATATTTAGAAATGGATTTCTAATTTGCAGAAATGGATTTCTAATTTTACAAGTCATTTGTTTATTTTTGCCATCAATTTTTAATTCCCTTGAATAAATGTTGATTTTTTTTTCCACCAGAACAAATGGAGCGCCGTCGCGCCGATGAACATGGGAAGATCGTATCCGGCGGTCGCGGCGGCCGACGGTCGCCTGTACGTGATAGGCGGCGACCAGTCGCAGGAGATAAATTTCTATCGTACCCAGATAACGATATCGACCGTCGAGTGTTACGATCCGAATTCCAACAAGTGGACGGAGTGCGCATCGCTGCCGACAAGCCGCGGCGAGGCCGCGGCAATAATCGCACCCTTCTGATCACGATCCATCGAACCGACGAATTATCCCGCGAGTTCATCGTCTCGCTCGGTTCGCCGGGACCGACGCCCTTCGGGTCTCGTGTCTTCGTACCGGGGAATTGAAAACTCACGCCGAAGATCGCGCGTTCTTTAGCGCAACTACAATTTTTTTTTCTATAAAAAATTAATTTTTTTCTATCAAAAATTAATTTTTTTCTATCAAAAATTAATTTTTTTCTTTCAAAAATTAATTTTTTTCTATCAAAAATTAATTTTTTTCTATCAAAAATTAATTTTTTTCTATCAAAAATTAATTTTTTCCCCCAGGTAAATCGCTTTATGAAATGAGGTTTTTTTTTTACCGCGAAGCGAATTGAATAATTTTTATTAGCTTCAAATATTCGATTGACTGTCGCACCTTGTTTAGCATCGATTTTAATTCGATAAAGCATTTTGAAAACGACGAATCAATGTTTTCGACGCGTTAGAAATCGAGCGTTCGAAACTGACTTATTTACTCATTTACCAAAGTCGTCCAGGAACTGTTTAACGTTTAAGGATAAACTATATTATATAATATATATAAAAAAAAAACAAAAAAAAAAAAAACAAATTGAAGAAAAAAAAAACATTATATATTAATTGTTCGATGAGGATCTCTCTCTCGATGACGGAGGAATTCGAAAAATCGCGTTGGATAAATAATTAACAAGATACATGACATTTGTTACACGCAATAATACTACGATTATAAATACGTTAACGTTATTAACGAAAGATAAAAAAAAAAAAAGAACAAAAAATATTTAAGGTAAAGAAAAAAAAGAACACGGTATATTTTTAATCGCGCTCGGTGAATTAACGAAACTCCGATCTTCGTCTAAGATATCCTCGGTAAGCGCGAGATTTGCAACGCGAGAAAAGGTAATTAAAAGAAATAAAAAAATTAAAAAATTTATACGAATGTTTCGCGTTGTCGACGATTAAGGCGGATTAATTTTTTTTTTATTTACCCTTTAATAACGACGTTTTAAAGGAGAAACTAGCGCGATCTGGCGACTACTCTGACGATCGCATATTGCGCGTGTCGCGTGTGATCCAAGGCCTTTGATTATATATATATATATATACATATATATATATGTCGATCTTCGATCATTTCTATTTATTACTTTCGAATTTTGTAATCGCGAACCGATCATATCGTCGATGAGAACTTCGTTGCTTAATTGCAAAAAAAAAAAACCTTAAGGATTCCTCACACGTACAATCCCAGCCAAAAGTGAGATTCAGTGAAAATTTGAGGACTTCCTAATGGTATAAAAATCTGAAAAAAATCAAGTGCATTAAAAGTGCCAAGAACATTAATTATGCATAATAATAATGTCAAAAAGTTATTAACAAATTGCTAAAAAAAATGACTCAACAATTAATCAGTCAATCTTTTTTTTTTTTTTTATATGGTTTCATTGATTTTTTAGAGGACACGTGAATTTTTTGCGATTTTTCTTACATTCTTGAATTTTCGGTTTTTTGAAATTTTTTTAAAGGCAAATACGGAACTGTCGGCGCAATCGCCGCGAATCTTTTCGTGGCCACTGTGGCATCGCGATTAGGAAACATATCCGAAAATGCGTCGCTCTCCATCGATTTTGCATATTTTCGAAAAAAAAAAAAATTTCAAATGTAAAAAAATTCTGAAAAAATTCATATGAATTCTGAAAAATCAAGGAATTCATTTTAATGAAATAAATAAAAGGTTTTCTAATTTATAAAAAAAAAAAAAAAATGTATCAATAACTTTTTTGCACTATTATTATAAAAAATCAAAGGCCTTGAAATAATTAATACGGCTGATTTTTTTCAGATTTTTGGAATATCGCGAATTACCGAAAATTCGATCGAATAAAATTTTTTGTTGATAATTTAAGTCTGATGCATCCTTAAATGGCATGTGACTCGGTCGGTAACAAATAAGTTCCCTATTTTCTCCTCGGCTATTAATATTTCGGAAAAGAAAAAATTAAATTCTCGTATTCTATAAAAAAAAATTATTTATTTTTGCCCGAAATATTTATTGTCGCGGAGAAAAAAAAGAGAAACATTTTTGTTACCGACCGAGTCTCGGAGAACTAGCCGGAGGAATTTTTCGTTCGTTTGTTGGGCCGGAAAATGAATTGATCGTCCGATCATTGAAAATCGCCGCGAAATCGAGGAATTGCCACGCGCGTGAATTTTTATCGAACTCACGTCGATAAAATTAATACGAATGAGGAAGTGGAGAAAAAAAAAAAATGAAAATTCGAGGAAGAAGAAATTAAAAAAGAAAAGAAGAAAAATGCATAGTTCAATGTCGAGTGCGTAATCGTGCCGCTTTTATCTCGTCGCTGTCCGTCTATATTGAGCAACTTTTATACGGAAAGAATCATAATAAAAAAAAAAAATAAAAAAATAAAAACGAACATTAAGGTATTAAAAAAATAAAAATAAAATGGCTTAAGAATGTTTGATGTCTCGAATGTTTCATAATGATATTTCGTTAACCGACACTCCCCCCACCCCCGCCGGCCCGAACACGATAATTGTACCATATTATTGATCGATAATTAATTAATTAACCAATTATTGTATCTAAGATTTAAAAAAAAAAAAGAAAATGGACGTTTTACACAATAAAAATTAATCTTATCGAACTCTCTCTATGCGTCGCAGAGTTTGTCGTGTATAACTATAGATGCATGTTAACCGATCGCATGTAATAAAAATTGATGGATGAGAAAAAAAAAATCCAAGTTTTATTTTTATTTTTTTTATTATACAATTATCGAATAACGTAATCGCGAATATCGTGTGAAAAAAATTTATTGGTCCAATAACAAATTTATTAACATAACATTTATTTCCTCAAGCGGAAAAATCGTAATTTCTTCACGAAGAATTTTCGTCGATGTCTACCAAGCCAGCTCGGTCGGTAAAGTCGTATCCGGAACAATTTAATAATAAATTTATTTTCTGAAGCGGAAAAATCGTCATTTCGGATCGGTACGTAACGTCGCATCCGCGGAATAATTTAACAATAAATTTACTCGTATAACATTTATTTTCTCAAGCGCAAAAATCATTATTTCTTCGCAAAGAATTTTCGTCGATGTCTACCAAGCCAGCTGGGTCGGTAACGTCGCATACGGAACAATTTAATGATAAATTTATTTGTATAACATTTATTTTCTCAAGCGCCAAAAATGATTATTTCTTCGCGAAGAATTTTCATCAATGTCTACCAAGCCAGCTCGGTCGGTAACGTCGGATGTAATAAAAATTGTCGGATGAGAAAAAAATCCAAGTTTTTTTTTTAATTTATTTTTTATCATACGATTATCAAATAACGTAATCACGAATATCGTTTGAGAAACATTTATTCGTCTAATAATAAATTTATTTGTATAGCATTTATTTTCTCAAGCGGAAAAATCATGATTTCTTCGCGAAGAATTTTCGTCGATGTCCACCGAGGCAGCTCGGTCGGTAACGTCGCATCCGAAATTCTCGGTTCTCGGGCACACCTCGTGAGTGAGCAGCTGAATCTGTATCGATGTAACGTACTCGCCGAACCTTTCCCTGTCGCGTCCGGCGACGAGTCTCATCCTCGAGACAAGCGACGACCAGCAGTCGCGAAGTTTCTGCAGATACGATTCCTCGAGCTTCGGTAGAATCGTGTTAAGTCGTGCGATCTCCTCGCGCCTCAGACTCATCAGATCCTCGATGGTCGCGGCGGAGTCTCCGTGACCACCGCGAAAGCCGGGATAGCCGAGGTTTCGATCGCGAGCCCAAGTCTCACGGTAACGATTCACGATCTCGTCGAACAGCACCGTCAGGTGGGAGAGCGTCGACTCCATTTCATCCGGTGGAAAGGCCTTTGCGTTTTTCTTATTCATTTATGTAATTTCATTATTGTCAATTGTAACGTTCGATTTTGCAAATTGGACAATTTTGTTGTAAATACACTTAATTGTAAAGTTCGTGTCGATTGGACACTCAAAGACACTCAGACACTCAGAGCCACTCGTAGCCACTCGGAGGTACTCAGAGATATTCAGAGATATCCAGAAATATCCAGAGATATCCAGAGATATCCAGAGATATTCAGAGATATTCAGAGGTAACCAGAGATACTCAAAGATACTCAGAAATACTCACAGATACTCGGAGATACTCGGAGATACGCAGAGATACTCAGATGTACTCAGAGACACTTAGAGACACTCAGAGACCCTCAGAGACCCTCAGAGACCCTCAGAGATACTCAGAGACACTTAGAGACACTTAGAGACACTCAGAGACACTCAGAGATACTTGGAGACACTTAGAGATACTCAGAGACACTTAGATACACTCAGAGGTACCACGAGATATTCACAGACATTCAGGGGTACCACAAGACATTCGGAGATACTTAAAGGTACTTAGAGACACTCAGAGACACTCAGAGATACTCAGAGATACTCAGAGATATTCAGAGATACTCAGAGATACTCAGAGATACTCAGAGATACTCAGAGGTACTCAGAGATACTCAGAGGTACTCAGAGATACTCAGAGATACTCGGAGATACTCGGAGATACTCGGAGATACTCGGAGATACTCGGAGATACTCGGAGATACTCGGAGATACTCGGAGATACTCGGAGATACTCGGAGATACTCGGAGATACTCGGAGATACTCGGAGATACTCGGAGATACTCGGAGATACTCGGAGATACTCGGAGATACTCGGAGATACTCGGAGATACTCGGAGATACTCGGAGATACTCGGAGATACTCGGAGATACTCGGAGATACTCGGAGATACTCGGAGATACTCGGAGATACTCGGAGATACTCGGAGATACTCGGAGATACTCGGAGATACTCGGAGATACTCGGAGATACTCGGAGATACTCGGAGATACTCGGAGATACTCGGAGATACTCGGAGATACTCGGAGATACTCGGAGATACTCGGAGATACTCGGAGATACTCGGAGATACTCGGAGATACTCGGAGATACTCGGAGATACTCGGAGATACTCAGAGATACTCAGAGGGAAACTCAGAGATACTCAGAGGAAAACTCATAGATACTCAGAGACACTCAGTGGCACTCAGAGATACTGAGAGGTACTCAAAGATACTGAGAGGTACTCAAAGATACTGAGAGGTACTCAAAGATACTCAGAGACACTCACACGGATACGGCGAATGCGTGGAGCGCGCGAGTCAACATAACGGCTAAGTTTTACAAATATTTATCCCTAGGGTTTTTTTTTTTTTTTTAAATTAGAAATCAATAATTTCTTAGACATGCACCTCTCTGGTTTTGTGCGTGGCGCCCCCTCGCGGCGGTTTGCAGAAGCAGCAGACGCAGGATCCAACTCCAGCTTGTTCGATTCCACGCTCCGCTCCCGAATCCGTACCGATCATTTTAGCGAGAACGTCCCAGCTTCTCTCCCTCGCGTAGTGCAGTATAGTGTTTCCGCTCGTGTTCGCGTGACCGAGATCGATCTTCCGGTCGATGCTGTTCCAAAAGTCGAGGAAGTCGTTTTGCTCCCAGGACGAAGACTGGACGGCGATCAGCGCGACGTTGTCGTCGTTCTCGTCGAGAAGTGTTATGTCGGCGCCGTTACGAACCAGCAGATTTATCATCTCGAGATCCTTGTTTCTCACCGCCCACATAAGCGCCGTATTCTTGTCCCCCTCGCTGCGGGAGTTTATCGGATAACCGTCGCGCAACAAACGCCTCACTACGTCCGACCTGCCGAGTATTATCGCGCCCAACAGCAATGGCGTCCGAGACTGCGAACGAACGTTCCGGAAAATTATTATTATTATTTTTTTTATTAATTAAAACCAACTTCGCTAAAGATGATACATGACATATGACATATGACATATGACATATGACATATGACATATGACATATGACATATGACATATGACATATGACATATGACATATGACATATGACATATGACATATGACATATGACATATGACATATGACATATGACATATGACATATGACATATGACATATGACATATGACATATGACATATGACATATGACATATGACATATGACATATGACATATGACATATGACATATGACATATGACATATGACATATGACATATGACATATGACATATGACATATGACATATGACATATGACATATGACATATGACATATGACATATGACATATGACATATGGCATATGGCATATGACATATGACATATGACATATGACATATGACATATGACATATGACATATGACATATGGCATATGGCATATGGCATATGGCATATGGCATATGGCATATGACATACGACATACGACATACGACATACGACATACGACATACGACATACGACATACGACATACGACATACGACATACGACATACGACATACGACATACGACATACGACATACGACATACGACATACGACATACGACATACGACATATGACATATGACATATGACATATGACATATGACATATGACATATGACATATGACATATGACATATGACATATGACATATGACATATGACATATGACATATGACATATGACATATGACATATGACATATGACATATGACATATGACATATGACATGATATACGATATACGATATACGATATACGATATACGATATACGATATACGATATATGATATATGATATATGATATATGTATATGATATATGATATATTGTGAATAATATTTAAATATTTTTTTTATGAATGAATAAAAACAAATTTCGTTGAATATTGTTTCATGATTGTTGTTAATAATTTATTTTTTTTCCCACGGGCTCTCACGAGATCCGTTTTTTGCAGGACGCTGCGGAGAGTCTGAAGCTCGTCGTTCTTGAAGAGGATCGTCAAGCTCGCGGAACAGCGCGGACCGTCCATTGCGCAGATCTGCCGCGCATCTCCCAATGCGAGGTTAGGATCGTTGCCCGAGCCCGATTTTTCGTCGATTTCGACCGTCTCGCTGCGCGAAGAGTCGTCCGGACTCGTCGTCGTCGTCGTAACTGACGATCGGGTCGAAATATGGGAATTAATCGATTCGCACGAATGCCGTAATGTCGAATATCGTCGAGGTTACTTTGATCAAAGGTTCGCGACTGATTCGTCGATTGTACGGAGCTTCCGTCGTTGTCCACCGAGCGCAGCGCTCCGGCGACGATTTCGGCTTCCTGCCGCTTTCTTCGTTCGCCGGTCTTTCTCTTCGACTTCTTGCCTCTCGACATGTTGCTCGATCTTATTTTTCTTTCTTTCACTTTCTTCGACGAACCGTCAGCGTCAATACGAGGGAATACGCACGGGTGGTTCGGGAAGTCGAATCGAAGTCGCCACGACAACGAGAACATATGCGCGTTCGTGTGTTCCTTAAATCACACGTATCCGTCCACTGGCTGCCTCACTTGAGGCTGCAAAACTGAGATTTTCAAATAATTTTTTTTGTTTCTTTGATAATATCAGCTTTCGACCGGAAGTGACGTCATAAGACCAAAAGTCATTTCCGGTTTGAAAATCTTCGTTTCCGACCGGAAGTGACGTCGTATGGCAAAAAGTCACTTCCGGTGTGAAAATCTTCGTTTCCGACCGGAAGTGACGTCGTATGGCAAAAAGTCACTTCCGGTTTGAAAATCTTCGTTTCCGACCGGAAGTGACGACGTATGGCAAAAAGTCACTTCCGGTTTGAAAATCTTCGTTTCCGACCGGAAGTGACGACTTAACGAAAAACTTCACTTCCGGTTTGAAAATCTCAGCTTCCGACCGGAAGTGACGTCGTAAGGCGAAACGTCACTTATGGTTTGTAAATCTCAGCTTCTGACCGGAAGTGGCGTCACAAGACGAAACGTCACTTCCGCTTTGGAAATCTCAGCTTTCGACCGGAAGTGACGTCGTAAGACGAAACGTCACTTCCGGTTTGTAAATCTCAAAATCCGACCGGAAGTGACGTCTTGAGTCATAATGTGACTTCAGGTTTGGAAATCGCAGTTTCGCTATTAGAAGTGACGTCGTAAGGGAAAATGTCACTTCCGGTTTGAAAATCTCAGTTTTCAACCGTAAATGACGTTTTATATATATTTCTTTGTTGCATCTACAATTCCATTGAGAAGTGAGCAAGACTTTTTTTTTTTTTTATACTCTGACTTTGAATCTCGGTTTTTCCTCAATATACGACGGAGGCATTCTGTTTACCGTTAATATGCCTGTAATTAATGATGAACCTGTTATGTGTCATTTGTTATTGTTTTTCTCAATGAACGCCATGTTACAAAGTTACAGGCCAAGCGACAGGTTGTATCTTCGATATTCTTCGTGCATCCTGCACGTGCCTTTATTTCTCCGAATGAATCGAAAGGAAAATGAATAAAAACTAATATGAATGCGCCGAGCCTCGATCGTTAAACGAGGTATAAATACGGCGCGATCGCCCGATTTTCCCGACAGTCAGAAAACCCGTTGTTCCGCGAAGGTTAAAACGATATAAACAGATCAATGAAGTTACTCGTCGATAATCCTCTTCTAATCCTGATGGCGATATTGTTGACGTTGTTCGGTGTTATCGATCCGTCGATTTGCCAACATAACTTCCAGGGCACCAATGACATCAGAGGACCTTGCCCGAGGGGAACTAGGCCGGACTCTAATGGACGATGCCGTCAAGTTCTGACCAATCATCACAGGTGGGAAAACCGATAAATTAATATCTTTCCATAATCCATTCTCCTTAGTCTATTTAATATTTTTAAAAAATTTCAAATTTTCATCTCGCTCGCTGACAATGTTCTTTTATTCGCGAAGCTTCTTCTATGAGAAAGCATAACGATAACGATAACGATAACGATAACGATAACGATAACGATAACGATAACGATAACGATAACGATAACGATAACGATAACGATAACGATAACGATAACGATAACGATAACGATAACGATAACGATAACGATAACGATAACGATAACGATAACGATAACGATAACGATAACGATAACGATAACGATAACGATAACGATAACGATAACGATAACGATAACGATAACGATAACGATAACGATAACGATAACGATAACGATAACGATAACGATAACGATAACGATAACGATAACGATAACGATAACGATAACGATAACGATAACGATAACGATAACGATAACGATAACGATAACGATAACGATCGTCCATTAAAATTAAAAAAAAAACTATTTTTGTATTACAGGGGCTGATGTATCGAATCACCGCCGGCGAGTCGGAACATCACGAGCGTGAAATTTTAACGGGCGAATGTGGTTCCAATTGTATCTTCGGGATTTTCGAAAAAATTTAAATAAAAAATATAAATATCGATTGGAAGTTCAAGACATTTCGATATAAATACCGGACGTTATCGACTTTTTCATAGGTTTTTTTTTCGATAAATAATCGGCCAAGGTCGATCGGAACATTCTCGGGCATTTGCTTCGTTGCCATCGACGAGTACGGCAATTTAATGATTGATTCGCTGAGTGTTCACTCATTGATGTCGAAGATACCGGGAACTGTAATTTTAGTTAGTCACCTAAGAAGCTGTTTTTCCGTCAGGGACACGAGACAGCTTCCACGGCAATTTTCATCGACGACCCAGTGCCGGAAGGGCGTACGTGCTGTGCCGATACACGGTCGACACGCCCTTATCGAACTGAGCCGACGATATCGCTGATCGCGTCTTTTTGTTTATTACTAATTTGTTTTAATTTTTAAAGACAGAGGCGCGTGTCTCCGAACTCTCAGAGTTTTCCACATTCGTTCAAAATTGTAAATATAAAAAAAAAATAAAAAAAATATTTTAATTATTTTATTTTTATTAACAACTTCTACTTCATTTATTTTTTTATTTTTTTAAATCGGTGCGCGCGCCGATTGCACCTCGTGACCTTGAACCCTCGGGATCTTCCGCGAAATCCACATTGCCAAATACATATTATTATTATTATCATTATATTGTTTTAATGAAATTTTTTAAAAAAACATGTTTTTTTTAAATTTATTTTATTAAATCAAAGTAAATTAAATTAAAAAGTAGTACAATTTACGTTCCGAACAAAAACGATGTTGCATCGGGCGTTCGTGACTATCGCGGCTCGACTCGCCAATGTCTGAACTGCGCAGATTCCTCGTAGCGGCTCGCATTACCGTGACATGGAATTCCTTGCGCAATAACGAGCCACGTGCCGGCCGGCCGTATATATTGGAAAGATGAAGCGGAGTGTGGACAGTCGAGATCTCGTTGGTCTCGTGGAAATACGATCTCCACTGCGGTTTGCCAGCCGACCTGTTGGTTTGAAAAAAAAAAAAAAAAAAAAAAAAAAATGATGGCTGACCGATTGACCTTTTTGATTTTAACTGCGGTATTCATCGCGTTGTATTCGTCGAGTTCCGTGGCCGGAGGATCGAGCGGGGTAGCGGTCGAGTCAGTGAATGGAACGCGCAAGATGGTGGAGGCCAAGAGTGCGCCGAGCGTCAAGGTCACCGAGGCGAATGCAAAAGTCGGCGCGGATCGTTCCAAGGTCACCGAACTTCCGATTGAGAGGAAGATGGAAGGAAGTGGAGTAACGGATTCAACGCTGACTAATGAAAAACCGTCGACTGTAAGGAGCGGAGGAGGAGCAAAAACTTCGACTAAAGTGAAGACCGGAAGAGCGGAAAGTGGGGAGGACGAGGACGAGGACGAAGACGAGGAGGAGGAGGAGGACGACTATTATCACTATGAGCGTTCAAACACGACCAACATCGTTGGCGCCCCGTGCCCTCGAGGTCTGCAGAGGGACCCCAATGGAACGTGTCGTCAACACCTGTAAGTACAAATGTAACGATGTTTCTACTCAATTTAGTAATGATTTATTATTAATAAGCGATCGGCGATAACGATCGGCGACAACGATCGGCGATTCGCGATAACGATCGGCGATTCGCGATAACGATCGGCGATTCGCGATAACGATCGGCGATTCGCGATAACGATCGGCGATTCGCGACAACGATCGGCGATAACGATTGGCGATTCGCGATAACGATCGGCGATTCGTGATAACGATCGGCGATTCGCGTTAACGATCGGCGATTCGCGTTAACGATCGGCGATTCGCGATAACGATCGGCGATTCGCGATAACGATCGGCGATTCGCGATAACGATCGGCGATAACGATTGGCGATTCGCGATAACGATCGGCGATTCGCGTTAACGATCGGCGATTCGCGTTAACGATCGGCGATTCGCGATAACGATCGGCGATTCGCGATAACGATCGGCGATTCGCGATAACGATCGGCGATTCGCGATAACGATCGGCGATTCGCGATAACGATCGGCGATTCGCGATAACGATCGACGATTCCCGATAACCATCGGCGATTCGCGATAACGATCGGCGATTCGCGACAACGATCGGCGATTCGCGACAACGATCGGCGATTCGCGACAACGATCGGCGATTCGCGACAACGATCGGCGATTCGCGACAACGATCGGCGATTCGCGACAACGATCGGCGATTCGCGACAACGATCGGCGATTCGCGACAACGATCGGCGATTCGCGACAACGATCGGCGATTCGCGACAACGATCGGCGATTCGCGACAACGATCGGCGATTCGCGACAACGATCGGCGATTCGCGACAACGATCGGCGATTCGCGACAACGATCGGCGATTCGCGACAACGATCGGCGATTCGCGACAACGATCGGCGATTCGCGACAACGATCGGCGATTCGCGACAACGATCGGCGATTCGCGACAACGATCGGCGATTCGCGACAACGATCGGCGATTCGCGACAACGATCGGCGATTCGCGACAACGATCGGCGATTCGCGACAACGATTCGCGACAACGATTCGCGACAACGATTCGCGACAACGATTCGCGACAACGATTCGCGACAACGATTCGCGACAACGATTCGCGACAACGATTCGCGACAACGATTCGCGACAACGATTCGCGACAACGATTCGCGACAACGATTCGCGACAACGATTCGCGACAACGATTCGCGACAACGATTCGCGACAACGATTCGCGACAACGATTCGCGACAACGATTCGCGACAACGATTCGCGATAACGATTCGCGATAACGATTCGCGATAACTAAAATATAAATAAATTTGATCGCCCGCCTCGCGAGATGAAAACTAAAAAAATTTACATTATACTGTTGTACGTTGTACGTCAATACTTTGATCATCTCGTGACTTCGACCGCCGCGAGCCTGTTTTTCCTCAAAGCAGCTTCAATCGAAATGAAATTATTTTATTACGCAACGAGCGTGGACACGGTATATATGGAAAAGATTTCGCGAAATGTACGCAGACGAGAGCTCATCAGTGTCGCGAGTACGCGATCTCCCTGCGGTTTCCTATTGAACCGACTCGACTCCGAAGAGTTGTCTTCGAAATAAAAAATAAACGAATATAAAAAAAAAATTTGAAAATTAAAAAAAATATATAAAAAAAATAATAAAAAGACATTGAAAAACGAAACATTAAAAAGAAATTTAAACATACGAAAATTTTAAATACTTAATTAAATACTTAATAAAAGTTTAATTTTTTTTTTTTATTGTAATTTTTCTTTCAACTCGAAAATGCTCGTTGAACGTGTGACGTTTTTAATTATGATGGCTCTACTCGTCGGCTCCTGCGTGATCGACGCGTCCGCGAATCGCACAGTGGAAAAATCGTCGATTCCCGAGGCGATCGAGACGCCAAAAGTCGTGATCGAAAATCCACGGATCGTCGACGAAAATGGCACGACTGTGGAGATCGAGTCTTATATCAATATCGAGGGACTTCTCAGCGAGGAGGAATTTGAAAAGAGGCAAAAAACGACGACCGAGAGAAACAGCGAAAAACCCACGAGTGCGAGAAATGAGACCGCGATTTATATACCTGTCGTGCCGTACAACATCGTCGACGGTCCGTGCGCGGCCGGAATGAAGACCGACGCCAATGGACAATGTCGCCAAGCCCTGTGGGAGGAAAAGATCGCCGAAGTAGTTTCAGTCAGTCACAGGTCAGCCACTCACGGAACACAAAGTTAATTTAATGTGTAAAGTAAAAAAATAAAAAATCAATGAGAAAAAATGAAATATAAAGTGTTAGGAATTAATGAGAAGAGTCGAATTTCCTTGCAAGTAGTTTGGGTCAATAAATGGTCAGCCACTCACGGAACACAAAGTTAATTTAATGTTTGTAAAGTAAAAAAAGAACAAATCAATGAGAAAAAATGAAATATAAAGTGTTAGGAATTAATGAGAAGAGTCGAATATATTTGCAAGTAGTTTGGGTCAATAAATGGTCAGACACTCGCAGAACACAAAGTTAATTTAATGTTTGTAAAGTGAAAAATAACAAATCAATGAAGAAAAATGAAATATAAAGTGTTAGGAATTAATGAGAAGAGTCGAATTGCCTTGCAAGTAGTTTGGGTCAATAAATGGTCAGCCACTCACGGAACACAAAGTTAATTTCATGTGTAAAGTAAAAAAATAAAAAATCAATGAGAAAAAATGAAATATAAAGTGTTAGGAATTAATGAGAAAGGCGAATTTCCTTGCAAGTAGTTTGGGTCAGTAAATGGTCAGCCACTCACGGAACAGAAAGTTAATTTAATGTGTAAAGAAAAAAAATCAAAAATCAATGAGAAAAAATGAAATATAAAGTGTTAGGAATTAATGAGAAAGGCGAATTTCCTTGCAAGTAGTTTGGGTCAGTAAATGGTCAGCCACTCACGGAACACAAAGTTAATTTAATGTGTAAAGTAAAAAAATAAAAAATCAATGAGAAAAAATGAAATATAAAGTGTTAGGAATTAATGAGAAGAGTCGAATTTCCTTGCAAGTAGTTTGGGTCAATAAATGGTCAGCCACTCACGGAACACAAAGTTAATTTAATGTTTGTAAAGTAAAAAAATAAAAAATCAATGAGAAAAAATGAAATATAAAGTGTTAGGAATTAATGAGAAGAGTCGAATTTCCTTGCAAGTAGTTTGGGTCAATAAATAGTCAGACACTCACAGAACACAAAGTTAATTTAATGTGTAAAGTAAAAAAATAAAAAATCAATGAGAAAAAATGAAATATAAAGTGTTAGGAATTAAAGAGAAGAGTCGAATATATTTGCAAGTAGTTTGGGTCAATAAATGGTCAGACACTCACAGAACACAAAGTTAATTTAATGTGTAAAGTAAAAAAATAAAAAATCAATGAGAAAAAATGAAAAATAAAGTGTTAGGAATTCATGAGAAGGGTCGAATATCCTTGCAAGTAGTTTGAGTCAATAAAGGGTCAGACATTCTCGGAACCTCACTAAACCGTGAAGCGTACGTGAAAATGATTAATCTGCGGAATCGAATGTAGGCGGCAAGTAGTTTAGGTCAGTAACGGGTCAGACGCTCTCAGAACATAAATGACAAGTAATTGGAATTATTCCGCGATACCCAATGAAAAAATAAATAAATAAATAAATAAATAAACCATAAAGTATCCGGTTAAAATGAATGGGCGTGATTTAATATCCGTGCAAGTAGATTAAGTCAATAACCGATCAGACATCGGTTATTTACTCAAAGCATCGGAGCATAAATTACCATTATTACAAGTTTTCCGCGATATTCAACAAAATATTAAAATAAATCGCTAAGTGTCTATCGAGAAAATAAAAATTAATTAAACATTATATATTCTTCAAGGAAAATCGTTAACAGGATATGATCGATCGCTGGTTGACGACCACGGACCGGAAAGTTAACCTTGTAATTTTTATTTATCATCGCACATCTAAATTTTTAATCACTCGTACAATTCCGCACATCTCATTGTCCAACTCGCCTTGCGCGTGAACCGCGTCCTTTCCTTGAAACAACAACGTCAATCAGGATGATGGTTTTTTTTTTTTGCACAATGAGCGCAACTAGGCGGGAAGTATATATAGAAAAGTTCTCGGCCAAAGAGAAACAGACGAGAACTCGTCCGTCTCGCGAAGATACACAATAGCTGCGTTGGCAATTATTTATTTTTTTGACATTTTTTTTTTAATTATTTTTTTTCAAATTATTTGAAATTTTGTTAAATAAAAATTTATTAAAAATTTGGTTTAATGAAAATTTACTTTAAATTTGGTTAAATGAAAATTTATTTTAAATTTAGTTAAATAAAGATTTATTTTTAATTTGGTTAAAAAAAAACTTATTTAAAAAAAAAAAATGTTCGGTAAAGATTTGACGATTTTAATGTTGCTCGTCGGGTATTCCGCGACTGACGGGTCTGCGAGGTGCATAGTGGAAATATCGCCGAGTGTGGAAATTGAGGTAGTCCGAGCTGTTCAGTCCGGCCAAACGTGAGTTTGAGAGAAAATTTCGAACACTTCTCGATGTGATAAAAATCTGAAAAAAATCAAGGATTTGGGAAGTGCTTCAAAGATTGTTTTTGTGATAATAATTGCAATATGTTATCAACAAATTGAAGACAAAAATCAATGTTCGACAAATTACCCGGCAACTTGAATATTTTCCCTCACAAAAATAATTCGTTTATTTTTCTGAATACGTATGAATTTTTTCAGAATTTTTTTGGTCATCATCGAAAATTGCCTTTTTACAAAGCTTGAACATAGAAAAAACGCCATACTAAAAAATTCTCAAAAAATTCTGAAAAATTCTGATAAAATTAAAGAATCATTATTACAAAAAAAAAAAAAAAAAAAAAAAATAGTTAAGATGCCGGGTAATTAGTCGAACAATTATTTTTATCGTTAATTTGTCGATAAAATTTTGAAATTATTGTTACATAAAAACAGTATTTGCGGCACCTCCAAAATGGTTGATTTTTTTGAATTTTTATCCCATCGAGAAATGTTTGAATTTATCTGTACCGCTCGGAGTGCCTTAAAAAAAATCGATATCGATATTAGGTTCGTTATCAACGATAACGGCGACCATGTGGAAATCGTACCGTATATCGATATCGGAGAGATTATCGGTAAGGAGGATTTTGGTAACGCAAGAAGGCCGAGAACGTGACGTCGGTACCGTACAGCATAGTTTATGCGCCGTGCCCGACAGGGACGAGGAAGGACGATAATGGAAATTGTCGCCAATCTATGTAAGAATTAAAATCGTACGAGTAGTTTTAGTCAATAGCAGGTCGGACACTAACAGAACATAAATTACAGCCATCACATTTTTTGTTGTTGTGATGTGCAATAAGAAGAAGTGACTGTAACATTTGAAATGGCCAAAAATGAATGTGTAGAAGTCGAGAAACGGCGCGCAAGTAGAATGAGTCAATAATCGGTCAGACATGCAGAGAATATAAATTAGTTGTGAAGATTTTTCCACGAGAGTCGATAAGAAAAAAAATGTGTAAAATTAGTAATGGCCAAAAATGAAAGGGTTGGAGTCGAGTAGGGGGACGCAAGTAGTACGAGTCAATAATCGGTCAGACATGCAGAGAATATAAATTAGTTGTGAAGATTTTTCCACGAGAGTCGATAAGAAAAAAAATGTGTAAAATTAGTAATGGCCAAAAATGAAAGGGTTGGAGTCGAGTAGGGGAGTGCAAGTAGTATGAGTTAATATCGGTCAGACATATAGAGAACATAAATTAGTTGTAGCAATTTTTGTGCGAGATTCAATAAGAAGTATTGACTGTAACATTAAAAATGGCCAAAAATGAATGGATTGGAGTCGAATAAATGTGCGCAAGTAGTACGAGTCAATAATCGGTCAGACATGCATAGAACATAAATTAATCGCAACGATTTTTCTGCAATATTCAATATGAAAAATTGACTGTAAAGTTAGTCATGGCCAAGAATGAATGGGTTGGAGTCGAGTGGACGCCCCCAAGTAGTATGAGTCAGTAATCGGGCAGACATGCAGAGAACATAAAGTAAAATAATTCCTTAAGTATTATAATGTAACAATTTTACGTTCGGAATAGAAACGATAGCGCTTATATCTGAACTGCGCCAGAATTTCCACGAACCAGTTTGAATCACCGTGATATAGAATTACTTGCGTAACGATGCAGGAGTCGGCGAGGCGTATATATTGAAAAGATCCGGCGATATGTAGACAGTCGAGAGCTCGCTAGTCTCGTGGAAATACGACCTCACTGCGACGGCAAATAATCCTTTACTTTACAACTTAAAAAAAAAAAAAATTGATATTGCAAATTCATATTAAAAATGAATATTAAAAATTGGTATTAACAATTAATATTAAATATTGATATTAAAATGTGATATTAAAAATTGATATTAAAAATTGATATTAAAAATTGATATTAAAAATTGATATTAAAAATTGATATTAAAAATTGATATTAAAAATTGATATTAAAAATTGATATTAAAAATTGATATTAAAAATTGATATTAAAAAATGATATTAAAAATTGATATTAAAAATTGATATAAAAAATTGATATTAAAAATTGATATTAAAAATTGATATTAAAAATTGATATTAAAAATTGATATTAAAAAATGATATTAAAAATTGATATTAAAAATTGATATTAAAAATTGATATTAAAAATTGATATTAAAAATTGATATTAAAAATTGATATTAAAAATTGATATTAAAAATTGATATTAAAAATTGATATTAAAAATTGATATTAAAAATTGATATTAAAAATTGATATTAAAAATTGATATTCAATCAATTGAAAAAAAATGTCTCGTGACCGGTTGACCTTTATAATTTTAACGACGGTAGTTTTGGCGGTGTATTCGGTGAGCTTCGTAGCTGGAAGATCGACCGGTATCGCGATCGGATCGGCGAATGGAACGCGCAAGATGGAAGCAAAAAAATCACCGATCGTCAAGATCAACGATGCCGATTCCGAGTTCACCGTGGATCGTTTCAAGGTCAGCGACCTTCCCGGTGAGCGGAGGACGCAAGAAAGTGCAGTAACCGGTTTTATGATGTATACTGGAAAACCGTCAACAGTCAGGAGAAGAGAAAAAAGAGCAAAAAATCGGACGGAAGGAAAGACCGGAAGAGCACAGGGTGGGGAGAACGACGACGAGATTCCTTCGACATCGACCCCGAGCATCATCGGCGCCCCCTGCGCCGCAGATCTGCGCAGAGACAACAACGGAGCGTGTCGCCAAAGCATGTGAGGAACAAATATAACGAACTATTCGATTGAAATTAAATTAAATTAAATTGAATTAAATTAAATTAAATTAAATTAAATTAAATTAAATTAAATTGAATTAAATTAAATTAAATTAAATTAAATTAAATTGAATTAAATTAAGTTAAATTAAATTGAATTAAATTAAGTTAAATTAAGTTAAATTAAATTAAATTAAATTAAATTAAATTAAATTAAATTAAATTAAATTAAATTAAATTAAATTAAATTAAATTAAATTAAATTAAATGCGTGTTAATGAAGCGTGTCGCCAAATCATGTGAGAAAAAGATATTACGATCTTTCGACGCGATTTAACGAAAATTTGTTACTAAAAATCAAATCAAATCAAATCGAATCGAATCGAATCAAATCAAATCAAATCAAATCAAATAAAATAAAATAAAATAAAATAAAATAAAATAAAAAATTAACTCTGTCCGCCAAATTATTAACAGCGTGCGCTGTAGATCTGCGCCGAGCCTACGACGGAGCGTGTCAATTACTGTGGGGGAAAAAATAGCGATTGATTTAATTTTTTTTGTTCCAATTAATAATAAATTTTTTATTGAATTACGTTCAATTAAATTAATTAAGAATTGACTTCAGAGTGCCCAGCCAATTATAAATGGGCGGTGTCGAGTGGAGGCGCAAGTAGTTTCAACAGGATGTGCTCGACATCCAGTTGAGCCAGTTGAATAACGTCGGACAATTACTCAGACCTCAACTACGTGCGATCTACAATGATTTTTATCCGCGCATCATTATATCGTTTACAAGGAGGAAGACGCGCTTGCGCAACGAGTGCGCAGTCGGACGGGCGTATAAATAAAGCAGATCTGGCGAGAAGTGAGCAGACCAGGCGCTCGTCTCGCGAAGGCTCGAGCTCGCTGCGCGGCTCGTGTAAATTTCTATCCGAAATACTAAAAAAAAAATAATTAATTGATCGATTGATTAAAAATCTAAAAAAAAAAAAATATATATATTTTAAAACATTTAAAAATATTTAAAATGTTCGGAAATTTTTTGAATTTTTTAATCGCTATTGGAACACTCCTCGTGCTTATCGCGATCGACACGTCTGCGAGATGCGTAGTGGTGGAAATATCGCCGAGTGTCGAAGTCGCCGAAAGTCATATTGTCGAATGGGAAAATTCACCGATCGTTGACGACGGTCGAGCGATTCAAAACCTGAATAATATGTCTGAACGACAGCTTAAGCTCGGCGGTAACACAACGGTGCCTCCGTTCGGACCGGCGAACATAGTTGGTGCTCCGTGTGTGCAAGGAACTCGGCCGGACGCCATCGGAGCGTGCCGCCAAGATCTGTAAGAATAAAAAATCGCACCAAGTAGTTTCAGCCTGTAACGATTCAGACACTCGGGCCGGTTTACCAAAAATTTCAATAAACGTGACCGATTTAATCGATCGATCGATTAAAGATGGATTGAAGTTGGGTCGATTGAAGTTGGGTCGATTGAAGTTGGATCTATTGAAGTTGGGTCGATTGAAGTTGGGTCGATTGAAGTTAGGTCGATTGAAGTTGGGTCGATTGAAGTTGGGTCAATTGAAGTTGGGTCGATTGAAGTTGGGTCGATTGAAGTTGGATCTATTGGAGTTGGGTCGATTGAAGTTGGATCTATTGGAGTTGGGTCGATTGAAGTTGGATCTACTGAAGTTGGATCTATTGAAGTTGGGTCGATTGAAGTTGGGTCGATTGAAGTTGGGTCGATTGAAGTTGGGTCGATTGAAGTTGGGTCGATTGAAGTTGGGTCGATTGAAGTTGGGTCGATTGAAGTTGGGTCGATTGGAGTTGGGTCGATTGAAGTTGGGTCGATTGAAGTTGGGTCGATTGAAGTTGGGTCGATTGAAGTTGGGTCGGTTGAAGTTGGGTCGATTGAAGTTGGGTCGATTGAAGTTGGGTCGAATGAAGTTTGGTCGAATGAATTTGGGTCGCATGAAGTTGGGTCGATCGAAGTTGGATCTATTGAAATTCGATCGATCAAAGATGGGTCGAAGATAGATCGAGGATCGATCAAGGATCGGTCAAGGATCGATCTAATCGGTTTATTTTTTAAGTAGCCTTACCAAAGAATTAACTGTACAGCGTTTCTTGGGCACAAATGAACGGTCCAGAGTACGCGCAAGTAGTTAGGTCCGTAGCTGGTCAGGCGTACTTCTAGCATACCGAGTGAAATTGGTACGGAAACGAGGCCACGCTTTAACGAAAATACTATCGACCAATTATCGAGGTTAACCGAGGGTATTTTTTTTTGTATTTAATAATAATAATAATAATAATAATAATAATAATAATAATAATAATAATAATAATAATAATAATAATAATAATAATAATAATAATAATAATAATAATAATAATAATAATAATAATAATAATAATAATAATAATAATAATAATAATAATAATAATAATAATAATAATAATAATAATAATAATAATAATAATAATAATAATAATAATAATAATACCCTGAAATGAATAATTTTCGTACAATAATAATATTCG
The DNA here is from genome assembly GCA_958510785.1 of Exephanes ischioxanthus. Lineage (NCBI taxonomy): Eukaryota > Metazoa > Arthropoda > Insecta > Hymenoptera > Ichneumonidae > Exephanes > Exephanes ischioxanthus. The sequence continues at coordinate 4,656,877 of OY294026.1, forward strand.
TACAATTTTCGATTTATGTCAGTTACGATGATTTTCCTCTTTCTGTTACAGAGACTGATATCCAATCGAACCTCGTCACCGCAGTCTCAACGCAATGCAAGGACACTACAGAGGGAACTTATACAACATATAGTACAATGACGCTATAGAGAGATCGCAATATATATGTATGCACATATATATATATATACATACCATGCAGCTATTTTTATAAATCCATGCTACAAATAAAATGTTATAGTTAAATAAAACAATTTACGCTTTAACCCCTTCCCTATAGCATTTGTACAATTCTTCTTACCATCCGACGATAATCTTTTTATAAAAAATTCAAGGTCATCATTTTTTTTTTATGACCAATCTAAAATTGTTTATTTTTTGTTCAATCTTTTTCTATAAACAATGAATTGTTTAATTTTTCTAAAATGGCCATTTAAACGATAAAGAAATGTCCTTGAGTATCCTTGAGTGTCACTGGGTGTTCTTGAGTGTTCTTGAGTGTTCTTCAGTGTTCTTCAGTGTTCTTGAGTGTCCTTGAGTGTCCTTGAGTGTCCTTGAATATCCCTGAGTGTCCTTGAGTGTCCTTGAATGTCCCTGAGTGTCCTTGAGTGTCTTTGAGTGTCCTTGAGTGTCCCTGAGTGTCCTTGAGTGTCCTTGAATGTCCCTGAGTGTCCTTGAGTGTCCCTGAGTGTCCTTGAGTGTCCTTGAATGTCCCTGAGTGTCCCTGAGTGTTCTTGAGTGTCCTTGAGTGTTTACGTAAGATGTCCATGAGAGTCTCTAATGATCTTGTAATTAATTATTGCGTAGACATCAACATTTTTAATCGGCCATAACGTCGATGAGGAAACGAGATTTGGATAATCTCGTAAAAGCAATTATTTCACTCGCCTAGCGTGAACCTTCAATCAAGATATTCGATAAATCAAAAAGATACTATAATATGCCTGACCAGTAGAGATAGACGGAGTGGAGCATACGCGCAAGTAGTTTCAGTCAATAACCGAACAGACAGCCGAGAAAATTATTAATTGTAACGATTTTTCTGCATCATTCAATAATAATAATAATAATAATAATAATAATAATAATAATAATAATAATAATAATAATAATAATAATAATAATAATAATAATAATAATAATAATAATAATAATAATAATAATAATAATAATAATAATAATAATAATAATAATAATAATAATAATAATAATAATAATAATAATAATAATAATAATAATAATAATAATAAAGTGGCTGGTGACCGATTATTAATGGGCGGAGTCGAGCTCACGCGGAAGTAATTTCAAGCGAATGTGCTCGATCTCCACTTGACGGCCGGAACACTAAACTCATGATTTATTGTTTTTTTTATCGAAATTTATGATCGGTCACAATTCCGATCAGAAATCGAGATTCGCACAGTGTCGTAAGAACCGCTTCGTCTCCTTGAAGCGCGACAACGATCGGGACGACGATGGCGGGGAGGATCTATAAAAAAAGTTCTCGCGAAAAATTGCAAGTAGAGAACTCATCCGTCCCGCGAATATACAAGATCGCTGCGGCTTGAAAACGAAAAAAAATTTGACCTGAAAAAAAAAAAAATATGTTCGGCGAAAATTTGTCTATTTTTATTTTGGGAATAATAATACTCGCAGTCGAGTCGGTTCGAACAGTGGAAAAATTACCGGAGCTCGAAGTCGATGAAAATCGGAAAATGGGGATCGATTTTTTACCGACGGTCGGTAAGGACGGGACTGCGAAAATCGTACGCTCTGGCAATATCGGCGAGACTACCAGTGAGGAGATTGTCGAGGACGCGGAGGAGCGTCACGGGCCGGACGGGATACTTGTTGCCCCGTGCCCGGACGGAATGAGGGGCGACGCCAAAGGGAAATGTCGCCAAGATCTGTAAGAATAAACATTGCACCAAGTAGTTTCAGTCGGTAACGAGTCAGACGCTCGGGCCAGGTCAGATTACCAAAAATCTCACTAAATCTGGTTGATCTATTAAAGATCGATTTCATCGATCGATTGATTAGAGATCGATTTCATCGATCGATCGATTAGAGATCGATTGTATCGATCCATCGATTAAAGATCGATTTCATCGATCCATCGATTAAAGATCGATTGATTCAATATCGATGTCATTGACTTCATCGATCGATCTACCAACGATCGATTTCGTAGATCGATCGATCTACTAAAGATCGATTTCGTAGATCGATCGATCTATTAAAGATCGATTTCATCGATCGATCGATCTATTAACGAGCGAGTTAATCGATCAATCGATCTATTAACGAGCGAGTTCATCGATCGATCGATCTATTAAAGATCGATTTCATCGATCGATCGATCTATTAAAGATCGATTTCGTCGATCGATTGATCTATTAAAGATCGATGTCATCGACCGATCTTTTAAAGATCGATTAAAGATCGGTTTTTTTATCAGCCGTAAAAAAAAAATAAACTGTACAGATTTTTTTGGGCACGAATGAACGGTCCAGTGTACGCGCAAGTAGTTCGGTCCGTAGCTGGTCAGACGTACTTATAGCATACCGAGCGAATATATTATCGATCAATTATCCAGGTTAATCGATGGGATTTAATAATAATAATAATAATAATATTACCATGAAATGTATCACTTTCGTCGAAAGTATGCTTTAAGGAAAAAAACGATTTTACAATATTCGTACAATTTTCGATTTATCTCAGTCACGATGATTTTCTTCTTTCTGTTACAGAGACTGATATCCGATCGAATCTCGTCACTGCAAGCTCAGCGCAATGCAGGACGACATTATAGATAGAACATAATATATATATATATATATCACATCGCGATTTTTTATAAATCCGTGCTACAAATAAAATTTTATCGTTAAATCAAACAATTTACTCTTCAACCCTTTCCCTCCGGCATTTTTACAATTCCTTTTACCATTTATCGATAATGTTTTTATTTCTAAAAAATCTAAGGTCAACATTTTTTTTTTTTTAATTATTAGTCTTAAATTTTTTTATTTTATTTTTTTTGCAATAAACAATCAATTATTTTATTTTTCTAAAAAAGTCTTTTAAACAATTATGAAATCTTTGCAAAAAAAAAAAAAAAAAAACTCTATCTGCATCAGGAGGCGATCGATCGCATTCAATATTGTTGCAAGGAAGAAACTTGTTTGCACAACTGAACAGTTTTTTCCTGCACTTGCGTAAGGACAATTATAATTTCATCGGAGTGAGTCAAACCCCGGCTGCGCCGACGGTATAAGTACGGTAGATCTCTCAGCATCTCGACAGACGGGAGAGTCAGAGTCGCGCGCGAACTTTATTTCTCGCCTCCGAAGGATTTCTCTCGAGTCGAATAATCCGGAGGAAATTTTTAAATTTTTAAATTTTTAAATTTTTAAATTTTTAAATTTTTAAATTTTTAAATTTTTAAATTTTTAAATTTTTAAATTTTTAAATTTTTAAATTTTTATTTTTAAATTTTTATTTTTTCGCCGAAGTTTTGCACAAGTGTCGATGAAGATATTTTCCATAAATTACGTCTTCTCACTCTACACTGCGATTATTGGTCCAGTGATTATTTTCGGTAATATTGACATATGAACAGTTTTTTTTTTTTTTAGAATGTGAGAAATAAAAATGAATAAAAAAAAAATTAATCAAGAATTATTAGGGATTAATTAAGAGAAAGGACTTTCTGTAATCATGGTTTTCGAGATGTATTGGAAACGGAAAGATCCAATTGGCATGCGAGAAGATTGCGTTTGATTCATTTTTCTTTTAAATTAATTAAATGATTATTTGATTTTGATTAATTAAATGATTACTTGATTTAAATTAATTAAATGATTATTTGATTTTGATTAATTAAACGATTACTTGATTTAAATTAATCAAATGATTATTTGATTTAAATTAATTAAACGATTTGATTTGATTTGATTAATTAAATCATTGTTTTATTTTGATTAATTAAATGATTATTTGATTTTAATTCATTAAGTGATTAATTCCTTTTCAATGGTGGATGTGATTTTTTTTTGTCGTCCACAAAAGTCCCGACGTTTTATTACGCGCGCTATGAAAAATTTTGCGCCGCCCCAGGAGCGTGTGGAAAATGTTTAAAACTTAATTTTTTTTTTCTTTCAGGATAGGTCATGCCCGTAAACTCTGGAAACGTAATTAACGCGCCTTGCCCGAACGGGTTGCAGACGGACACGCATGGAAATTGTCGTCAATATTTGTGAGCACTAACAATAATCACCCTACCCCATCGTCCTAACTTCGTCAATAATTTGTGTTCAAAATTTAATTAATATAAAAAATATATATATTCAAAGAAATGTCTTCAAAGAAATTTAATAAATATTTAAATAGGTAACAAGTATTTAATTTTTATTTTTTTAATTTGCAATACTTAAATATATATAATACCGAGATCGACTTCGAAAAATCTAAAATTTCTGGCAATTGACTCGAGTGCAGGCGGGCGAAAAAAAAATATAAAAAAATTTCCGTAATTCGCGACGATTTTCGCGACGTTACGTTCTCGGTATTTTCATTTTATTGCACGAGGAAAATAACGATAATTTTATTCCACGCGTCTCCCGTCGCGGAAACTCACGTTCTCGATTGTCCGCTTAGACGTAAGAAATTTACAAGGTAAAATAAGCAATTTTTTATTTTTTTTCTTCTTTCAGAGAATAATATCTTCAGGAATCCAGTCAACGAGGTCAACAGCAATCGTCATACCGGAAAGATCGGCTCGACTAGTTTCCGTGACTGAAATAATAAATAATTATAACTCGTTGAAAACATTGTATAAAAAAAAAAAAAAATGAAGATATCCGGTGGAAATTTCTTCTTTTTTATACTGAGTGCGTTAATAATGTTGGGCCTGTTTGGGGTAAATTCGATGCCCCATCTGACCGTAATCAAACCGACGGAGGGACCGACGAACGCCACTGCTGACAATGTTAGAGTCGCAACCCCACAAGTGTCAATCGTGTCGATACCTTGCGCAGGCAATCTGAGAGCGGATGCGAGCGGGGCTTGCCGTCAGGAAATGTAAGGGTCGCCAAGCTCTCTTTGCCTATTTATGCACCAAAAAAACATATATATATATATAAATATATATTTTTTTTTTCGGGAAAATAAATAAAGCCATTTATTTAATTTTTTCGTTCGTTAGGAATAATTTTTATTTAATTTTTTTATTTTAGTTGAATGATTTTTAATTTTGTGTTACAGAGATTGAAGTCCTCTCGGATCTCATCGACAAATTGCGGGACATTGGAGTGTAACGATACTGTGGAAAAATAACGAAAGATATCGGTTGACTATCTGTAGCTTTCAATGATACTTTGTCGAACTTGTTGAATAATAAAAAAAATGTTAATTGAAATTTATTTACGTGAGCAAAATACACTTTCCTTTTCGTACCAATAAAATTTGGTGCGTAAATCTTTATCACCGTAAAGGACAAGACATTATCTCCGTAACTTACGTCGCAGCGTCACGAACGTCACAGCGTCCCGAACGTCACAGCGTCACTAATGTCACAGCGTCATGAACGTCACAGCGTCATGAACGTCACAGCGTCATGAACGTCACAGCGTCACGCAAGACACAGCGTCACGAAAGTCACAGCGTCACGAAAGTCACAGCGTCATGAACGTCACAGCGTCACGCAAGTCACAGCGTCACGAAAGTCGCAGCGTCACGAACGTCACAGCTTCACGAACGTCATAGCGTCACCAACGTCACAGCGTCACGAACGTTACAGCGTCACGAACGTCACAGCGTCACGAACGTCACAGCATCCCGAACGTCACAGCCCCACGAACGTCATAGCGTCACAGCGCCACATGTATAGAATTGTAAGCGACTCACCTGGTTGTTCAGCAAATATATGCACTGCTATCCTTTGGCGAAGTTTTCCATTGAGCGTTTAATTATAAAGGAATAGTATCGAAAGGTAATCAATGGGATCCTCCCCCAAATGAGAAGGGGGTAAATTTTTTTTGTGTAATTTCGATGAGTCGAATTGAAAGTTTCAGTGGGTGAAAATGACTAATGGATCCGATCGAAAGTTCGGTAGATAGATGGGTGACCGTTCGAGTCGAGAGTTCAGCAATTGGATAGGTGACCGTCCAAAATAAAAGTTCAGTAAATGGATGGGTGATCTCAAATCAAGAGTCCAGCAGTCGGATGGGTGACCGTATAAATCGAGAGTTCAATAGTTGGATGGTCAAACGTTCAAAAAATGAGAGTTCGGTAGATGGATAGATGACCGATCGAATTGAGAGATGAGTAGATGGATAGGTGCCTGTTCGAATCAAAAGTTCAATAGATGGATGGGTGAGCGTTCAAAAAGAGAGTTCGGTAGATGGATGGGTGGCCTTTCGATTCAAGAGTTCAATAGTTGGTTGGGTAGCGAACAGAGAGTTTAGTAGTCGGATGAGTGACCGATCAATTCGGGAATTCAGTAGATGGATGGGTGATCGTTCATATCGAGATTTCCATGAATGGGTTGGATGGGTGACGGGACAAATTAAAAGTTTAATAGTTGGATGGGTGATGAATCAAATTGAGAGTTCGGTAGTTCGATGAACGACTAAAGTTACTTTACCAAATTATCATTTTTGTCGGAAAATGCTAATGGTATTTCTACAAAAAATTTTTTTAGAATTTACCCTTACCATTTTTCGACAAAAATGGTATTTTTACAAAAAAATTTTTTAGAATTTTTTCGTTAATGAAATCGGTTGGTAAATATGCCACTTGAAAACAATGGCGGAGGTTTTAATTCGATATCTCGAAATTTTTTGAAAAAAAGTGCCGTTTCGCAAAATTTTACACAGGATTCCCTATGCTGAAAATGATCAATTTTTAAAATTTCGAAAAAGATACAAGTTGCATGTGTTTTGAGCCGGAAATGGGCCACTTGAAGCCAATGGAGATGGTAAAAAATCGATATCTCGAAAAAAAATTTTTGGCCATTTTGAAAGTGGAAAAATGAGAAGGGGGTACCCTTACCATTTTTCGACAAAAATGGTATTTTTACAAAAAAATGTTTTAGAATTTTTTCGTTAATGAAATCGTTTGGTAAATATGCCACTTGAAAACAATGGCGGAGGTTTTAATTCGATATCTCGAAATTTTTTGAAAAAAAGTGCCGTTTCGCAAAATTTTACATAGGATTCCCTATGCTGAAAATGATCAATTTTTAAAATTTCGAAAAAGATACAAGTTGCATGTGTTTTGAGCCGGAAATGGGCCACTTGAAGCCAATGGAGATGGTAAAAAATCGATATCTCGAAAAAAAATTTTTGGCCATTTTGAAAGTGGAAAAATGAGAAGGGGGTACCCTTACCATTTTTCGACAAAAATGGTATTTTTACAAAAAAATTTTTTAGAATTTTTTCGTTAATGAAATCGGTTGGTAAATATGCCACTTGAAAACAATGGCGGAGGTTTTAATTCGATATCTCGAAATTTTTTGAAAAAAAGTGCCGTTTCGCAAAATTTTACACAGGATTCCCTATGCTGAAAATGATCAATTTTTAAAATTTCGAAAAAGATACAAGTTGCATGTGTTTTGAGCCGGAAATGGGCCACTTGAAGCCAATGGAGATGGTAAAAAATCGATATCTCGAAAAAAAAATTTTGGCCATTTTGAAAGTGGAAAAATGAGAAGGGGGTACCCTTACCATTTTTCGACAAAAATGGTATTTTTACAAAAAAATTTTTTAGAATTTTTTCGTTAATGAAATCGGTTGGTAAATATGCCACTTGAAAACAATGGCGGAGGTTTTAATTCGATATCTCGAAATTTTTTGAAAAAAAGTGCCGTTTCGCAAAATTTTACACAGGATTCCCTATGCTGAAAATGATCAATTTTTAAAATTTCGAAAAAGATACAAGTTGCATGTGTTTTGAGCCGGAAATGGGCCACTTGAAGCCAATGGAGATGGTAAAAAATCGATATCTCGAAAAAAAATTTTTGGCCATTTTGAAAGTGGAAAAATGAGAAGGGGGTACCCTTACCATTTTTCGACAAAAATGGTATTTTTACAAAAAAATTTTTTAGAATTTTTTCGTTAATGAAATCGGTTGGTAAATATGCCACTTGAAAACAATGGCGGAGGTTTTAATTCGATATCTCGAAATTTTTTGAAAAAAAGTGCCGTTTCGCAAAATTTTACACAGGATTCCCTATGCTGAAAATGATCAATTTTTAAAATTTCGAAAAAGATACAAGTTGCATGTGTTTTGAGCCGGAAATGGGCCACTTGAAGCCAATGGAGATGGTAAAAAATCGATATCTCGAAAAAAAATTTTTGGCCATTTTGAAAGTGGAAAAATGAGAAGGGGGTACCCTTACCATTTTTCGACAAAAATGGTATTTTTACAAAAAAATTTTTTAGAATTTTTTCGTTAATGAAATCGGTTGGTAAATATGCCACTTGAAAACAATGGCGGAGGTTTTAATTCGATATCTCGAAATTTTTTGAAAAAAAGTGCCGTTTCGCAAAATTTTACACAGGATTCCCTATGCTGAAAATGATCAATTTTTAAAATTTCGAAAAAGATACAAGTTGCATGTGTTTTGAGCCGGAAATGGGCCACTTGAAGCCAATGGAGATGGTACAAAATCGATATCTCGAAAAAAAATTTTTGGCCATTTTGAAAGTGGAAAAATGAGAAGGGGGTACCCTTACCATTTTTCGACAAAAATGGTATTTTTACAAAAAAATTTTTTAGAATTTTTTCGTTAATGAAATCGGTTGGTAAATATGCCACTTGAAAACAATGGCGGAGGTTTTAATTCGATATCTCGAAATTTTTTGAAAAAAAGTGCCGTTTCGCAAAATTTTACACAGGATTCCCTATGCTGAAAATGATCAATTTTTAAAATTTCGAAAAAGATACAAGTTGCATGTGTTTTGAGCCGGAAATGGGCCACTTGAGGCCAATGGAGATGGTAAAAAATCGATATCTCGAAAAAAAATTTTTGGTCATTTTGAAAGTGGAAAAATGAGAAGGGGGTACCCTTACCATTTTTCGACAAAAATGGTATTTTTACAAAAAAATTTTTTAGAATTTTTTCGTTAATGAAATCGGTTGGTAAATATGCCACTTGAAAACAATGGCGGAGGTTTTAATTCGATATCTCGAAATTTTTTGAAAAAAAGTGCCGTTTCGCAAAATTTTACACAGGATTCCCTATGCTGAAAATGATCAATTTTTAAAATTTCGAAAAAGATACAAGTTGCATGTGTTTTGAGCCGGAAATGGGCCACTTGAAGCCAATGGAGATGGTAAAAAATCGATATCTCGAAAAAAAATTTTTGGCCATTTTGAAAGTGGAAAAATGAGAAGGGGGTACCCTTACCATTTTTCGACAAAAATGGTATTTTTACAAAAAAATTTTTTAGAATTTTTTCGTTAATGAAATCGGTTGGTAAATATGCCACTTGAAAACAATGGCGGAGGTTTTAATTCGATATCTCGAAATTTTTTGAAAAAAAGTGCCGTTTCGCAAAATTTTACACAGGATTCCCTATGCTGAAAATGATCAATTTTTAAAATTTCGAAAAAGATACAAGTTGCATGTGTTTTGAGCCGGAAATGGGCCACTTGAAGCCAATGGAGATGGTAAAAAATCGATATCTCGAAAAAAAATTTTTGGCCATTTTGAAAGTGGAAAAATGAGAAGGGGGTACCCTTACCATTTTTCGACAAAAATGGTATTTTTACAAAAAAATTTTTTAGAATTTTTTCGTTAATGAAATCGGTTGGTAAATATGCCACTTGAAAACAATGGCGGAGGTTTTAATTCGATATCTCGAAATTTTTTGAAAAAAAGTGCCGTTTCGCAAAATTTTACACAGGATTCCCTATGCTGAAAATGATCAATTTTTAAAATTTCGAAAAAGATACAAGTTGCATGTGTTTTGAGCCGGAAATGGGCCACTTGAAGCCAATGGAGATGGAAAAAATTCGATATCTCGAAAAAAAATTTTTGGCCATTTTGAAAGTGGAAAAATGAGAAGGGGGTACCCTTACCATTTTTCGACAAAAATGGTATTTTTACAAAAAAATTTTTTAGAATTTTTTCGTTAATGAAATCGGTTGGTAAATATGCCACTTGAAAACAATGGCGGAGGTTTTAATTCGATATCTCGAAATTTTTTGAAAAAAAGTGCCGTTTCGCAAAATTTTACACAGGATTCCCTATGCTGAAAATGATCAATTTTTTAAATTTCGAAAAAGATACAAGTTGCATGTGTTTTGAGCCGGAAATGGGCCACTTGAAGCCAATGGAGATGGTACAAAATCGATATCTCGAAAAAAAATTTTTGGCCATTTTGAAAGTGGAAAAATGAGAAGGGGGTACCCTTACCATTTTTCGACAAAAATGGTATTTTTACAAAAAAATTTTTTAGAATTTTTTCGTTAATGAAATCGGTTGGTAAATATGCCACTTGAAAACAATGGCGGAGGTTTTAATTCGATATCTCGAAATTTTTTGAAAAAAAGTGCCGTTTCGCAAAATTTTACACAGGATTCCCTATGCTGAAAATGATCAATTTTTAAAATTTCGAAAAAGATACAAGTTGCATGTGTTTTGAGCCGGAAATGGGCCACTTGAGGCCAATGGAGATGGTAAAAAATCGATATCTCGAAAAAAAATTTTTGGTCATTTTGAAAGTGGAAAAATGAGAAGGGGGTACCCTTACCATTTTTCGACAAAAATGGTATTTTTACAAAAAAATTTTTTAGAATTTTTTCGTTAATGAAATCGGTTGGTAAATATGCCACTTGAAAACAATGGCGGAGGTTTTAATTCGATATCTCGAAATTTTTTGAAAAAAAGTGCCGTTTCGCAAAATTTTACACAGGATTCCCTATGCTGAAAATGATCAATTTTTAAAATTTCGAAAAAGATACAAGTTGCATGTGTTTTGAGCCGGAAATGGGCCACTTGAAGCCAATGGAGATGGTAAAAAATCGATATCTCGAAAAAAAATTTTTGGCCATTTTGAAAGTGGAAAAATGAGAAGGGGGTACCCTTACCATTTTTCGACAAAAATGGTATTTTTACAAAAAAATTTTTTAGAATTTTTTCGTTAATGAAATCGGTTGGTAAATATGCCACTTGAAAACAATGGCGGAGGTTTTAATTCGATATCTCGAAATTTTTTGAAAAAAAGTGCCGTTTCGCAAAATTTTACACAGGATTCCCTATGCTGAAAATGATCAATTTTTAAAATTTCGAAAAAGATACAAGTTGCATGTGTTTTGAGCCGGAAATGGGCCACTTGAAGCCAATGGAGATGGTAAAAAATCGATATCTCGAAAAAAAATTTTTGGCCATTTTGAAAGTGGAAAAATGAGAAGGGGGTACCCTTACCATTTTTCGACAAAAATGGTATTTTTACAAAAAAATTTTTTAGAATTTTTTCGTTAATGAAATCGTTTGGTAAATATGCCACTTGAAAACAATGGCGGAGGTTTTAATTCGATATCTCGAAATTTTTTGAAAAAAAGTGCCGTTTCGCAAAATTTCACACAGGATTCCCTATGCTGAAAATGATAAATTTTTAAAATTTCGAAAAAGATACAAGTTGCATGTGTTTTGAGCCGGAAATGGGCCACTTGAAGCCAATGGAGATGGTAAAAAATCGATATCTCGAAAAAAAATTTTTGGTCATTTTGAAAGTGGAAAAATGAGAAGGGGGTACCCTTACCATTTTTCGACAAAAATGGTATTTTTACAAAAAAATTTTTTAGAATTTTTTCGTTAATGAAATCGGTTGGTAAATATGCCACTTGAAAACAATGGCGGAGGTTTTAATTCGATATCTCGAAATTTTTTGAAAAAAAGTGCCGTTTCGCAAAATTTTACACAGGATTCCCTATGCTGAAAATGATCAATTTTTAAAATTTCGAAAAAGATACAAGTTGCATGTGTTTTGAGCCGGAAATGGGCCACTTGAAGCCAATGGAGATGGTAAAAAATCGATATCTCGAAAAAAAAATTTTGGCCATTTTGAAAGTGGAAAAATGAGAAGGGGGTACCCTTACCATTTTTCGACAAAAATGGTATTTTTACAAAAAAATTTTTTAGAATTTTTTCGTTAATGAAATCGGTTGGTAAATATGCCACTTGAAAACAATGGCGGAGGTTTTAATTCGATATCTCGAAATTTTTTGAAAAAAAGTGCCGTTTCGCAAAATTTTACACAGGATTCCCTATGCTGAAAATGATCAATTTTTAAAATTTCGAAAAAGATACAAGTTGCATGTGTTTTGAGCCGGAAATGGGCCACTTGAAGCCAATGGAGATGGTAAAAAATCGATATCTCGAAAAAAAATTTTTGGCCATTTTGAAAGTGGAAAAATGAGAAGGGGGTACCCTTACCATTTTTCGACAAAAATGGTATTTTTACAAAAAAATTTTTTAGAATTTTTTCGTTAATGAAATCGGTTGGTAAATATGCCACTTGAAAACAATGGCGGAGGTTTTAATTCGATATCTCGAAATTTTTTGAAAAAAAGTGCCGTTTCGCAAAATTTTACACAGGATTCCCTATGCTGAAAATGATCAATTTTTAAAATTTCGAAAAAGATACAAGTTGCATGTGTTTTGAGCCGGAAATGGGCCACTTGAAGCCAATGGAGATGGTAAAAAATCGATATCTCGAAAAAAAATTTTTGGCCATTTTGAAAGTGGAAAAATGAGAAGGGGGTACCCTTACAATTTTTCGACAAAAATGGTATTTTTACAAAAAAATTTTTTAGAATTTTTTCGTTAATGAAATCGGTTGGTAAATATGCCACTTGAAAACAATGGCGGAGGTTTTAATTCGATATCTCGAAATTTTTTGAAAAAAAGTGCCGTTTCGCAAAATTTTACACAGGATTCCCTATGCTGAAAATGATCAATTTTTAAAATTTCGAAAAAGATACAAGTTGCATGTGTTTTGAGCCGGAAATGGGCCACTTGAAGCCAATGAAGATGGTAAAAAATCGATATCTCGAAAAAAAATTTTTGGTCATTTTGAAAGTGGAAAAATGAGAAGGGGGTACCCTTACCATTTTTCGACAAAAATGGTATTTTTACAAAAAAATTTTTTAGAATTTTTTCGTTAATGAAATCGGTTGGTAAATATGCCACTTGAAAACAATGGCGGAGGTTTTAATTCGATATCTCGAAATTTTTTGAAAAAAAGTGCCGTTTCGCAAAATTTTACACAGGATTCCCTATGCTGAAAATGATCAATTTTTAAAATTTCGAAAAAGATACAAGTTGCATGTGTTTTGAGCCGGAAATGGGCCACTTGAAGCCAATGGAGATGGTAAAAAATCGATATCTCGAAAAAAAATTTTTGGCCATTTTGAAAGTGGAAAAATGAGAAAGGGGTACCCTTACCATTTTTCGACAAAAATTGTATTTTTACAAAAAAATTTTTTAGAATTTTTTCGTTAATGAAATCGGTTGGTAAATATGCCACTTGAAAACAATGGCGGAGGTTTTAATTCGATATCTCGAAATTTTTTGAAAAAAAGTGCCGTTTCGCAAAATTTTACACAGGATTCCCTATGCTGAAAATGATCAATTTTTAAAATTTCGAAAAAGATACAAGTTGCATGTGTTTTGAGCCGGAAATGGGCCACTTGAAGCCAATGGAGATGGTAAAAAATCGATATCTCGAAAAAAAATTTTTGGCCATTTTGAAAGTGGAAAAATGAGAAGGGGGTACCCTTACCATTTTTCGACAAAAATGGTATTTTTACAAAAAAATTTTTTAGAATTTTTTCGTTAATGAAATCGGTTGGTAAATATGCCACTTGAAAACAATGGCGGAGGTTTTAATTCGATATCTCGAAATTTTTTGAAAAAAAGTGCCGTTTCGCAAAATTTTACACAGGATTCCCTATGCTGAAAATGATCAATTTTTAAAATTTCGAAAAAGATACAAGTTGCATGTGTTTTGAGCCGGAAATGGGCCACTTGAAGCCAATGGAGATGGTAAAAAATCGATATCTCGAAAAAAAAATTTTGGCCATTTTGAAAGTGGAAAAATGAGAAGGGGGTACCCTTACCATTTTTCGACAAAAATGGTATTTTTACAAAAAAATTTTTTAGAATTTTTTCGTTAATGAAATCGGTTGGTAAATATGCCACTTGAAAACAATGGCGGAGGTTTTAATTCGATATCTCGAAATTTTTTGAAAAAAAGTGCCGTTTCGCAAAATTTTACACAGGATTCCCTATGCTGAAAATGATCAATTTTTAAAATTTCGAAAAAGATACAAGTTGCATGTGTTTTGAGCCGGAAATGGGCCACTTGAAGCCAATGGAGATGGTAAAAAATCGATATCTCGAAAAAAAATTTTTGGCCATTTTGAAAGTGGAAAAATGAGAAGGGGGTACCCTTACCATTTTTCGACAAAAATGGTATTTTTACAAAAAAATTTTTTAGAATTTTTTCGTTAATGAAATCGGTTGGTAAATATGCCACTTGAAAACAATGGCGGAGGTTTTAATTCGATATCTCGAAATTTTTTGAAAAAAAGTGCCGTTTCGCAAAATTTTACACAGGATTCCCTATGCTGAAAATGATCAATTTTTAAAATTTCGAAAAAGATACAAGTTGCATGTGTTTTGAGCCGGAAATGGGCCACTTGAAGCCAATGGAGATGGTAAAAAATCGATATCTCGAAAAAAAATTTTTGGCCATTTTGAAAGTGGAAAAATGAGAAGGGGGTACCCTTACAATTTTTCGACAAAAATGGTATTTTTACAAAAAAATTTTTTAGAATTTTTTCGTTAATGAAATCGGTTGGTAAATATGCCACTTGAAAACAATGGCGGAGGTTTTAATTCGATATCTCGAAATTTTTTGAAAAAAAGTGCCGTTTCGCAAAATTTTACACAGGATTCCCTATGCTGAAAATGATCAATTTTTAAAATTTCGAAAAAGATACAAGTTGCATGTGTTTTGAGCCGGAAATGGGCCACTTGAAGCCAATGAAGATGGTAAAAAATCGATATCTCGAAAAAAAATTTTTGGTCATTTTGAAAGTGGAAAAATGAGAAGGGGGTACCCTTACCATTTTTCGACAAAAATGGTATTTTTACAAAGAAATTTTTTAGAATTTTTTCGTTAATGAAATCGGTTGGTAAATATGCCACTTGAAAACAATGGCGGAGGTTTTAATTCGATATCTCGAAATTTTTTGAAAAAAAGTGCCGTTTCGCAAAATTTTACACAGGATTCCCTATGCTGAAAATGATCAATTTTTAAAATTTCGAAAAAGATACAAGTTGCATGTGTTTTGAGCCGGAAATGGGCCACTTGAAGCCAATGGAGATGGTAAAAAATCGATATCTCGAAAAAAAATTTTTGGCCATTTTGAAAGTGGAAAAATGAGAAGGGGGTACCCTTACCATTTTTCGACAAAAATGGTATTTTTACAAAAAAATTTTTTAGAATTTTTTCGTTAATGAAATCGGTTGGTAAATATGCCACTTGAAAACAATGGCGGAGGTTTTAATTCGATATCTCGAAATTTTTTGAAAAAAAGTGCCGTTTCGCAAAATTTTACACAGGATTCCCTATGCTGAAAATGATCAATTTTTAAAATTTCGAAAAAGATACAAGTTGCATGTGTTTTGAGCCGGAAATGGGCCACTTGAAGCCAATGGAGATGGTAAAAAATCGATATCTCGAAAAAAAAATTTTGGCCATTTTGAAAGTGGAAAAATGAGAAGGGGGTACCCTTACCATTTTTCGACAAAAATGGTATTTTTACAAAAAAATTTTTTAGAATTTTTTCGTTAATGAAATCGGTTGGTAAATATGCCACTTGAAAACAATGGCGGAGGTTTTAATTCGATATCTCGAAATTTTTTGAAAAAAAGTGCCGTTTCGCAAAATTTTACACAGGATTCCCTATGCTGAAAATGATCAATTTTTAAAATTTCGAAAAAGATACAAGTTGCATGTGTTTTGAGCCGGAAATGGGCCACTTGAAGCCAATGGAGATGGTAAAAAATCGATATCTCGAAAAAAAATTTTTGGCCATTTTGAAAGTGGAAAAATGAGAAGGGGGTACCCTTACCATTTTTCGACAAAAATGGTATTTTTACAAAAAAATTTTTTAGAATTTTTTCGTTAATGAAATCGGTTGGTAAATATGCCACTTGAAAACAATGGCGGAGGTTTTAATTCGATATCTCGAAATTTTTTGAAAAAAAGTGCCGTTTCGCAAAATTTTACACAGGATTCCCTATGCTGAAAATGATCAATTTTTAAAATTTCGAAAAAGATACAAGTTGCATGTGTTTTGAGCCGGAAATGGGCCACTTGAAGCCAATGGAGATGGTAAAAAATCGATATCTCGAAAAAAAATTTTTGGCCATTTTGAAAGTGGAAAAATGAGAAGGGGGTACCCTTACAATTTTTCGACAAAAATGGTATTTTTACAAAAAAATTTTTTAGAATTTTTTCGTTAATGAAATCGGTTGGTAAATATGCCACTTGAAAACAATGGCGGAGGTTTTAATTCGATATCTCGAAATTTTTTGAAAAAAAGTGCCGTTTCGCAAAATTTTACACAGGATTCCCTATGCTGAAAATGATCAATTTTTAAAATTTCGAAAAAGATACAAGTTGCATGTGTTTTGAGCCGGAAATGGGCCACTTGAAGCCAATGGAGATGGTAAAAAATCGATATCTCGAAAAAAAAATTTTGGCCATTTTGAAAGTGGAAAAATGAGAAGGGGGTACCCTTACCATTTTTCGACAAAAATGGTATTTTTACAAAAAAATTTTTTAGAATTTTTTCGTTAATGAAATCGGTTGGTAAATATGCCACTTGAAAACAATGGCGGAGGTTTTAATTCGATATCTCGAAATTTTTTGAAAAAAAGTGCCGTTTCGCAAAATTTTACACAGGATTCCCTATGCTGAAAATGATCAATTTTTAAAATTTCGAAAAAGATACAAGTTGCATGTGTTTTGAGCCGGAAATGGGCCACTTGAAGCCAATGGAGATGGTAAAAAATCGATATCTCGAAAAAAAATTTTTGGCCATTTTGAAAGTGGAAAAATGAGAAGGGGGTACCATTACCATTTTTCGACAAAAATGGTATTTTTACAAAAAAATTTTTTAGAATTTTTTCGTTAATGAAATCGGTTGGTAAATATGCCACTTGAAAACAATGGCGGAGGTTTTAATTCGATATCTCGAAATTTTTTGAAAAAAAGTGCCGTTTCGCAAAATTTTACACAGGATTCCCTATGCTGAAAATGATCAATTTTTAAAATTTCGAAAAAGATACAAGTTGCATGTGTTTTGAGCCGGAAATGGGCCACTTGAAGCCAATGGAGATGGTAAAAAATCGATATCTCGAAAAAAAATTTTTGGCCATTTTGAAAGTGGAAAAATGAGAAGGGGGTACCCTTACCATTTTTCGACAAAAATGGTATTTTTACAAAAAAATTTTTTAGAATTTTTTCGTTAATGAAATCGGTTGGTAAATATGCCACTTGAAAACAATGGCGGAGGTTTTAATTCGATATCTCGAAATTTTTTGAAAAAAAGTGCCGTTTCGCAAAATTTTACACAGGATTCCCTATGCTGAAAATGATCAATTTTTAAAATTTCGAAAAAGATACAAGTTGCATGTGTTTTGAGCCGGAAATGGGCCACTTGAAGCCAATGGAGATGGTAAAAAATCGATATCTCGAAAAAAAATTTTTGGCCATTTTGAAAGTGGAAAAATGAGAAGGGGGTACCCTTACAATTTTTCGACAAAAATGGTATTTTTACAAAAAAATTTTTTAGAATTTTTTCGTTAATGAAATCGGTTGGTAAATATGCCACTTGAAAACAATGGCGGAGGTTTTAATTCGATATCTCGAAATTTTTTGAAAAAAAGTGCCGTTTCGCAAAATTTTACACAGGATTCCCTATGCTGAAAATGATCAATTTTTAAAATTTCGAAAAAGATACAAGTTGCATGTGTTTTGAGCCGGAAATGGGCCACTTGAAGCCAATGGAGATGGTAAAAAATCGATATCTCGAAAAAAAATTTTTGGCCATTTTGAAAGTGGAAAAATGAGAAGGGGGTACCCTTACCATTTTTCGACAAAAATGGTATTTTTACAAAAAAATTTTTTAGAATTTTTTCGTTAATGAAATCGGTTGGTAAATATGCCACTTGAAAACAATGGCGGAGGTTTTAATTCGATATCTCGAAATTTTTTGAAAAAAAGTGCCGTTTCGCAAAATTTTACACAGGATTCCCTATGCTGAAAATGATCAATTTTTAAAATTTCGAAAAAGATACAAGTTGCATGTGTTTTGAGCCGGAAATGGGCCACTTGAAGCCAATGGAGATGGTAAAAAATCGATATCTCGAAAAAAAATTTTTGGCCATTTTGAAAGTGGAAAAATGAGAAGGGGGTACCCTTACCATTTTTCGACAAAAATGGTATTTTTACAAAAAAATTTTTTAGAATTTTTTCGTTAATGAAATCGGTTGGTAAATATGCCACTTGAAAACAATGGCGGAGGTTTTAATTCGATATCTCGAAATTTTTTGAAAAAAAGTGCCGTTTCGCAAAATTTTACACAGGATTCCCTATGCTGAAAATGATCAATTTTTAAAATTTCGAAAAAGATACAAGTTGCATGTGTTTTGAGCCGGAAATGGGCCACTTGAAGCCAATGGAGATGGTAAAAAATCGATATCTCGAAAAAAAATTTTTGGCCATTTTGAAAGTGGAAAAATGAGAAGGGGGTACCCTTACAATTTTTCGACAAAAATGGTATTTTTACAAAAAAATTTTTTAGAATTTTTTCGTTAATGAAATCGGTTGGTAAATATGCCACTTGAAAACAATGGCGGAGGTTTTAATTCGATATCTCGAAATTTTTTGAAAAAAAGTGCCGTTTCGCAAAATTTTACACAGGATTCCCTATGCTGAAAATGATCAATTTTTAAAATTTCGAAAAAGATACAAGTTGCATGTGTTTTGAGCCGGAAATGGGCCACTTGAAGCCAATGGAGATGGTAAAAAATCGATATCTCGAAAAAAAATTTTGGCCATTTTGAAAGTGGAAAAATGAGAAGGGGGTACCCTTACCATTTTTCGACAAAAATGGTATTTTTACAAAAAAATTTTTTAGAATTTTTTCGTTAATGAAATCGGTTGGTAAATATGCCACTTGAAAACAATGGCGGAGGTTTTAATTCGATATCTCGAAATTTTTTGAAAAAAAGTGCCGTTTCGCAAAATTTTACACAGGATTCCCTATGCTGAAAATGATCAATTTTTAAAATTTCGAAAAAGATACAAGTTGCATGTGTTTTGAGCCGGAAATGGGCCACTTGAAGCCAATGGAGATGGTAAAAAATCGATATCTCGAAAAAAAATTTTTGGCCATTTTGAAAGTGGAAAAATGAGAAGGGGGTACCCTTACCATTTTTCGACAAAAATGGTATTTTTACAAAAAAATTTTTTAGAATTTTTTCGTTAATGAAATCGGTTGGTAAATATGCCACTTGAAAACAATGGCGGAGGTTTTAATTCGATATCTCGAAATTTTTTGAAAAAAAGTGCCGTTTCGCAAAATTTTACACAGGATTCCCTATGCTGAAAATGATCAATTTTTAAAATTTCGAAAAAGATACAAGTTGCATGTGTTTTGAGCCGGAAATGGGCCACTTGAAGCCAATGGAGATGGTAAAAAATCGATATCTCGAAAAAAAATTTTTGGCCATTTTGAAAGTGGAAAAATGAGAAGGGGGTACCCTTACCATTTTTCGACAAAAATGGTATTTTTACAAAAAAATTTTTTAGAATTTTTTCGTTAATGAAATCGGTTGGTAAATATGCCACTTGAAAACAATGGCGGAGGTTTTAATTCGATATCTCGAAATTTTTTGAAAAAAAGTGCCGTTTCGCAAAATTTTACACAGGATTCCCTATGCTGAAAATGATCAATTTTTAAAATTTCGAAAAAGATACAAGTTGCATGTGTTTTGAGCCGGAAATGGGCCACTTGAAGCCAATGGAGATGGTAAAAAATCGATATCTCGAAAAAAAATTTTTGGCCATTTTGAAAGTGGAAAAATGAGAAGGGGGTACCCTTACAATTTTTCGACAAAAATGGTATTTTTACAAAAAAATTTTTTAGAATTTTTTCGTTAATGAAATCGGTTGGTAAATATGCCACTTGAAAACAATGGCGGAGGTTTTAATTCGATATCTCGAAATTTTTTGAAAAAAAGTGCCGTTTCGCAAAATTTTACACAGGATTCCCTATGCTGAAAATGATCAATTTTTAAAATTTCGAAAAAGATACAAGTTGCATGTGTTTTGAGCCGGAAATGGGCCACTTGAAGCCAATGGAGATGGTAAAAAATCGATATCTCGAAAAAAAATTTTTGGCCATTTTGAAAGTGGAAAAATGAGAAGGGGGTACCCTTACCATTTTTCGACAAAAATGGTATTTTTACAAAAAAATTTTTTAGAATTTTTTCGTTAATGAAATCGGTTGGTAAATATGCCACTTGAAAACAATGGCGGAGGTTTTAATTCGATATCTCGAAATTTTTTGAAAAAAAGTGCCGTTTCGCAAAATTTTACACAGGATTCCCTATGCTGAAAATGATCAATTTTTAAAATTTCGAAAAAGATACAAGTTGCATGTGTTTTGAGCCGGAAATGGGCCACTTGAAGCCAATGGAGATGGTAAAAAATCGATATCTCGAAAAAAAATTTTTGGCCATTTTGAAAGTGGAAAAATGAGAAGGGGGTACCCTTACAATTTTTCGACAAAAATGGTATTTTTACAAAAAAATTTTTTAGAATTTTTTCGTTAATGAAATCGGTTGGTAAATATGCCACTTGAAAACAATGGCGGAGGTTTTAATTCGATATCTCGAAATTTTTTGAAAAAAAGTGCCGTTTCGCAAAATTTTACACAGGATTCCCTATGCTGAAAATGATCAATTTTTAAAATTTCGAAAAAGATACAAGTTGCATGTGTTTTGAGCCGGAAATGGGCCACTTGAAGCCAATGGAGATGGTAAAAAATCGATATCTCGAAAAAAAATTTTTGGCCATTTTGAAAGTGGAAAAATGAGAAGGGGGTACCCTTACAATTTTTCGACAAAAATGGTATTTTTACAAAAAAATTTTTTAGAATTTTTTCGTTAATGAAATCGGTTGGTAAATATGCCACTTGAAAACAATGGCGGAGGTTTTAATTCGATATCTCGAAATTTTTTGAAAAAAAGTGCCGTTTCGCAAAATTTTACACAGGATTCCCTATGCTGAAAATGATCAATTTTTAAAATTTCGAAAAAGATACAAGTTGCATGTGTTTTGAGCCGGAAATGGGCCACTTGAAGCCAATGGAGATGGTAAAAAATCGATATCTCGAAAAAAAATTTTTGGCCATTTTGAAAGTGGAAAAATGAGAAGGGGGTACCCTTACCATTTTTCGACAAAAATGGTATTTTTACAAAAAAATTTTTTAGAATTTTTTCGTTAATGAAATCGGTTGGTAAATATGCCACTTGAAAACAATGGCGGAGGTTTTAATTCGATATCTCGAAATTTTTTGAAAAAAAGTGCCGTTTCGCAAAATTTTACACAGGATTCCCTATGCTGAAAATGATCAATTTTTAAAATTTCGAAAAAGATACAAGTTGCATGTGTTTTGAGCCGGAAATGGGCCACTTGAAGCCAATGGAGATGGTAAAAAATCGATATCTCGAAAAAAAATTTTTGGCCATTTTGAAAGTGGAAAAATGAGAAGGGGGTACCCTTACCATTTTTCGACAAAAATTGTATTTTTACAAAAAAATTTTTTAGAATTTTTTCGTTAATGAAATCGGTTGGTAAATATGCCACTTGAAAACAATGGCGGAGGTTTTAATTCGATATCTCGAAATTTTTTGAAAAAAAGTGCCGTTTCGCAAAATTTTACACAGGATTCTCTATGCTGAAAATGATCAATTTTTAAAATTTCGAAAAAGATACAAGTTGCATGTGTTTTGAGCCGGAAATGGGCCACTTGAAGCCAATGGAGATGGTAAAAAATCGATATCTCGAAAAAAAATTTTTGGCCATTTTGAAAGTGGAAAAATGAGAAGGGGGTACCCTTACCATTTTTCGACAAAAATGGTATTTTTACAAAAAAATTTTTTAGAATTTTTTCGTTAATGAAATCGGTTGGTAAATATGCCACTTGAAAACAATGGCGGAGGTTTTAATTCGATATCTCGAAATTTTTTGAAAAAAAGTGCCGTTTCGCAAAATTTTACACAGGATTCCCTATGCTGAAAATGATCAATTTTTAAAATTTCGAAAAAGATACAAGTTGCATGTGTTTTGAGCCGGAAATGGGCCACTTGAAGCCAATGGAGATGGTAAAAAATCGATATCTCGAAAAAAAATTTTGGCCATTTTGAAAGTGGAAAAATGAGAAGGGGGTACCCTTACCATTTTTCGACAAAAATGGTATTTTTACAAAAAAATTTTTTAGAATTTTTTCGTTAATGAAATCGGTTGGTAAATATGCCACTTGAAAACAATGGCGGAGGTTTTAATTCGATATCTCGAAATTTTTTGAAAAAAAGTGCCGTTTCGCAAAATTTTACACAGGATTCCCTATGCTGAAAATGATCAATTTTTAAAATTTCGAAAAAGATACAAGTTGCATGTGTTTTGAGCCGGAAATGGGCCACTTGAAGCCAATGGAGATGGTAAAAAATCGATATCTCGAAAAAAAAATTTTGGCCATTTTGAAAGTGGAAAAATGAGAAGGGGGTACCCTTACCATTTTTCGACAAAAATGGTATTTTTACAAAAAAATTTTTTAGAATTTTTTCGTTAATGAAATCGGTTGGTAAATATGCCACTTGAAAACAATGGCGGAGGTTTTAATTCGATATCTCCGAAATTTTTTGAAAAAAAGTGCCGTTTCGCAAAATTTTACACAGGATTCCCTATGCTGAAAATGATCAATTTTTAAAATTTCGAAAAAGATACAAGTTGCATGTGTTTTGAGCCGGAAATGGGCCACTTGAAGCCAATGGAGATGGTAAAAAATCGATATCTCGAAAAAAAATTTTTGGCCATTTTGAAAGTGGAAAAATGAGAAGGGGGTACCCTTACCATTTTTCGACAAAAATGGTATTTTTACAAAAAAATTTTTTAGAATTTTTTCGTTAATGAAATCGGTTGGTAAATATGCCACTTGAAAACAATGGCGGAGGTTTTAATTCGATATCTCGAAATTTTTTGAAAAAAAGTGCCGTTTCGCAAAATTTTACACAGGATTCCCTATGCTGAAAATGATCAATTTTTAAAATTTCGAAAAAGATACAAGTTGCATGTGTTTTGAGCCGGAAATGGGCCACTTGAAGCCAATGGAGATGGTAAAAAATCGATATCTCGAAAAAAAATTTTTGGCCATTTTGAAAGTGGAAAAATGAGAAGGGGGTACCCTTACAATTTTTCGACAAAAATGGTATTTTTACAAAAAAATTTTTTAGAATTTTTTCGTTAATGAAATCGGTTGGTAAATATGCCACTTGAAAACAATGGCGGAGGTTTTAATTCGATATCTCGAAATTTTTTGAAAAAAAGTGCCGTTTCGCAAAATTTTACACAGGATTCCCTATGCTGAAAATGATCAATTTTTAAAATTTCGAAAAAGATACAAGTTGCATGTGTTTTGAGCCGAAATGGGCCACTTGAAGCCAATGGAGATGGTAAAAAATCGATATCTCGAAAAAAAATTTTTGGCCATTTTGAAAGTGGAAAAATGAGAAGGGGGTACCCTTACCATTTTTCGACAAAAATGGTATTTTTACAAAAAAATTTTTTAGAATTTTTTCGTTAATGAAATCGGTTGGTAAATATGCCACTTGAAAACAATGGCGGAGGTTTTAATTCGATATCTCGAAATTTTTTGAAAAAAAGTGCCGTTTCGCAAAATTTTACACAGGATTCCCTATGCTGAAAATGATCAATTTTTAAATTTCGAAAAAGATACAAGTTGCATGTGTTTTGAGCCGGAAATGGGCCACTTGAAGCCAATGGAGATGGTAAAAAATCGATATCTCGAAAAAAAAATTTTGGCCATTTTGAAAGTGGAAAAATGAGAAGGGGGTACCCTTACCATTTTTCGACAAAAATGGTATTTTTACAAAAAAATTTTTTAGAATTTTTTCGTTAATGAAATCGGTTGGTAAATATGCCACTTGAAAACAATGGCGGAGGTTTTAATTCGATATCTCGAAATTTTTTGAAAAAAAGTGCCGTTTCGCAAATTTTACACAGGATTCCCTATGCTGAAAATGATCAATTTTTAAAATTTCGAAAAAGATACAAGTTGCATGTGTTTTGAGCCGGAAATGGGCCACTTGAAGCCAATGGAGATGGTAAAAAATCGATATCTCGAAAAAAAATTTTTGGCCATTTTGAAAGTGGAAAAATGAGAAGGGGGTACCCTTACCATTTTTCGACAAAAATGGTATTTTTACAAAAAAATTTTTTAGAATTTTTTCGTTAATGAAATCGGTTGGTAAATATGCCACTTGAAAACAATGGCGGAGGTTTTAATTCGATATCTCGAAATTTTTTGAAAAAAAGTGCCGTTTCGCAAAATTTTACACAGGATTCCCTATGCTGAAAATGATCAATTTTTAAAATTTCGAAAAAGATACAAGTTGCATGTGTTTTGAGCCGGAAATGGGCCACTTGAAGCCAATGGAGATGGTAAAAAATCGATATCTCGAAAAAAAATTTTTGGCCATTTTGAAAGTGGAAAAATGAGAAGGGGGTACCCTTACCATTTTTCGACAAAAATGGTATTTTTACAAAAAAATTTTTTAGAATTTTTTCGTTAATGAAATCGGTTGGTAAATATGCCACTTGAAAACAATGGCGGAGGTTTTAATTCGATATCTCGAAATTTTTTGAAAAAAAGTGCCGTTTCGCAAAATTTTACACAGGATTCCCTATGCTGAAAATGATCAATTTTTAAAATTTCGAAAAAGATACAAGTTGCATGTGTTTTGAGCCGGAAATGGGCCACTTGAAGCCAATGGAGATGGTAAAAAATCGATATCTCGAAAAAAAATTTTGGCCATTTTGAAAGTGGAAAAATGAGAAGGGGGTACCCTTACCATTTTTCGACAAAAATGGTATTTTTACAAAAAAATTTTTTAGAATTTTTTCGTTAATGAAATCGGTTGGTAAATATGCCACTTGAAAACAATGGCGGAGGTTTTAATTCGATATCTCGAAATTTTTTGAAAAAAAGTGCCGTTTCGCAAAATTTTACACAGGATTCCCTATGCTGAAAATGATCAATTTTTAAAATTTCGAAAAAGATACAAGTTGCATGTGTTTTGAGCCGGAAATGGGCCACTTGAAGCCAATGGAGATGGTAAAAAATCGATATCTCGAAAAAAAATTTTTGGCCATTTTGAAAGTGGAAAAATGAGAAGGGGGTACCCTTACCATTTTTCGACAAAAATGGTATTTTTACAAAAAAATTTTTTAGAATTTTTTCGTTAATGAAATCGGTTGGTAAATATGCCACTTGAAAACAATGGCGGAGGTTTTAATTCGATATCTCGAAATTTTTGAAAAAAAGTGCCGTTTCGCAAAATTTTACACAGGATTCCCTATGCTGAAAATGATCAATTTTTAAAATTTCGAAAAAGATACAAGTTGCATGTGTTTTGAGCCGGAAATGGGCCACTTGAAGCCAATGGAGATGGTAAAAAATCGATATCTCGAAAAAAAATTTTTGGCCATTTTGAAAGTGGAAAAATGAGAAGGGGGTACCCTTACAATTTTTCGACAAAAATGGTATTTTTACAAAAAAATTTTTAGAATTTTTTCGTTAATGAAATCGGTTGGTAAATATGCCACTTGAAAACAATGGCGGAGGTTTTAATTCGATATCTCGAAATTTTTTGAAAAAAAGTGCCGTTTCGCAAAATTTTACACAGGATTCCCTATGCTGAAAATGATCAATTTTTAAAATTTCGAAAAAGATACAAGTTGCATGTGTTTTGAGCCGGAAATGGGCCACTTGAAGCCAATGGAGATGGTAAAAAATCGATATCTCGAAAAAAAATTTTTGGCCATTTTGAAAGTGGAAAAATGAGAAGGGGGTACCCTTACCATTTTTCGACAAAAATGGTATTTTTACAAAAAAATTTTTTAGAATTTTTTCGTTAATGAAATCGGTTGGTAAATATGCCACTTGAAAACAATGGCGGAGGTTTTAATTCATTCGATATCTCGAAATTTTTTGAAAAAAAGTGCCGTTTCGCAAAATTTTACACAGGATTCCCTATGCTGAAAATGATCAATTTTTAAAATTTCGAAAAAGATACAAGTTGCATGTGTTTTGAGCCGGAAATGGGCCACTTGAAGCCAATGGAGATGGTAAAAAATCGATATCTCGAAAAAAAAATTTTGGCCATTTTGAAAGTGGAAAAATGAGAAGGGGGTACCCTTACCATTTTTCGACAAAAATGGTATTTTTACAAAAAAATTTTTTAGAATTTTTTCGTTAATGAAATCGGTTGGTAAATATGCCACTTGAAAACAATGGCGGAGGTTTTAATTCGATATCTCGAAATTTTTTGAAAAAAAGTGCCGTTTCGCAAAATTTTACACAGGATTCCCTATGCTGAAAATGATCAATTTTTAAAATTTCGAAAAAGATACAAGTTGCATGTGTTTTGAGCCGGAAATGGGCCACTTGAAGCCAATGGAGATGGTAAAAAATCGATATCTCGAAAAAAAATTTTTGGCCATTTTGAAAGTGGAAAAATGAGAAGGGGGTACCCTTACCATTTTTCGACAAAAATGGTATTTTTACAAAAAAATTTTTTAGAATTTTTTCGTTAATGAAATCGGTTGGTAAATATGCCACTTGAAAACAATGGCGGAGGTTTTAATTCGATATCTCGAAATTTTTTGAAAAAAAGTGCCGTTTCGCAAAATTTTACACAGGATTCCCTATGCTGAAAATGATCAATTTTTAAAATTTCGAAAAAGATACAAGTTGCATGTGTTTTGAGCCGGAAATGGGCCACTTGAAGCCAATGGAGATGGTAAAAAATCGATATCTCGAAAAAAAATTTTTGGCCATTTTGAAAGTGGAAAAATGAGAAGGGGGTACCCTTACCATTTTTCGACAAAAATGGTATTTTTACAAAAAGTTTTTTAGAATTTTTTCGTTAATGAAATCGGTTGGTAAATATGCCACTTGAAAACAATGGCGGAGGTTTTAATTCGATATCTCGAAATTTTTTGAAAAAAAGTGCCGTTTCGCAAAATTTTACACAGGATTCCCTATGCTGAAAATGATCAATTTTTAAAATTTCGAAAAAGATACAAGTTGCATGTGTTTTGAGCCGGAAATGGGCCACTTGAAGCCAATGGAGATGGTAAAAAATCGATATCTCGAAAAAAAATTTTTGGCCATTTTGAAAGTGGAAAAATGAGAAGGGGGTACCCTTACCATTTTTCGACAAAAATGGTATTTTTACAAAAAAATTTTTTAGAATTTTTTCGTTAATGAAATCGGTTGGTAAATATGCCACTTGAAAACAATGGCGGAGGTTTTAATTCGATATCTCGAAATTTTTTGAAAAAAAGTGCCGTTTCGCAAAATTTTACACAGGATTCCCTATGCTGAAAATGATCAATTTTTAAAATTTCGAAAAAGATACAAGTTGCATGTGTTTTGAGCCGGAAATGGGCCACTTGAAGCCAATGGAGATGGTAAAAAATCGATATCTCGAAAAAAAATTTTGGCCATTTTGAAAGTGGAAAAATGAGAAGGGGGTACCCTTACCATTTTTCGACAAAAATGGTATTTTTACAAAAAAATTTTTTAGAATTTTTTCGTTAATGAAATCGGTTGGTAAATATGCCACTTGAAAACAATGGCGGAGGTTTTAATTCGATATCTCGAAATTTTTTGAAAAAAAGTGCCGTTTCGCAAAATTTTACACAGGATTCCCTATGCTGAAAATGATCAATTTTTAAAATTTCGAAAAAGATACAAGTTGCATGTGTTTTGAGCCGGAAATGGGCCACTTGAAGCCAATGGAGATGGTAAAAAATCGATATCTCGAAAAAAAATTTTTGGCCATTTTGAAAGTGGAAAAATGAGAAGGGGGTACCCTTACCATTTTTCGACAAAAATGGTATTTTTACAAAAAAATTTTTTAGAATTTTTTCGTTAATGAAATCGGTTGGTAAATATGCCACTTGAAAACAATGGCGGAGGTTTTAATTCGATATCT
>OY294026.1:4685475-4892975 GCA_958510785.1 Exephanes ischioxanthus
GCCATTTTGAAAGTGGAAAAATGAGAAGGGGGTACCCTTACAATTTTCGACAAAAATGGTATTTTTACAAAAAAATTTTTTAGAATTTTTTCGTTAATGAAATCGGTTGGTAAATATGCCACTTGAAAACAATGGCGGAGGTTTTAATTCGATATCTCGAAATTTTTTGAAAAAAAGTGCCGTTTCGCAAAATTTTACACAGGATTCCCTATGCTGAAAATGATCAATTTTTAAAATTTCGAAAAAGATACAAGTTGCATGTGTTTTGAGCCGGAAATGGGCCACTTGAAGCCAATGGAGATGGTAAAAAATCGATATCTCGAAAAAAAATTTTTGGCCATTTTGAAAGTGGAAAAATGAGAAGGGGGTACCCTTACCATTTTTCGACAAAAATGGTATTTTTACAAAAAAATTTTTTAGAATTTTTTCGTTAATGAAATCGGTTGGTAAATATGCCACTTGAAAACAATGGCGGAGGTTTTAATTCGATATCTCGAAATTTTTTGAAAAAAAGTGCCGTTCGCAAAATTTTACACAGGATTCCCTATGCTGAAAATGATCAATTTTTAAAATTTCGAAAAAGATACAAGTTGCATGTGTTTGAGCCGGAAATGGGCCACTTGAAGCCAATGGAGATGGTAAAAAATCGATATCTCGAAAAAAAAATTTTGGCCATTTTGAAAGTGGAAAAATGAGAAGGGGGTACCCTTACCATTTTTCGACAAAAATGGTATTTTTACAAAAAAATTTTTTAGAATTTTTTCGTTAATGAAATCGGTTGGTAAATATGCCACTTGAAAACAATGGCGGAGGTTTTAATTCGATATCTCGAAATTTTTTGAAAAAAAGTGCCGTTTCGCAAAATTTTACACAGGATTCCCTATGCTGAAAATGATCAATTTTTAAAATTTCGAAAAAGATACAAGTTGCATGTGTTTTGAGCCGGAAATGGGCCACTTGAAGCCAATGGAGATGGTAAAAAATCGATATCTCGAAAAAAAATTTTGGCCATTTTGAAAGTGGAAAAATGAGAAGGGGGTACCCTTACCATTTTTCGACAAAAATGGTATTTTTACAAAAAAATTTTTTAGAATTTTTTCGTTAATGAAATCGTTGGTAAATATGCCACTTGAAAACAATGGCGGAGGTTTTAATTCGATATCTCGAAATTTTTTGAAAAAAAGTGCCGTTTCGCAAAATTTTACACAGGATTCCCTATGCTGAAAATGATCAATTTTTAAAATTTCGAAAAAGATACAAGTTGCATGTGTTTTGAGCCGGAAATGGGCCACTTGAAGCAATGGAGATGGTAAAAAATCGATATCTCGAAAAAAAATTTTGGCCATTTTGAAAGTGGAAAAATGAGAAGGGGGTACCCTTACCATTTTTCGACAAAAATGGTATTTTTACAAAAAAATTTTTTAGAATTTTTTCGTTAATGAAATCGGTTGGTAAATATGCCACTTGAAAACAATGGCGGAGGTTTTAATTCGATATCTCGAAATTTTTTGAAAAAAAGTGCCGTTTCGCAAAATTTTACACAGGATTCCCTATGCTGAAAATGATCAATTTTTAAAATTTCGAAAAGATACAAGTTGCATGTGTTTTGAGCCGGAAATGGGCCACTTGAAGCCAATGGAGATGGTAAAAAATCGATATCTCGAAAAAAAATTTTGGCCATTTTGAAAGTGGAAAAATGAGAAGGGGGTACCCTTACCATTTTTCGACAAAAATGGTATTTTTACAAAAAAATTTTTAGAATTTTTTCGTTAATGAAATCGGTTGGTAAATATGCCACTTGAAAACAATGGCGGAGGTTTTAATTCGATATCTCGAAATTTTTTGAAAAAAAGTGCCGTTTCGCAAAATTTTACACAGGATTCCCTATGCTGAAAATGATCAATTTTTAAAATTTCGAAAAAGATACAAGTTGCATGTGTTTTGAGCCGGAAATGGGCCACTTGAAGCCAATGGAGATGGTAAAAAATCGATATCTCGAAAAAAAATTTTTGGCCATTTTGAAAGTGGAAAAATGAGAAGGGGGTACCCTTACCATTTTTCGACAAAAATGGTATTTTTACAAAAAAATTTTTTAGAATTTTTTCGTTAATGAAATCGGTTGGTAAATATGCCACTTGAAAACAATGGCGGAGGTTTTAATTCGATATCTCGAAATTTTTTGAAAAAAAGTGCCGTTTCGCAAAATTTTACACAGGATTCCCTATGCTGAAAATGATCAATTTTAAAATTTCGAAAAAGATACAAGTTGCATGTGTTTTGAGCCGGAAATGGGCCACTTGAAGCCAATGGAGATGGTAAAAAATCGATATCTCGAAAAAAAATTTTTGGCCATTTTGAAAGTGGAAAAATGAGAAGGGGGTACCCTTACCATTTTTCGACAAAAATGGTATTTTTACAAAAAAATTTTTTAGAATTTTTTCGTTAATGAAATCGGTTGGTAAATATGCCACTTGAAAACAATGGCGGAGGTTTTAATTCGATATCTCGAAATTTTTTGAAAAAAAGTGCCGTTTCGCAAAATTTTACACAGGATTCCCTATGCTGAAAATGATCAATTTTTAAAATTTCGAAAAAGATACAAGTTGCATGTGTTTTGAGCCGGAAATGGGCCACTTGAAGCCAATGGAGATGGTAAAAAATCGATATCTCGAAAAAAAATTTTTGGCCATTTTGAAAGTGGAAAAATGAGAAGGGGGTACCCTTACCATTTTTCGACAAAAATGGTATTTTTACAAAAAAATTTTTTAGAATTTTTTCGTTAATGAAATCGGTTGGTAAATATGCCACTTGAAAACAATGGCGGAGGTTTTAATTCGATATCTCGAAATTTTTTGAAAAAAGTGCCGTTTCGCAAAATTTTACACAGGATTCCCTATGCTGAAAATGATCAATTTTTAAAATTTCGAAAAAGATACAAGTTGCATGTGTTTTGAGCCGGAAATGGGCCACTTGAAGCCAATGGAGATGGTAAAAAATCGATATCTCGAAAAAAAATTTTTGGCCATTTTGAAAGTGGAAAAATGAGAAGGGGGTACCCTTACCATTTTTCGACAAAAATGGTATTTTTACAAAAAAATTTTTTAGAATTTTTTCGTTAATGAAATCGGTTGGTAAATATGCCACTTGAAAACAATGGCGGAGGTTTTAATTCGATATCTCGAAATTTTTTGAAAAAAAGTGCCGTTTCGCAAAATTTTACACAGGATTCCCTATGCTGAAAATGATCAATTTTTAAAATTTCGAAAAAGATACAAGTTGCATGTGTTTTGAGCCGGAAATGGGCCACTTGAAGCCAATGGAGATGGTAAAAAATCGATATCTCGAAAAAAAATTTTGGCCATTTTGAAAGTGGAAAAATGAGAAGGGGGTACCCTTACCATTTTTCGACAAAAATGGTATTTTTACAAAAAAATTTTTTAGAATTTTTTCGTTAATGAAATCGGTTGGTAAATATGCCACTTGAAAACAATGGCGGAGGTTTTAATTCGATATCTCGAAATTTTTTGAAAAAAAGTGCCGTTTCGCAAAATTTTACACAGGATTCCCTATGCTGAAAATGATCAATTTTTAAAATTTCGAAAAAGATACAAGTTGCATGTGTTTTGAGCCGGAAATGGGCCACTTGAAGCCAATGGAGATGGTAAAAAATCGATATCTCGAAAAAAAATTTTTGGCCATTTTGAAAGTGGAAAAATGAGAAGGGGGTACCCTTACATTTTTCGACAAAAATGGTATTTTTACAAAAATTTTTTAGAATTTTTTCGTTAATGAAATCGGTTGGTAAATATGCCACTTGAAAACAATGGCGGAGGTTTTAATTCGATATCTCGAAATTTTTTGAAAAAAAGTGCCGTTTCGCAAAATTTTACACAGGATTCCCTATGCTGAAAATGATCAATTTTAAAATTTCGAAAAAGATACAAGTTGCATGTGTTTTGAGCCGGAAATGGGCCACTTGAAGCCAATGGAGATGGTAAAAAATCGATATCTCGAAAAAAAATTTTGGC
The DNA here is from genome assembly GCA_958510785.1 of Exephanes ischioxanthus. Lineage (NCBI taxonomy): Eukaryota > Metazoa > Arthropoda > Insecta > Hymenoptera > Ichneumonidae > Exephanes > Exephanes ischioxanthus. The sequence continues at coordinate 4,689,504 of OY294026.1, forward strand.
CATTTTGAAAGTGGAAAAATGAGAAGGGGGTACCCTTACCATTTTTCGACAAAAATGGTATTTTTACAAAAAAATTTTTTAGAATTTTTTCGTTAATGAAATCGGTTGGTAAATATGCCACTTGAAAACAATGGCGGAGGTTTTAATTCGATATCTCGAAATTTTTTGAAAAAAAGTGCCGTTTCGCAAAATTTTACACAGGATTCCCTATGCTGAAAATGATCAATTTTTAAAATTTCGAAAAAGATACAAGTTGCATGTGTTTTGAGCCGGAAATGGGCCACTTGAAGCCAATGGAGATGGTAAAAAATCGATATCTCGAAAAAAAATTTTTGGCCATTTTGAAAGTGGAAAAATGAGAAGGGGGTACCCTTACCATTTTTCGACAAAAATGGTATTTTTACAAAAAAATTTTTTAGAATTTTTTCGTTAATGAAATCGGTTGGTAAATATGCCACTTGAAAACAATGGCGGAGGTTTTAATTCGATATCTCGAAATTTTTTGAAAAAAAGTGCCGTTTCGCAAAATTTTACACAGGATTCCCTATGCTGAAAATGATCAATTTTTAAAATTTCGAAAAAGATACAAGTTGCATGTGTTTTGAGCCGGAAATGGGCCACTTGAAGCCAATGGAGATGGTAAAAAATCGATATCTCGAAAAAAAATTTTTGGCCATTTTGAAAGTGGAAAAATGAGAAGGGGGTACCCTTACCATTTTTCGACAAAAATGGTATTTTTACAAAAAAATTTTTTAGAATTTTTTCGTTAATGAAATCGGTTGGTAAATATGCCACTTGAAAACAATGGCGGAGGTTTTAATTCGATATCTCGAAATTTTTTGAAAAAAAGTGCCGTTTCGCAAAATTTTACACAGGATTCCCTATGCTGAAAATGATCAATTTTTAAAATTTCGAAAAAGATACAAGTTGCATGTGTTTTGAGCCGGAAATGGGCCACTTGAAGCCAATGGAGATGGTAAAAAATCGATATCTCGAAAAAAAATTTTTGGCCATTTTGAAAGTGGAAAAATGAGAAGGGGGTACCCTTACCATTTTTCGACAAAAATGGTATTTTTACAAAAAAATTTTTTAGAATTTTTTCGTTAATGAAATCGGTTGGTAAATATGCCACTTGAAAACAATGGCGGAGGTTTTAATTCGATATCTCGAAATTTTTTGAAAAAAAGTGCCGTTTCGCAAAATTTTACACAGGATTCCCTATGCTGAAAATGATCAATTTTTAAAATTTCGAAAAAGATACAAGTTGCATGTGTTTTGAGCCGGAAATGGGCCACTTGAAGCCAATGGAGATGGTAAAAAATCGATATCTCGAAAAAAAATTTTTGGCCATTTTGAAAGTGGAAAAATGAGAAGGGGGTACCCTTACCATTTTTCGACAAAAATGGTATTTTTACAAAAAAATTTTTAGAATTTTTTCGTTAATGAAATCGGTTGGTAAATATGCCACTTGAAAACAATGGCGGAGGTTTTAATTCGATATCTCGAAATTTTTTGAAAAAAAGTGCCGTTTCGCAAAATTTTACACAGGATTCCCTATGCTGAAAATGATCAATTTTTAAAATTTCGAAAAAGATACAAGTTGCATGTGTTTTGAGCCGGAAATGGGTCACTTGAAGCCAATGGAGATGGTAAAAAATCGATATCTCGAAAAAAAATTTTTGGCCATTTTGAAAGTGGAAAAATGAGAAGGGGTACCCTTACCATTTTTCGACAAAAATGGTATTTTTACAAAAAAATTTTTTAGAATTTTTTCGTTAATGAAATCGGTTGGTAAATATGCCACTTGAAAACAATGGCGGAGGTTTTAATTCGATATCTCGAAATTTTTGAAAAAAAGTGCCGTTTCGCAAAATTTTACACAGATTCCCTATGCTGAAATGATCAATTTTTAAAATTTCGAAAAAGATACAAGTTGCATGTGTTTTGAGCCGGAAATGGGCCACTTGAAGCCAATGGAGATGGTAAAAAATCGATATCTCGAAAAAAAATTTTGGCCATTTTGAAAGTGGAAAAATGAGAAGGGGGTACCCTTACCATTTTTCGACAAAAATTGTATTTTTACAAAAAAATTTTTTAGAATTTTTTCGTTAATGAAATCGGTTGGTAAATATGCCACTTGAAAACAATGGCGGAGGTTTTAATTCGATATCTCGAAATTTTTTGAAAAAAAGTGCCGTTTCGCAAAATTTTACACAGGATTCCCTATGCTGAAAATGATCAATTTTTAAAATTTCGAAAAAGATACAAGTTGCATGTGTTTTGAGCCGGAAATGGGCCACTTGAAGCCAATGGAGATGGTAAAAAATCGATATCTCGAAAAAAAATTTTGGCCATTTTGAAAGTGGAAAAATGAGAAGGGGGTACCCTTACCATTTTTCGACAAAAATGGTATTTTTACAAAAAAATTTTTTAGAATTTTTTCGTTAATGAAATCGGTTGGTAAATATGCCACTTGAAAACAATGGCGGAGGTTTTAATTCGATATCTCGAAATTTTTTGAAAAAAAGTGCCGTTTCGCAAAATTTTACACAGGATTCCCTATGCTGAAAATGATCAATTTTTAAAATTTCGAAAAAGATACAAGTTGCATGTGTTTTGAGCCGGAAATGGGTCACTTGAAGCCAATGGAGATGGTAAAAAATCGATATCTCGAAAAAAAAATTTTGGCCATTTTGAAAGTGGAAAAATGAGAAGGGGGTACCCTTACCATTTTTCGACAAAAATGGTATTTTTACAAAAAAATTTTTTAGAATTTTTTCGTTAATGAAATCGGTTGGTAAATATGCCACTTGAAAACAATGGCGGAGGTTTTAATTCGATATCTCGAAATTTTTTGAAAAAAAGTGCCGTTTCGCAAAATTTTACACAGGATTCCCTATGCTGAAAATGATCAATTTTAAAATTTCGAAAAAGATACAAGTTGCATGTGTTTTGAGCCGGAAATGGGCCACTTGAAGCCAATGGAGATGGTAAAAAATCGATATCTCGAAAAAAATTTTGGCCATTTTGAAAGTGGAAAAATGAGAAGGGGGTACCCTTACCATTTTTCGACAAAAATGGTATTTTTACAAAAAAATTTTTTAGAATTTTTTCGTTAATGAAATCGGTTGGTAAATATGCCACTTGAAAACAATGGCGGAGGTTTTAATTCGATATCTCGAAATTTTTTGAAAAAAAGTGCCGTTTCGCAAAATTTTACACAGGATTCCCTATGCTGAAAATGATCAATTTTTAAAATTTCGAAAAAGATACAAGTTGCATGTGTTTTGAGCCGGAAATGGGCCACTTGAAGCCAATGGAGATGGTAAAAAATCGATATCTCGAAAAAAATTTTTGGCCATTTGAAAGTGGAAAAATGAGAAGGGGGTACCCTTACAATTTTTCGACAAAAATGGTATTTTTACAAAAAGTTTTTTAGAATTTTTTCGTTAATGAAATCGGTTGGTAAATATGCCACTTGAAAACAATGGCGGAGGTTTTAATTCGATATCTCGAAATTTTTTGAAAAAAAGTGCCGTTTCGCAAAATTTTACACAGGATTCCCTATGCTGAAAATGATCAATTTTTAAAATTTCGAAAAAGATACAAGTTGCATGTGTTTTGAGCCGGAAATGGGCCACTTGAAGCCAATGGAGATGGTAAAAAATCGATATCTCGAAAAAAATTTTTGGCCATTTTGAAAGTGGAAAAATGAGAAGGGGGTACCCTTACCATTTTTCGACAAAAATGGTATTTTTACAAAAAAATTTTTTAGAATTTTTTCGTTAATGAAATCGGTTGGTAAATATGCCACTTGAAAACAATGGCGGAGGTTTTAATTCGATATCTCGAAATTTTTTGAAAAAAAGTGCCGTTTCGCAAAATTTTACACAGGATTCCCTATGCTGAAAATGATCAATTTTTAAAATTTCGAAAAAGATACAAGTTGCATGTGTTTTGAGCCGGAAATGGGCCACTTGAAGCCAATGGAGATGGTAAAAATCGATATCTCGAAAAAAAAATTTTGGCCATTTTGAAAGTGGAAAAATGAGAAGGGGGTACCCTTACCATTTTTCGACAAAAATGGTATTTTTACAAAAAAATTTTTTAGAATTTTTTCGTTAATGAAATCGGTTGGTAAATATGCCACTTGAAAACAATGGCGGAGGTTTTAATTCGATATCTCGAAATTTTTTGAAAAAAAGTGCCGTTTCGCAAAATTTTACACAGGATTCCCTATGCTGAAAATGATCAATTTTTAAAATTTCGAAAAAGATACAAGTTGCATGTGTTTTGAGCCGGAAATGGGCCACTTGAAGCCAATGGAGATGGTAAAAAATCGATATCTCGAAAAAAAATTTTTGGCCATTTTGAAAGTGGAAAAATGAGAAGGGGGTACCCTTACCATTTTTCGACAAAAATGGTATTTTTACAAAAAAATTTTTTAGAATTTTTTCGTTAATGAAATCGGTTGGTAAATATGCCACTTGAAAACAATGGCGGAGGTTTTAATTCGATATCTCGAAATTTTTTGAAAAAAAGTGCCGTTTCGCAAAATTTTACACAAGATTCCCTATGCTGAAAATGATCAATTTTTAAAATTTCGAAAAAGATACAAGTTGCATGTGTTTTGAGCCGGAAATGGGCCACTTGAAGCCAATGGAGATGGTAAAAAATCGATATCTCGAAAAAAAATTTTTGGCCATTTTGAAAGTGGAAAAATGAGAAGGGGGTACCCTTACCATTTTTCGACAAAAATTGTATTTTTACAAAAAAATTTTTTAGAATTTTTTCGTTAATGAAATCGGTTGGTAAATATGCCACTTGAAAACAATGGCGGAGGTTTTAATTCGATATCTCGAAATTTTTTGAAAAAAAGTGCCGTTTCGCAAAATTTTACACAGGATTCCCTATGCTGAAAATGATCAATTTTTAAAATTTCGAAAAAGATACAAGTTGCATGTGTTTTGAGCCGGAAATGGGCCACTTGAAGCCAATGGAGATGGTAAAAAATCGATATCTCGAAAAAAAATTTTTGGCCATTTTGAAAGTGGAAAAATGAGAAGGGGGTACCCTTACCATTTTTCGACAAAAATGGTATTTTTACAAAAAAATTTTTTAGAATTTTTTCGTTAATGAAATCGGTTGGTAAATATGCCACTTGAAAACAATGGCGGAGGTTTTAATTCGATATCTCGAAATTTTTTGAAAAAAAGTGCCGTTTCGCAAAATTTTACACAGGATTCCCTATGCTGAAAATGATCAATTTTTAAAATTTCGAAAAAGATACAAGTTGCATGTGTTTTGAGCCGGAAATGGGTCACTTGAAGCCAATGGAGATGGTAAAAAATCGATATCTCGAAAAAAAATTTTTGGCCATTTTGAAAGTGGAAAAATGAGAAGGGGGTACCCTTACCATTTTTCGACAAAAATGGTATTTTTACAAAAAAATTTTTTAGAATTTTTTCGTTAATGAAATCGGTTGGTAAATATGCCACTTGAAAACAATGGCGGAGGTTTTAATTCGATATCTCGAAATTTTTTGAAAAAAAGTGCCGTTTCGCAAAATTTTACACAAGATTCCCTATGCTGAAAATGATCAATTTTTAAAATTTCGAAAAAGATACAAGTTGCATGTGTTTTGAGCCGGAAATGGGCCACTTGAAGCCAATGGAGATGGTAAAAAATCGATATCTCGAAAAAAAATTTTTGGCCATTTTGAAAGTGGAAAAATGAGAAGGGGGTACCCTTACCATTTTTCGACAAAAATTGTATTTTTACAAAAAAATTTTTTAGAATTTTTTCGTTAATGAAATCGGTTGGTAAATATGCCACTTGAAAACAATGGCGGAGGTTTTAATTCGATATCTCGAAATTTTTTGAAAAAAAGTGCCGTTTCGCAAAATTTTACACAGGATTCCCTATGCTGAAAATGATCAATTTTTAAAATTTCGAAAAAGATACAAGTTGCATGTGTTTTGAGCCGGAAATGGGCCACTTGAAGCCAATGGAGATGGTAAAAAATCGATATCTCGAAAAAAAATTTTTGGCCATTTTGAAAGTGGAAAAATGAGAAGGGGGTACCCTTACCATTTTTCGACAAAAATGGTATTTTTACAAAAAAATTTTTTAGAATTTTTTCGTTAATGAAATCGGTTGGTAAATATGCCACTTGAAAACAATGGCGGAGGTTTTAATTCGATATCTCGAAATTTTTTGAAAAAAAGTGCCGTTTCGCAAAATTTTACACAGGATTCCCTATGCTGAAAATGATCAATTTTTAAAATTTCGAAAAAGATACAAGTTGCATGTGTTTTGAGCCGGAAATGGGTCACTTGAAGCCAATGGAGATGGTAAAAAATCGATATCTCGAAAAAAAAATTTTGGCCATTTTGAAAGTGGAAAAATGAGAAGGGGGTACCCTTACCATTTTTCGACAAAAATGGTATTTTTACAAAAAAATTTTTTAGAATTTTTTCGTTAATGAAATCGGTTGGTAAATATGCCACTTGAAAACAATGGCGGAGGTTTTAATTCGATATCTCGAAATTTTTTGAAAAAAAGTGCCGTTTCGCAAAATTTTACACAGGATTCCCTATGCTGAAAATGATCAATTTTTAAAATTTCGAAAAAGATACAAGTTGCATGTGTTTTGAGCCGGAAATGGGCCACTTGAAGCCAATGGAGATGGTAAAAAATCGATATCTCGAAAAAAAAATTTTGGCCATTTTGAAAGTGGAAAAATGAGAAGGGGGCACGATAAAACGCCTCCAAAACTTCGGGCAGGAGCCAATCTTATGTGTTTTTTTTGCGTACAACGCGATGGGCACCTCAGAATTTTCCTAGCTCCATTGGGAGTCGAGATAGCGATTTTTGAAAATCACGAAAATTTACGTTTTTCCAACAACAAATAAAATGTTATCGTCAAATAAAACAATTTACGCTTTAATTCTTTCCCTCCGGCATTCTTACAATTCCTTTTACCAACAGTCGATAATGTTTAAAAAAAAAATCTAAGGTCAACATTTTTTTTAAATTATCAATCTTAATTTTTTTTTTAATAAACAATCAATGATTAAATTTTTCTGAAAAGCTCTTTTAAACAATAATGAAATCTTTGCAAAAAAAAAAAAAAAAAAAAAAACACTTTATCTGGATCGATCTCACGCAATATCTTTACACGGAAGAAACTTGTCTGCGTCATCGAGCAGGTTTTTTACTGCACTTGCGCAAGGACGATTATGATTTTACCGGAGTGAGACAAACCTCGAGTGCGCCGACGTTATAAGTACCGAAGATCTCGCTGCATCTCGACAATCAGCATAGTCGGAGTCGCCCGCGAAGTTCATTGCTCGTCTCCGAAGGAGACGAGTCGGATAATCGGCAGGAAACTTTTTAGTTTATCATCTTTTTTAATTTATTTATTTAAAAAAAAAATCTCCAGCAAAACGTGATTTTTTTTTTTTATAGTTTTTAAACTATCGTTACAGACGTTTTGCCCAAGTGTTGATGAGGATATTCTCCCGAAGTTATTCGCTGACGAGGATATTCTTGATTGTCATTGCGATTCCACTGATTGTACTAGGTAATAAGAATTAAGAAAAAGGACTTGAAAAAAAAGGAATTTGTATTCGAGAGGATCGCGTTTGATTATTTTTTTAAATTAATTAAACGATCCATTTTTTTTTTTTTTATTAATTAAGTTATTAATCAATTAATCAATTTATTGATTAAGTTATTTTATTTAAGTTGTTAATGAATTTATTGATAAATAATTTATTAATTTATTATAAAAATAGATTAAGTTATTAATTTTGTTTTAATGGTGAATGTGCATTTTTTTTTCGTTACCCGCAAAAGTCCCGACATTTTTTCGCGCGCGCTATGAAAAATTCTACGCGGCCCCAAGAGCGTGTGAAAAATGTTCACCACTTTTGCTTCCTCATAGAGGAAGCTTTGTTTTTTTCTTCTTTTAGTTGAGTTATAATGACGGTAAGCGGAAACGTGATTGCTGCGCCATGCCCGAAGGGTCTGCAGTTGGACGCGCATGGAAACTGTCGTCAATATCTGTGAGCATTAATTATAATCATCCTCCCCCATCGTCGTAACTTTGGCAGAAATTTGTGTTGAAAATTTTATTAAAAATTACAAAAACGAAAAAAAAATTTCAAAGAAATTTAATAAATATTTATATACGTGTCGGATATTTAATTTTTTTCTAAATTTAAAATACTTGAAAATATAATATTTTTTTTCTACGTCCATCAGCGTATGCAAAATTGTTTACGACAATTTCTGCAAACAGACTACGAAAAAAAAAGTAAAAAAAAAATTTAATCACTCGCGACGATTTTTATCCACGTAATGTAACGCTTTTGATATTTTTCTCGTTTTACCCGAGGAAAATTACGATAATTTTATTCCACGTAATTTTTTCCCCGTCGCGGCAACTGGCGCTGTCGACTTTTCGGCTAATAGCGAGAAATTCACAAGGAAAACGAGCAATTTTTTTTTTTCCTTTCAGAGAATAGGAGCCCAATCAACAACGTCAACAGGAATCGTCGCAGGAAAAAGAAAATAATAACGATGACTCGTTGCAAATATCGCATCGAAAAAAATAATAATAACAACTGGATGAAAATATCGTATCAAAAAAAAAAAGAAGATATCCGGCGGAAGTTTATTTTTTGTCATTTTAAGTGCGATAATAATGTTGGGTCTGTTTGGGGTAAATTCGATGGCCCAAAAGACCGAAACCGCACGGTCGGACTTTTTTTTTATTAAACAATAGTGATGTCAAAAAAGAAAATCTATAGAAAAAGAGGAAAAAAAACTTTATCGAATTTGTGAAATAAATAAATAAACAAATGTTCTTTGAAATTCATTTACATGAGCGCAACACACTATCCTTCCCGTAGCAATAACATATTGTGCGTAAATCTTCATCGCAATAAAGCACAAAAAAAGTTCTCCGTAACTTACGCCACAGCGTCACGAACGTCACGAACGTCACGAACGTCACGAACGTCACGAAAGTTACGAACGTCACGAAAGACACGAACGTCACGAGCGTCACGAAAGTCACGAAAGTCACGAACGTCACGAACGTCACGAACGTCACGAAAGTAACGAACGTCACGAACGTCACGAACGTCACGAACGTCACGAACGTCACGAACGTCACGAACGTCACGAACGTCACGAACGTCACAACTTGATAACTCTTAATGCCATCTTCGGTTTGAAAATAGCATTTTTCGACCGGAAGTGACGTCATATCTTGAATACTCCAGCTCTAAGTAAGAAAAATAATATTCATCCGGCAGTACATCCTTCGTACGATTGCATAATTGGTGCGGGTGATAAGAAACGAGATTTATCAACTGCACGTTGTTGTACACCGGAGGAGAAGAAAAAAATGAAAAATTATCTCCCAGTATAAATACCGAGGAGTTTGAGGGATTCGGTCAGATGAGGAAAAATCTTGGGCTCGCGAGAGCTGCAGTATTGTACGTTTTTTTTCGGAAGTACCTATTATTCTACGGTCAAATCAGTCATGAAGATACCGAGCTGTCGTAACGCATTTTTGTTTGTCAGTGCGATAATTCTGATTTTGTTGGGTTTTACGGGTACATCGGTGAGTTGCCAATCGGAAGTACCGCCGATCGGGGGTCTTAAATACAAAGATGAAAATATCGTCACCGGACCATGCCCGGACGGCACCAGGCGCGACGCTAATGGCCAATGTCGAGAAGCTTTGTAAGTACGATTATTATTATTTTTTTTTTTTTTTTGTAAATTTATTTAAAGACCAAAAGTGGTGAACATGGCACGTTTCCCATATCATCGATTCACATGCCGATTGGGTTGGGCCATATTCGCCACAGCTAATATATGGATAAAAAAAAATTAATATAAAAAATATTTTTTTTATTAATTATTCAATTAAATTAATATATATTAATTAATTTAATAATATCTTCGCTTGCAATTCAGAAAACAATTTTTTGTTGTAATTCCTCGCAATTGCAAAAAAGACAATAAGAATTAAAAGCTTCTTTTAACGACACGCCAAGAGAACAAATTTTTACATCAACAAATTCACACATATCGAGAAAATTCATAAATTTTTTCGTCAACGATTTAAAAAAAAAATTTAAACAAATTTTCTCTTACAGAAATTGATGCACTTCGTAATCTCATCCCATTGGGGCGACAATCGAGAAAACTTTGCGATTCTGTAACGAGAATAAACTGTAATTGACGAATAAAAATAAATTGGCCTTCAATTTCGATCGATTCGTTTCGTTATCTCATGCCGATAGAATTGACAGAAAAAACATCGTCGAAATAAAAATTTTATGCAAATCCTTATCCACGTTTCAATTTCAACAATACTATTTCTCAAAAGCTCGTTATTTTCCACAATAATAACAATAATAATCACAACAATAATCACAACAATAATCACAATAATAATCACAACAATAATCACAACAATAATCACAATAATAATCACAATAATAATCACAATAATAATAACAACAATAATCACAACAATAATCACAATAATAATCACAATAATAATCACAACAATAATCACAATAATAATCACAATAATAATCACAATAATAATCACAATAATAATCACAATAATAATCACAATAATAATCACAATAATAATCACAACAATAATCACAACAATAATCACAATAATAATAACAATAATAATCACAACAATAATCACAATAATAATCACAATAATAATCACAATAATAATCACAATAATAATCACAATAATAATCACAACAATAATCACAATAATAATCACAATAATAATCACAATAATAATAACAATAATAATCACAACAATAATCACAATAATAATCACAATAATAATCACAATAATAATCACAATAATAATCACAATAATAATCACAATAATAATCACAACAATAATCACAATAATAATCACAATAATAATCACAATAATAATCACAATAATAATCACAATAATAATCACAATAATAATCACAATAATAATCACAATAATAATCACAATAATAATCACAATAATAATCACAATAATAATCACAATAATAATCATAAAAAAAACTCTTCGTTGAATGATTTATGTTGTTTTTCTTGTATAAACGGACGACATCGCAATTGCATGATTAATTAAGGAAGTTACAAGTGGTATCGTGCCTATAAGTACGGAAGTTCTGGTTGCGTCTCGACAGTCGAAGTAGCCGAAGGCTAGCGAGAGCATAATTCAACCGCTGTTCCGTCTGTAATACCAAAAGAGTGACTTTGTTCGGAAAAAAAAAAAAATCGAAAAAACATCGAAATCATGAAGATTCCCGGTGGAAATTACGTTTTTTTGGTAATCACTGCAATAATGGTGATTATATTCGGAGCGATGGATACGTCTGCGTCAACACTCCCAGTGCCTTGCCCGACGGGTTCAACGCAGGATCAGCACGGAAGATGCAGAGCGACACTTTAAAATGTGTTCGTGGACCAATGGCGAGGTGTGACATTTTTTGAAAATGCCTTTCGAGAAAATTTGTTGAATTATTTCGTTTAAAAAAAATGTATATATTTATTAAATATATATATATATATATATATATATATTCATATATATAAATATAAATATATATATATATCTATATTCAAAAATATATATATATATTTTTTTTCTTTTCAAACTTCAAGATTCCTTCGAGGCTCGTCGATGAAGCGCAACGCGACGACCACAGGCAAAAAAATCACGGATTATAATGGGAATGGTGTTTAATGGAATTATTAACAGAGAGGTGTTGGACCAATTTTTGTAAATTGTAAAATGACCATTTATACATTTTTAAAAATATGCTGTTCTTGTCTTTAATACCAATTTTATAATTATTACAATTAACCAATTATAATTAAAAATTAAAAAACACATTTTTCACACATCGATTTATGATCGTAAATTATTTCGGCCAAAAAAATGCATTTAAAAAAAAAATGTTAAAAAATTTATTTTTTGTTCTTACAAATTTCGAGATTCCTTCGATGCTCGTCGATGAGTCGCGACGCGACGACCGCAGGCGACAATTTAGCTACGAACTTGATTGGCTTCAAAACCTTGCCGATTTCCTCATACAGAAAAAAAATAATAAAATAATAACACTCGTTAGATTCCGACGCGGATCATCCGCGCAATTTTGCGTTATTAGTAGAATCATTTTGGAGTGAAATCGTTGGGTATAAATGCGGAAGATCTGGCGGAAACTCGTCAGACAACGGAGTCGGAAGTCAGCGCGAGGACGCGCCGGTAGTTTTGCACCCTGCAATACCGACCGAGTCGAGACCTCTTAAAAAAAAAAAAAAAAATTATCTAACATTGCAATTATGAAGAAATTTGGTGGAAATTATTACACTTACTTATCGCTCGCTGCGACGATGCTAATTATATTCGGTCTCATGGATAAATGTGTAAATTGTAAATCGGCAAAAGTTGGGACGTCAGAAAAAGAGGCGCGTCTGGGTCACCCGATGGACGCGCTGACTCCTCAAAAGGTTCGCGAAGAACCTCAAAGGATGTTTTTTAAAATTCGTTTCAAGGTACGAAACTTTTTTTTTTGGTTAATAATTTTTGAAAAAAAAAAAAAATGAAATTTATGTCGATATTAAAAAAAAAAAACAATTTTTTTTCTGTTGAAGCCTTTTGCGGTGAACAAGGAACTCGTCGTCATACCGCAAAATTGCAGTCATGCGAAAAGACCGAAATCTTGAAAACAGCATTCGATACAAGACGCGGTCGATCTATGTTCGCCGACTCTGAATTTGATGCTTTCGAAGATTCTGTTCAACGCGATTGTACTGAAAATAAATATCCGTCATCGCTTCAATGATTTTGAATTTTTTAATAAAAAAAAAATTGAATGAAAATCTAGATTTTCACATAGCGTTGAAATCAATTTGTTCAATCTTACTTTACCTACTTTACTTTATAATATCTCGGAATCGAATTGTATAATATATATAATATAATATATAATATCTCGAATTATAATAATCGAAACATATTCATATTCATATTCATATTCATATTCATATTCATATTCATATTCATATTCATATTCATATTCATATTCATATTCATATTCATATTCATATTCATATTCATATTCATATTCATATTCATATTCATATTCATATTCATATTCATATTCATATTCATATTCATATTCATATTCATATTCATATTCATATTCATATTCATATTCATATTCATATTCATATTCATATTCATATTCATATTCATATTCATATTCATATTCATATTCATATTCATATTCATATTCATATTCATATTCATATTCATATTCATATTCATATTCATATTCATATTCATATTCATATTCATATTCATATTCATATTCATATTCATATTCATATTCATATTCATATTCATATTCATATTCATATTCATATTCATATTCATATTCATATTCATATTCATATTCATATTCATATTCATATTCATATTCATATTCATATTCATATTCATATTCATATTCATATTCATATTCATATTCATATTCATATTCATATTCATATTCATATTCATATTCATATTCATATTCATATTCATATTCATATTCATATTCATATTCATATTCATATTCATATTCATATTCATATTCATATTCATATTCATATTCATATTCATATTCATATTCATATTCATATTCATATTCATATTCATATTCATATTCATATTCATATTCATATTCATATTCATATTCATATTCATATTCATATTCATATTCATATTCATATTCATATTCATATTCATATTCATATTCATATTCATATTCATATTCATATTCATATTCATATTCATATTCATATTCATATTCATATTCATATTCATATTCATATTCATATTCATATTCATATTCATATTCATATTCATATTCATATTCATATTCATATTCATATTCATATTTGTCAGTTTTCGGTATATTGTTAAATATTTGAATACGCTGTATGCAAATGTTATCGCATGTCCTTTTGGCACCGCCTTATTTTTATCGCGTCCGCATCTGGAATTGCCTCTCAAGAAACCCCGTCCAAGAACTTCATTATCAATAATAATAATAATAATAATAATAACACTAATAAAAAATCTTGCACAACTTCCTCGTGCGACCTAACTTTGTATAAAAATCTACTTTGGACTCTTAGCACAAACATTGTCAGTGAAGAAAAATAATCGACGTCAAGTTTCTCAATTTACAAACGTTCCTGCAAATGGCACGATTCTCGGAAGCTCACGATTTTCCTCGTAAGAAATATAAATTACAATAACGATAATAATAGTACTAATAATCATCATAATAAAACACGCGAGGTCGCAACCTCACGTGCAACGAGCCACACTATAAATAGCGCGTCTCGTCGGCGAATGAATCAATTAGATTGTGTATAATCGATCGGCATCCCAGTCGTGTAGTTAATCGGGACGTAAATGCTGGTAAAAAAGGGGATAAATAAGGCTCGAGGGTATAAATGCGGAGAATCAAGCAGGAGCTCGTCACACGAGAGAGTCGAGCGCCGACGCGAGAATAAGAAGTCACGCTTGTTACAAATTTATTTATTTTAAATCATGAAGTTACCCGGTGTGAGTTACGCTTTCATGCTGCTCAGTGCGATAATACTTATTGTCTTCGGGACGATGGACACATCGGTGTGCGCCGCGCCCGACAAACGCTGCGGGCCGAACAGAGTGTGGGATCCGTCCGGAAGCTGCAAACCGATAATAGTACGAATATAATATGTATATGTGTATATTTTGTCAAGAAAAAATTGGATAGTAGGAAAGCTTAAAAAAAAAAAAATAGTCAAATAGGAAAACTTTTTTTTTTAAGAAATAGGAAAATAGGAAAACTTTTTTTTTTAAGAAATAGGAAATCAGGAATCCTTTATTCGAAAAAAATAGGAAAATAGGAAACTTTTTTTTTGAAAGAAATAAGAAAATAGGAATTCTTTATTCGAAAGAAAGAGAAAAATAGGAATTCTTTATTCGAAAGAAATAGAAAAATAGGAATTCCTTATTCGAAAGAAATAGAAAAATAGGAATTCTTTATTCGAAAGAAATAGGAAAATAGGAATTCTTTATTCGAAAGAAATAGGAAAATAGGAATTCTTTATTCGAAAGAAATAGAAAAATAGGAATTCTTTATTCGAAAGAAATAGGAAAATAGGAATCCTTTATTCGAAAGAAATAGGAAAATAGGAATCCTTTATTCGAAAGAAATAGGAAAATAGGAAACCTTTTTTCGAAAGAAATAGGAAAATAGGAAGCCTTTATTCGAAAGAAATAGGAAAATAGGAATCCTTTATTCGAAAGAAATAGGAAAATAGGAATCCTTTATTCGAAAGAAATAGGAAAATAGGAATCCTTTATTCGAAAGAAATAGGAAAATAGGAATCCTTTATTCGAAAGAAATAGGAAAATAGGAATTCTTTATTCGAAAGAAATAGGAAAATAGGAATCCTTTATTCGAAAGAAATAGGAAAACCGGATTCTTTATTCGAAAGAAATAGGAAAATAGGAAACCTTTTTTCGAAAGAAATAGGAAAATAGGAAGCCTTTATTCGAAAGAAATAGAAAAATAGGAATCCTTTATTCGAAAGAAATAGGAAAATAGGAATCCTTTATTCGAAAGAAATAGGAAAATAGGAATCCTTTATTCGAAAGAAATAGGAAAATAGGAATCCTTTATTCGAAAGAAATAGGAAAATAGGAATCCTTTATTCGAAAGAAATAGGAAAATAGGAATTCTTTATTCGAAAGAAATAGGAAAATAGGAATCCTTTATTCGAAAAAAATAGGAAACCTTTTTTCGAAAGAAATAGGTAAATAGGAAGCCTTTATTCGAAAGAAATAGGAAAACAGAAATCCTTTATTCGAAAGAAATAGGTAAACAGAAATCCTTTTTTCGAAAGAAATAGGTAAACAGAAATCCTTTTTTCGCAAAAAAAAAAAAAAATCGAAACAATTTGGTTAAAAAAAAAATGTCTCTTACTATTACAGTCTGGAGCGTTCACTGAGGCTTTGAAGAATGGCAAAATAGTGCTGGCAAATCCCACGCCGAAGGAATAAAACAACGGAACATCGACCGTTGCAATCGCATTCGATAAAAAAAAAAAAAAAAGATGGAGGACCAATTTTCTTCGACTATAAATGATAACTGAATCATTTGTAAATTCCGTCCAACGTCATTGTACTTACAATACATTGTAATTAAAATAAATATCGTTCCGAAGCATGACGTACGTTGATTATACTGTAAGACAGGAAAAAAAAAAAAAAAAAAAAAAAACCCCGTTTATCGACTCATCGAAATCTCCGTAGAAGTTGCGAGATTGCGTCATATTGAAGCGAGTCTGAAATTACGCCGCAGATATAAGAAGGCGATTCCGCGCTGGATTATCAGCAGAAAAGGTGAATGTGTTGTCGCGAACGCCACGGCCGATCGCTGTTCACTATCGGGAAATTAACTAAATCAGCGGAAAAAACTGATAAGAATTTTTCCTCGTTCGTTGCGTCGCGAGTCGTAGTCATGATTGTGCCGAGCGAACGCAGCGCCATCTTCGTCGCGTCGACGGCGATTCTCATTATCTTCGGCCGTACGGAAACGTCTGTGCCACGTTCGAGCGCTAAAGCTCTCTTGCCGATAAGCGCGATAACTTCTTTGCCGATGAGCGCGGAAATTGTTTTGCCGACAAGCACGGAGACTTCCTTACCGGCAAGCACGGAAACTCCACGAACGCGAGGCGAGTCCAGGAGGTACAGGAGTATAATCGATGTGATCAAAGGACCATGCCGGAGCCCTATGAGAAGAGACGCCAATGGAAAATGCCGTATGAATCTGTGAGTGTTGAGATAGTAATTTTTTATACAAGGGCGGAGAAGCGAACTTTATACGCACGCTGCGAAGTGAGTCTCACTTCGCATTCCGTGTACGATGTTCGTTACACCGCACTAGTATCGCATCATATTTTTTTTTAACGAATGCAGGAAAAGTGATTCTCCGCGCGTAAAGTACGAGAAACGTGCGTGAAATACGAGAAGCGTGCGTGAAATAAGAGAAGCGTGCGTAAAGTACGAGAAACGTGCGTAAAGTACGAGAGGCGGCGTAAAGTACGAGAGGCGGCGTAAAGTACGAGAAGAGTGCGTAAAGTACGAGAAGCGTGCGTAAAGTACGAGAAACGTGTGTAAAGTACGAGAAGCTCGCGTACAGTACGAGAAGCTTGCCTGAAGTACGAGAAACGTGCGCAAAGTACGAGAAGCGTGCGTAAAGTACGAGAGGCGTGCGTAAAGTACGAGAAGCTTGCCTGAAGTACGAGAAACGTGCGCAAAGTACGAGAAGCGTGCGTAAAGTACGAGAGGCGTGCGTAAAGTACGAGAAGCGTACGTAAATCACGAGAAGCGTGCGTAAAGTACGAGAAGCGTGCGTAAAGTACGAGAAGCGTACGTAAATCACGAGAAGCGTGCGTAAAGTACGAGAAACGTGCGGAAAGTACGAGAAGCGTGCGTAAAGTACGAGAAGCGTGCGTAAAGTACGAGAAACGTGCGTAAAGTACGAGAAGCGTGCGTAAAGGGGGCTTTATAGTACACTTGGCTGTAAAACGCCACTTTCGCCACTCTCGGCAGGCCCGAAAAGTAGCACTTTTCATGCATCGTTACGAAAAAATGATTCTCGGCCTGTATCCTGTCGTAATGAATTCCACAATTTGCAGCTGAATCAAAAGATCCACTGTTTTTCTCTGTTGCAGCGATTAACGTCCTTCCGGGATTCCCCGCTAAATTGTAGTGTACCGGAATCGGTATAGATCAACGCTGCTTGCCGCTGATAGGAATGTCGAAAATTTAGTGTGCACGATATAGAGAATAATTTTCATTATACATTTGTTCATAAAATTTATATATATATATATATATATATGTATCGCATGTACGTCAATAAACGTAATATTTGACGATAACGATATTTATCAGTAGGAATAATTTTCATGGATATTAAACAAAATAATAATAATAACAGTAATAATCATAGTAATATTGATAATATACGATACTTATAAAAGTGACCGACAAGACAACGAGTATGCATTTCCTTGTCGATATTGTTCCGGAGCTCGCCGGTAAGGCACTGTCATGAAGATCATCGGACTCATCAACGGGGCGACGATGGCTTCAGAAGCAATTTGTAGCGTTCACTGGCGCAGTCTACCAAAAATAAAATAAAACGCCGTCAGAATATTTACGATTTATAACTTAGTGACGTTGCATCGGAAACACGCCACGTCCGGTTTGAGAATCTCATTTTTCGACCGTAAATGACGTCATACTCGAAACACGTCACTTCCGGTTTGAAAATCTCATTTTCCACGGGAAGTGATGTCATACCAGAAATACGATCACTTCCGGTTTTAAAATCTTATTTTACAATCTGAGGCGTCTTCATACCGGAAATAGATCACTTCCGGTTTGAAAATCTCATTTTTTGGCCGGAAATGAGGTCATACCGGAAATACGATCACTTCCGGTTTGAAAATCTCATTTTTTGGCTGGAAATGAGGTCATACCGGAAATACGATCACTTCCGGTTTGAAAATTGAATTTCTTTCGACCGGAAGTGATGTCATACCGGAAAGCCGATCATTTCCGGTTTGAAAATCTTATTTTTTCGACCGCAAATAGATCACTTCCGGTTTGAAAATCGAATTTCTTTCGACCGGAAGTGATGTCATACCGGAAAGCCGATCACTTCCGGTTTGAAAATCCAATTTTTTTTACCAGAACTGACCTCATACCGGAAATACGATCACTTCCGGTTTGAAAATCTAATTTTTTTTCGACCGGAAGTGACGTCATACCGGAAATACGATCACTTCCTGTTTGAAAATCTAATTTTTTTTTCGACCAGAAGTGACGTCATACCGGAAATACGATCACTTCCGGTTTGAAAATCCCATTTTTTTTTACCAGAACTGACGTCATACCGGAAATACGATCACTTCCGGTGTGAAAATCTCATTTTTTCGAACGCAAATAGATCACTTCCGGTTTGAAAATCCAATTTTTTTTTACCAGAACTGACGACATACCGGAAATACGATCGCTTCCGGTTTGAAAATCTCATTTTTCGACTCTGCAATAGTCGAATGACTACGAGCCCTGGGGGGGGGGGGGGGGGGGGGGGATAGCGTAAAATATATATATACATTCATTATTAACACTATTAACAATATACATTAATAACCAAAAGTTTGATTAATGTATCGAAAGCCTACCTTTGATAATTTCGACCAGGTACATGCTCTCGTCCTTGATGTTCGCCACGAGTTCGTTCGACACGAGTACGTGAACCCCCCGCGGTCCCTGAATGAGAACGGAATGTAGACGATCGTGGGAGAGATTTAGGGTGGCGAGGAGTTTCGAAGCGAGCAGATTGCTGTTAAGGTTCTCCAGGTAAATGACTCTCCAGGGTGTCGCGCCGCTGCCCTCCATCGCGAAGTAGAGCGTCAGCTTCGGGGTCGGGGCTTTCGAGTGAAGGGCGTTGAAGAGTCTTATACCGTCGGCGAGGCCGCATATCTGTATTAGATCGTCCCGCGAGAGCCGCAGAATGTCGCCGGCCGAGAAGCTCGCGAAGGTCGCCTGAAAGGAGTGAAAACGACGAGAGCGCAGCCAGGCGTTCGTCTGCGGCACGCTGGCGTCCACCGGAAGCTCGTAGGAGGTCGCGTCGATGTCGCTCGCCTCGCAGCTCGACGCTTGTTCCGGCACCAGGGAGCCAGTCACGGCCGAGGACGACAGAGACTCGATGCTCGACCTGGAAACATTCACGTAAGTTCGGTATGTGACGAGTCAAACGGACCGATATTTCACCGGTTGGTCACTTAAGGGGCTGCTGGAGCTGTTTTTTTTTCTTTTTTAACTTGCTTTATCTGTTTTACCGACGGACCTAGACAATTTTTCAGTTCCGACTTAGCGTTGTTAATATGCTATACATGTGCGTCAAATCATGCAGGATTATGATATTGACATAAACGCTTCGGTGTGCAGTCGAATTTTGATTGAAAACTTATCATAAATGAAGAAAACCGAATATTATAGTTTGCGAAAGTGCGCGAACGTAGTGTCACGATCGACGTACAGGTGGCTCTGCATCGTGCCCTACACTACATTCGTGCCGAGTTCATCGGCTCTGATCACCCGTCGCAAGCCCATAGACTAAATGATCGCAGTTTACACTATGCCTGATCATCTTTTGAGTGAGCAACTTTCCGACGATTTTGGAATATTCGTAGAACTTCACAGAATCGGCATGCGCGTCCTTTTGACGTATGCAAGATGTAGAATTTTTTTATATCCAACAGAACAGATGCTGTAAACATTTCAGCGGCCATGTTGGTTTCCGCGACAGTTTATAATATTCGATTTTCTTTATTTTTCGGAAGATTTCGACCGAAATTCGAGTGCACGCCGAATCGTTTATGTTGTTAATACAGTCCTGCAAGATTTAAAGCATGCGCGTAGCATAGTAACGATGAATAGTGAAAACTAAGAAATCGCCTATTTTCGTCGGTAAAACAGGAAGGTCCAGCAGCCCCTTAAGCTGTTTATAATATTTTACCGGAAGTTATTTATTTTAGGGTTGGAGTCATTTTTGCATTCAATCAATGCGATTAATGCATGTCATTTTAATCCTTATACGCTAATACTTATTTCTTTGTCGAAAGTATTTATTAATTTATTTATCATTAATTTTTTTTTTTTTTTTTTTTTCGATGGTTGGATTTTTTTGAAATTATTATTATTTTTTTCTTTTTTTATTAATTTGAGTTTCGATAGCTTGGGTTTTGTTATTCGAGAAGCGCTACGCTACCTGGCGGTGCTCGTCGCCGTGATGTTCACCGTAGTGTCGACGGTGCTGCTGGTGTTCGCTCCGACCTCCTCTTTGACCGGTTCCAGGGCGTTGATGAACTGGCCGATTGGCGACGCGGCTATCGGCAACGGAACCGGCGTCGACGCTGTCGGCGAGCCCGCGGCCACGGAACCCACACCACCGCGGCTCTGGCTTCTGCTGAAACCAAATGGGAATGACAATGTTTATAATTCATGATATTTTTTTATTCATGATATTTTTTCATTCATGATATTTTTTGATTCATGATCTTTTTTGATTCATGATATTTTTTCATTCATGATATTTTTTCATTCATGATATTTTTTCATTCATGATATTTTATAATTTTTTACAATTTTTTAAGATTTTATGATTCTTGGTACTTTGGGTCGATTCTTAAAATTACGCGAGAAACAACCCTGCCCGCGCTCGGTCGGTAACAGAAACTGTAAAATTCCAACTTTTCCTCGAAAAAGCATGTTGCCTTCTCCGCACTGTCAAACTCCAACAGAGAAATTCGGAATTAAAAAAAAAAAAAAATTACAGTTTTCGTTACCGACCGAGTTTCGAATCGGTCGGTAACCAAAACTCTAATCGTCAAACTTGTCCCCCGGCGAACCAAATTGCCGTCTTCGCATTGTCAAACGCCAAAAGAGAAATTCCGAATTCCCAAAAAAAATTACAGTTTTCGTTACCGACCGAGTTTCGAATCGGACGGTAACCAAAACTCTAATCGTCGACCTTTTTCTCCGGAGAATCAAATTGCCGTCTCCGCACTGTCAAACTCCAACAGAAAAATTCAGAATAAAAAAAAAATTACAGTTTTCGTTACCGACCGAGTTTCGAATCGGTCGGTAACCAAAACTCTAATCGTCAAACTTTTCCCCCGGCGAACCAAATTGCCGTCTCTGCATTGTCAAACGCCAAAAGAGAAATTCCGAATTCCCAATAAAAAAATTACAGTTTTCGTTACCGACCGAGTTTCGAATCGGTCGGTAACCGAAACTCTAATCGTCAAACTTTTCCCCCGGAGAACCAAATTGCCTTCTCCGCACCGTCAAACTCCAACAAAAAAAATGCAGAATTCCAAAAAAAAAAAAAAATTACAGTTTTCGTTACCGACCGAGTTTCGAATCGATCGGTAACCGAAACTCTAATCGTCAAACTTTTCCCCCGGCGAACCAAATTGCCGTCTCTGCATTGTCAAACGCCAAGAGAGAAATTCCGAATTCCCAAAAAAAAAAAAAAATTACAGTTTTCGTTACCGACCGAGTTTCGAATCGATCGGTAACCGAAACTCTAATCGTCAAACTTTTCCCCCGGAGAACCAAATTGCCTTCTCCGCACCGTCGAACTCCAACAAAAAAACGCCGAATTCCCAAAAAAAAAAAAATTACAGTTTTCGTTACCGACCGAGCATCGAATCGCTTCGTTTCCGGTCGAATCTTACAGAGGCGCGTCGCAGCGAGACGCAGCCTTGACGAGGCTCCTCCTCCTGCTGTAGACCAAGCTTACGTCCAGCTGAACGGCGGAGGGCAAAGAGTGACCCTCGATGCGGGACCAGCGAGAAGAGGTCAACGACCCCGCCAGCAAACGAGCTCTCTTCCTCTTGCCGGAAATCGTTGTCGAGCCGAGCGCGTGGCCGAACCTCACGACTATACCGACCTCCCACAACTCGTCCCGGCCAACCACGGCCAGGGTGTCGCGTCCGAGCACGTAAATCTTGACTTTCCTCCCGCTCGACGGCCGCGACCTTGGCCATCGACATTGGCCGTCCCTCGGCGAATCTTTTCTCATTTCGCCAGATTTCTTCTTTTTAATACTATTTTTTTTTTATCGTAAAAAAAAAAAAAAAAAGAATTGTTTCCTCGCGTCACAAAAGTCGAACTTTCTGTTTCTCTAGATCTATAGATCCTCAAAATCTCTTCTCATCTCGCGAGATTTCTTCTTCTTGATTCTTCAACTTCTTTTTTAGTAAAAGTAAAAAAAAAAAAAACGAAAAGAAATCAAAATTGCTTCCCGCGTCACAAAGTCGAACTTTTCTCTTCCCAGATCTCTAGATCCTCAAAATCTTTTCTCATCCCGCGAGATTTCTTCTTCTCAGTGTTTCAATTTCTTCCTCTTAGTAAAAGTAAAAAAAAAAAGCGAAAAAAAAAAAAATCAGAATTCTTTCCTCGCGTCACAAAGGTCGAAGTTTTTTTTTTTCTAGATCTCTAGATCCTCAAAATCTTTTCTCATCCCGCGAGATTTCTTCTTCTCAGTGTTTCAATTTCTTCTTCTTAGTAAAAGTAAAAAAAAAAAGCGAAAAAAAAAAAATCAGAATTCTTTCCTCGCGTCACAAAAGTCGAAGTTTTTTTTTTCTCTAGATCTCTAGATCCTCAAAATCTTATCTCATCTCGCGAGATTTCCTCTTCTTTCCAATTCCATCAATTTCTTCTTTTTTTAATAAACGTAAAAAAAAAATAAGAATCGTTTTCTCGCGTCACAAAAGTCGATCTTTTTTTTCTAGATCTCCAGATCCTCAGGATCTTTTCTCATCTCGCGAAGATTTCTTCTTCTCGATTCCTTAAAATTCATTCGTCGCAGCAGAGAAAAAAAAAAAAAAAAAAAAAAAAAATCAAGATAGTTTCTTCGCGTCACAAGAGTCGTAAAATTTTTTTTCTCTTCCCCCTTCGATCGTATTTTTTTTTTCTCGGAATTGTTCGGCTATCCGGTAGCCTGAACGCTCGTCATCTCACGAGGCGTGCGCGAGCCATCTTCGCGATCGTTTCGGATTGCCCCATCGGTAGCGAAAACTTCGAGCGTTCGTCGACGAGCCCGAATGTCCACGGGGCTTCCTTGACGCGATTGTGGAGCAGATCGGTGGTGAAGAATATTTCATGCAGGGCGGACGATGACCGCGCGTTTCCTCGAGATCCACCGAGAGACGTCATTCCAGCTTTTTCTTATATATAAATTTGTTCAATAAAAAAAAAAAAAAATTAAATTGCAAAAAAAAAAAATTAATTATAAAAAAAAAAAAAATGAGAAAATAAAAAAAAATGATCGATTATGTATAAATCGATAAATCGGTGTGAATTCGTTTGCGAAGTGAATTCCTCTAGCGACGTATCATGGCTGCTCTGGCCGAGCTCTCGGTCGGGCACGGAATTAATACGGTATTATATTCTTGCACCGTCGGGACGAGTCACCATGTTTCGCGGAACGACGACGATGGACTGAGCGGTCGCTGGCTTGGAGGCTTGACGGCCGCGGCCGTCTCTCCTCTCCGCCCTCCCCCGGAGAGGAGAGGCCGGCTCCCCCCTCCGCGTTCGTCCCTCGAACACGTAACAGCCGAGCCGAGAACGGCGAGGCGGCGATACGCACTCCGGTTCGCAAATTGTCCGCCAGGCCGGCTCGCGCCAGTTGAAGCCGGTTTCTCTGGTTAATTCGAACGTTGCACCTTGCCTGCTGTAGCTACTCCCTCGACGACGTCCCAGCTACAGTTTAAACTCTCTTCTGTGAAACTTTTTTGTTGGAGTAGTGCAGAGGTACACAAATATTTAAGTGTTACTTTGATGTTCCTTCGATGTTACTTTCATGTTCCTTCGATGTCACTTCGATGTTACTTCGATGTTACTTCGATGTTACTTCGATGTTACTTCGATGTTACTTCGATGTTACTTCGATGTTACTTCGATGTTACTTCGATGTTACTTCGATGTTACTTCGATGTTACTTCGATGTTACTTCGATGTTACTTCGATGTTACTTCGATGTTACTTCGATGTTACTTCGATGTTACTTCGATGTTACTTCGATGTTACTTCGATGTTACTTCGATGTTACTTCGATGTTACTTCGATGTTACTTCGATGTTACTTCGATGTTACTTCGATGTTACTTCGATGTTACTTCGACGTTGCTTTCAAGTTGCTTTCAAGTTGCTTTCAAGTTGCTTTCAAGTTGCTTTCAAGTTACTTTCAAGTTGCTTTCAAGTTGCTTTCAAGTTGCTTTCAAGTTGCTTTCAAGTTGCTTTCAAGTTGCTTTCAAGTTGCTTTCAAGTTGCTTTCAAGTTGCTTTCAAGTTGCTTTCAAGTTGCTTTCAAGTTGCTTTCAAGTTGCTTTCAAGTTGCTTTCAAGTTGCTTTCAAGTTGCTTTCAAGTTGCTTTCAAGTTGCTTTCAAGTTGCTTTCAAGTTGCTTTCAAGTTGCTTTCAAGTTGCTTTCAAGTTGCTTTCAAGTTACTTTCAAGTTACTTTCAAGTTACTTTCAAGTTACTTTCAAGTTACTTTCAAGTTACTTTCAAGATACTTTCAAGATACTTTCAAGTTACTTTCAAGTTACTTTCAAGTTACTTTCAAGTTACTTTCAAGTTACTTTCAAGTTACTTTCAAGTTACTTTCAAGTTACTTTCAAGTTACTTTCAAGTTACTTTCAAGTTACTTTCAAGTTACTTTCAAGTTACTTTCAAGTTACTTTCAAGTTGCTTTCAAGTTGCTTTCAAGTTGCTTTCAAGTTGCTTTCAAGTTGCTTTCAAGTTACTTTCAAGTTACTTTTATTTTATTTTTTTAGCCCGATGTTGGCTCGTCCCTTGGCAGAGACCTGTGGCACTTCATTCTGTCGTAGATGCCGCCTGTAGAGAGCGATGGCCAGGCAAAAAATCAACCGGGTACGCCTTATCGCGACGGGGATTTCGACACGTGAGAACGTCGTGCCGTTGCAACGACTAAGTCGGAGGCACACGGGGACAGATTTTTTTTTTTTGCGATAGTAGATCTTGGGATTAATTCCGCGCGATCCATCGATCGCGACGGTGTTAAAATCGACTGGAAAAATTCCGGATAGTCATTGGTGGGACCAATTTTTTTTTTTTTTCTTTTTTTTGGGAAATATTTTTTAAATACGAACTCGCTGGAGCATTTTTTTATTCTACTATTTTTTTCTTTTTTAATGCAAATGATTCGTTTATTTTTAGGAATGTGTATGCATTTTTTCAGATTTTTAAATCCACTTTGAATTTTGTGACTTTCTATACATTTTTCACATAAAAAAAAATCAAAGTGAATTAAAAAATTTGAAAAAGTTCATGCGCATTCGGAAAAGTGAACGAAACATTTTCGTTTAAAAAACGTTGGCTTTCTGGGGGATTTATTGAACAATTTACTTTTCATCAATTTCTTAGCAACATTTTCGAATTATTATTATGCAAAATTAATGTTTTCAGCACCTATGATATGCTCGATTTTTTTTCAGATTTTTATACCATCCGGCTTTGCAATTCCCTCTCACTTCTCCGAAACTTGTGCGAAGTGGTCAGCAGAGACTACCTTAAGTATATATATTTTTTCGTTATGTTGCCATTCGTTTTTTGAGCTGTAACTGGAGAGCTTTACCCCAGAATCTTTGAAGAGTGCTCCATAATTTTTTCGAGCTCATCCGACGGATATTTTTCGAATGGCAACAATTTAACAAACAGCCCGATAGAAAGCCATCGAATATTTATAGCTGATCTACTCATTATTATTTACTCATTAATATATTTTTTTCGACATGTTGCCATTCGTTTTTTGAGCTGTAACTGGAGAGCTCTGCTCCAGAATCTTCGAAGAATGCTCCATAATTTTTTCGAGCTCATCCGACGGATATTTTTCGAATGGCAACAATTTAACAAATAGCCCGATCCAAAGCCATCGAATATTTATAGCTGAATCTACTCATTATTATTTACTCATTAATATATTTTTTTCGACATGTTGCCATTCGTTTTTTGAGCTGTAACTGGAGAGTTCTGCTCCAGAATCTTCGAAGAATGCTCCATAATTTTTTCGAGCTCATCCGACGGATATTTTTCGAATGGCAACAATTTACCAAACAGCCCGATAGAAAGCCATCGAATATTTATAGCTGAATCTACTCATTAATATATTTTTTTCGACATGTTACCATTCGTTTTTTGAGCTGTAACTGGAGAGCTCTACTCCAGAATCTTCGAAGAATGCTCCATAATTTTTTCGAGCTCATCCGACGGATATTTTTCGAATGGCAACAATTTAACAAACAGCCCGATCCAAAGCCATCGAATATTTATAGCTGAATCTACTCATTATTATTTACTCATTAATATATTTTTTTCGACATGTTGCCATTCGTTTTTTGAGCTGTAACTGGAGAGCTCTACTCCAGAATCTTTGAAGAATGCTCCATAATTTTTTCGAGCTCATCCGACAGATATTTTTCGAATGGCAACAATTTACCAAATAGCCCGATAGAAAGCCATCGAATATTTATAGCTGAATCTACTCATTAATATATTTTTTTCGACATGTTACCATTCCTTTTTTGAGCTGTAACTGGAGAGCTCTACTCCAGAATCTTTGAAGAATGCTCCATAATTTTTTCGAGCTCATCCGACGGATATTTTTCGAATGGCAACAATTTACCAAACAGCCCGATCCAAAGCCATCGAATATTTATAGCTGATCTACTCATTATTATCTACTCATTAATATATTTTTTTCGACATGTTGCCATTCGTTTTTTGAGCTGTAACTGGAGAGCCCTACTCCAGAATCTTTGAAGAATGCTCCATAATTTTTTCGAGCTCATCCGACGGATATTTTTCGAATGGCAACAATTTACCAAACAGCCCGATCCAAAGCCATCGAATATTTATAGCTGATCTACTCATTATTATCTACTCATTAATATATTTTTTTCGACATGTTGCCATTCGTTTTTTGAGCTGTAACTGGAGAGCCCTACTCCAGAATCTTTGAAGAATGCTCCATAATTTTTTCGAGCTCATCCGACGGATATTTTTCGAATGGCAACAATTTACCAAACAGCCCGATCCAAAGCCATCGAATATTTAAAGCTGAATCTACTCACACTGAGTCGCTCGACGTGAACGCGTTTCCCTCGCCCTGGCTTATCGGACTCGACGGCGACAACGAATCCAGCGGTATCTGCCCAACCGATATTATACAAGGCTAAACATTTAATCGAATGAAAAATAGTCGGCGAGCACGTCGCGCGACATCGACGCGGAGAACTCACGTCGGAGAGGACCGTGCAGTCGTAACTGGGCTGATATTTGTCCTGCTCGTGGGGCGGTCTTCGCATTATCTTGTCCCGGTCCTGCTTGTGCTTCCGGTCGGCGCCCTTCAGCTTGAAGACCTTCACCTGGCAGGAGGCCGCGTGCAGTCGCGAACCACCCGGCAAACGCGTCTCCACGAGGATCCTGAACGGCACGCCCTTCTCGCCGCCGTGCTTCTTCGGCGTGAACTCCGTGCTTATGCAGTTCACCTGGAAACGAACATTGGATCAAAATTTCATGCCTCATAAACATTTTTTTTTTTTTTTTTTTTTTTTTTCAGTATCTTTTTTTATTGAAATTTTGGGACATTTTCGTTTCTCAAGGTTTCGCCATTTGTTTCTTTGGAATTTATTATTATTTAAATTAGTACCTTTTTTATTGAAATTTGGGGACTTTTCTTTTCTCAAGGTTTCGCCATTTGTTTCTTTGAAATTTATTATTAGTTAAATTAGTACCTTTTTTATTGAAATTTGGAGACTTTTTTTTTCTCAAGGTTTCGCCATTTGTTTCTTTGGAATTTATTATTATTTAAATTAGTACCTTTTTTATTGAAATTTGGAGACTTTTTTTTCTCAAGGTTTCGCCATTTGTTTCTTTGAAATTTATTATTAGTTAAATTAGTACCTTTTTTATTGAAATTTGGAGACTTTTTTTTTCTCAAGGTTTCGCCATTTGTTTCTTTGGAATTTATTATTATTTAAATTAGTACCTTTTTTATTGAAATTTGGAGACTTTTTTTTTCTCAAGGTTTCGGCATTTGTTTCTTTGAAATTTATTATTATTTAAATTAGTACCTTTTTTATTGAAATTAGGAGACTTTTTTTCTCAAGGTTTCGCCATTTGTTTCTTTGAAATTTATTATTATTTAAATTAGTACCTTTTTTATCGAAATTTGGAGACTTTTTTTTTCTCAAGGTCTCGGCATTTGTTTCTTTGAAATTTATTATTATTTAAATTAGTACCTTTTTTATTGAAATTTGGAGACTTTTTTTTCTCAAGGTTTCGCCATTTGTTTCTTTGAAATTTATTATTATTTAAATTAGTACCTTTTTTCATTGAAATTTGGAGACTTTTTTTTCTCAAGGTTTCGGCATTTGTTTCTTTGACATTTATTATTATTTAAATGTATATATTTTTTTAGGTTTGAAGAATGGGATTTTTTTTTTTTTTATCTGATGGGTAGTTTTCGAATTGCGAAAATTTCAAAAAGTGCTTGAATCGGAGATATCGAATTTGTGTGAAAATTTTGAGACGATGAACTTTTATTGAAAATAATATTTTCAATAAAAGTACTTGAATTAATTACTCGAATTGATCAATTTTCTTTTTGTACTGATTTTCTGTTTTTTTTATTTCGAGTTCCACTTTTCGAAATTTGGTACTTTTTTTCGCAAGATTTTGCCATTTGTTTCTTTGAAATGTATATTTTTTTTTATTTGTGAAGAATGGGACTTTTTTTATCCGATGGGTATTTTTCAAATTGCGAAAATTTCAAAAAGTGCTTGAATCGGAGATATCGAATTTGTGTGAAAATTTTGAGACGATTAACTTATATTGAAAATAATAAATTAACTCGAATTAATCAATTTCCAATATTCATTCTTTTTGTACTGATTTTTGAAAAAATTTGTACCATTTTTCAAAATTTGCTACATTTTTTTTTCAACATGTTGCAATTCGTTTTTTGGACTGTGAGTACCGAGGTGTATTCTAGAATGTTTTGAAGAACACTCCATAATTTTTTCGATCAAATCCCGATAGTTTT
Organism: Exephanes ischioxanthus; assembly: GCA_958510785.1. Lineage (NCBI taxonomy): Eukaryota > Metazoa > Arthropoda > Insecta > Hymenoptera > Ichneumonidae > Exephanes > Exephanes ischioxanthus. The sequence continues at coordinate 4,719,319 of OY294026.1, forward strand.
CGAATTGCAAAAATTTGATAAAGTTTCTAATCCGAAGATATCTAATTTGAATGAAAGAAAAAAAAAAAAAACCAGATTAACAAATTTATGAAAATTAATCAATTTTCATTTTCTATTGATTTTTTTTGTTTTTTGTTTGTTTTTTTTTTTTTTTTTAACGGGAATACCTTGATGTAGACTCCGACTTCCTTGGTGGGATCCCACATGAATTCGAGGCCGTTCTTGGAGGGCGAAGCTTGGCAAACGTCGAACATGCCGTAGCTCAGAGGCACGTCGACCTCGAGTAGTCGCTCGCCAGGACGGGCCCGTTGCCAGGCCAGCATCTGTTCGCGCTCGGTGTACTGCAGTCGCCTCTCGTGAAAACATATTCTGATGCTCGACTGAAAAAAATAAAATAAAATAACAATAAGAATAAGTAAATATAAAAAAAAAAAAATCAAAACCAATCTATAAAATTCATTCTATGCGCTTCGATCATCGCCGATCGTACTCCGAATTTTTATATATTGTTTTTTATTTCTACCTTTAGATTTTTACCCCGGTAGGCCGAAAGATCGCCGAGTTTCTTTAATTTAATCTCGTAGGATTGGCCCTGATTGAGGTAGGTTAGGGTTTCCTCGTTGACTTTCGTGGCGATGCTCGTCGCCGCCGCCAGCACGTACTGAAAGCTATCCGGACCAATTAAAATTGATATAAAAATTGATATAAAAATTGATATAAAAATTGATATAAAAATTGATATAAAAATTGATATAAAAATTGATATAAAAATTGATATAAAAATTGATATAAAAATTGATATAAAAATTGATATAAAAATTGATATAAAAATTGATATAAAAATTGATATAAAAATTGATATAAAAATTGATATAAAAATTGATATAAAAATTGATATAAAAATTGATATAAAAATTGATATAAAAATTGATATAAAAATTGATATAAAAATTGATATAAAAATTGATATAAAAATTGATATAAAAATTGATATAAAAATTGATATAAAAATTGATATAAAAATTGATATAAAAATTGATATAAAAATTGATATAAAAATTGATATAAAAATTGATATAAAAATTGATATGAAAATTGATATGAAAATTGATATATAAATTGATATGAAAATTGATATGAAAATTGATATATAAATTGATATAAAAATTGATATAAAAATTGATATAAAAATTGATATAAAAATTGATATAAAAATTGATATAAAAATTGATATAAAAATTGATATAAAAATTGATATATAAATTGATATATAAATTGATATATAAATTGATATGAAAATTGATATGAAAATTGATATAAAAATTGATATATAAATTGATATATAAATTGATATAAAAATTGATATAAAAATTGACATACAAATTGATATAAAAATTGACATACAAATTGATACAAAAATCGATACAAAAATCGATATAAAAATTTACATAAAAATCGATATCAAAATTTACATAAAAATGCACTTAAAACCAGCGCCTCGCACCAATTAAAAAAAAACTCTCATCTCGCCCGTCAAGCCCCGTCAGTCAGCGACGCTCGCGCCGATACGCATTTAATCGTAGCGAAATCGAAACGCCGGACTCCGCCCGACAAAACCCCCGCATCGTCCGGGGTAAAAAAAAATGTTGTCCGGGAGTTACGAATTTTCTAGCGAAAGGTGCGACGCGCCAGGCTCGATCAGTCCGTGAAAGCCCGTTTCACTGGCGAAGCCTCTCACCGACTGTCCTCGTTGAACTCGTTGCCCTGCTGGGACGACGAGACGTGGTTACCCGAAGAATTTTGCTGATAGTCCTCGCCGCTCGAGTAAAGCAGCTGGTGAAGACTCGGGGCAGCCTGAGCGTTGTTTCTCATTCCCTGATTGTTGTTGCTGTGCGCGTGCTGATTTACACCGCTGCCCCCGTTGACGATGCTCGGCCTCGTCGGACTGTTCGCGTTCGTCGTCGTCGTCGTCGCGTTTCCGTCGTTTATGTTCGATATCACGTTCGGCGCCGTGTTGTTGTTGTTGCTGTCGGCCTCGTTCGATCTCTGCGACGCGTTCAGACTCCTGCGCAAAAAAATTTGTCACAAAAAAATATATTAATATATTTTTTTTATTAATAATATATTTTTTTATCAATAATATATTTTTTTTTATTAATAATATTTTTTTTTATTAATAATATTTTTTTTTATTAATAATTTTTTTTTTTATTAATATATTATACAATAATTGTATAATATGAGGTATTCGATACCAAACCGTTCGCACCTTGGATTCGGGCCGCGATTTTTTGTACGATTGAACCAACTCTTAAAAGCACTCACATATATATATATATATATATATTTTTTTTTTAATTTTGCAGATCGTTTGTAATTAATTTTAATTGTAATTAGTTTTAAGTTTTTTTTTTTTTTTTGCGTTTTCGCCCACTTATCAAGACTCCAACTTTTAGGGTCTTATAGCGGGTCGGCTTTTAATTATCTATATTAGAGGAAGGATTTTATTGATCGTCAGGATTTAAAAATCGGGAGAAATTTCAATATGTGCAGTGTCGCATATAGAAATGGTCAAGTGACAAACCGACTGATATTTTTTTTTTATGTTTTATGTGGCACATGATTTTTCAGAATTTTTTCGGATTTTCAAATTTTGGCGATCAATAGATTCCTTACTTTAATTGTAATTAATTGTGGACGATCTGAAAATAATTCGAGCGCTTCCGAGAGTCAGTTCAATGATATAAAAAATTAATTATGTATTTAAAAAAATATATATATGTGGTATTGTATTATTAATATTTTTTTATATATTAATAACAATTTAATAAGGATCGAACTGCAATGGTCGGCATTTTTTTTAGTATTTTTTTTGTCTCACTTGGCATTGCTGGCTTGATTTTCCGGGGACGGCGCCTCTTGCTTGAATACCGTCAGCGACGGCAGAGCCAGGAGGGCTTCGCTGAAACATTTTTTTTTTTTCGAGACAAATTCAGTCAATCGCCCGATAAACAAATGAGCCTTATTGCCAAATAAGTCATCAATGAGGCCAATCCAATTATTGATATTATTAATATTATTAGGATTATTTATAGGCAAGGAAATGCTCTCGATTATAAAATAAATAAAATAAATAAAATAAATAAAATAAATAAAATAAATAAAATAAATAAAATAAATAAAATAAATAAAATAAATAAAATAAATAAAATAAATAAAATAAATAAAATAAATAAAATAAATAAAATAAATAAAATAAATAAAATAAATAAAATAAATAAAATAAATAAAATAAATAAAATAAATAAAATAAAATATCGGCTGAAGGACTCTGGTCGATGGCCCATTGGCAATGTTATTAAAAGCGACTTAGCAACAAATAGAGAGACGTATCGGAGATTGTATGGACCAACTGTTATTGTCAATAAATACCTTTTTAATAAAATAAAATAAAATAAAATAAAATAAAATAAAATAAAATAAAATAAAATAAAATAAAATAAAATAAAATAAAATAAAATAAAATAAAATAAAATAAAATAAAATAAAATAAAATGATGGTCCGTCGTCGAGCTGCCTCACCTCATGTTGTAAGAGGCGACGGCGTTGGCGAGGTCGGAGGCGGCCAGCGCCGAGAGAGGGCCGTCGAAGTCTGCGGCAAGGTGCTCGGCGAGTTCCTCGACCTGCGTCGACCAACCTGCGTGACCGCAGCCATTGCTTCCAATTGAGCCTGAAACAAATGAAAAAGCACGTTCAGTGTCGGCGGAATAATCGTCCGCGGCGAGTCCGCGGAGCAGATTGCGTTCGCCCGGTTGACCTTAGCCCTCTGCCCGACCAGAGAATCGCGCTGAACGCTGCGCTGATAATGCGTATCGCGGACGCTCCGCCAATCGACCCACGAACGAACGCGATCGGAAAGCTCAAATTCTATCCCGGCCACTCCGACGAAACGAAAACGAAGACTACGGAAGCGAATCGCAATTTCATAAAAATTTTTTTTTTTTTTTTTAAGAACGAAATTATTATAAAAAAAAAGATTTTTTTTTTTTTAATGGGAATTATTATTTTTTAAATAATCGACATTACTTTTGTTATCAAAATACCGCTCCGGTTGTCTGTGTAAAAAGTACACCAGTAATTTGAGTTAACAATATTTTTTTTTAACGAAAAGAAAAAAGATTCAACACTTTTGACGACATTTTTAGGAAACTTTTTTTCGGGTAAAATAAATTCTAAAAAAGCTTCTTTCTCAAGGAAACGTTCTTTTCGGCTAAAAAAACTTTTTTTTTAAGGAAACATCCATTTTTGCCTAAAATAATTCTACAAAACCTTCTTTTTTTAAGCAAACTTTCATCCCGACTAAAAAAATTCTAAAAACACTTCTTTATCAAGGAAACTTTTGAGAAACTGTTTCTCGTCAAAAAAAATTCCAAAAAAGCTTCTTTCTCAAGGAAACGTTCTTTTCGGCTAAAAAAACTTTTTTTTTAAGGAAACATCCATTTTTGCCTGAAATCATTCTACAAAACCTTCTTTTTTCAAGCAAACTTTCATCCCGACTAAAAAAATTCTAAAAACACTTCTTTATCAAGGAAACTTTTGAGAAACTGTTTCTCGTCAAAAAAAATTCTAAAAAAGCTTTTTTTTCAAGGAAACGTTCTTTTCGGCTAAAAAAACTTTTTTTTTAAGGAAACATTCATTTTCGCCTAAAATAATTCTACAAAACCTTATTTTTTCAAGCAAACTTTCATCCCGACTAAAAAAATTCTAAAAACACTTCTTTATCAAGGAAACTTTGGGGAAACTGTTTTTTTCGTCAAAAAAAATTCTAAAAAAGCTTCTTTCTCAAGGAAACGTTCTTTTCGGCTAAAAAAACTTTTTTTTTAAGGAAACATTCATTTTCGCCTGAAATAATTCTACAAAACCTTCTTTTTTCAAGCAAACTTTCATCCCGACTAAAAAATTCTAAAAACACTTCTTTATCAAGGAAACTTTTGGGCAACTGTTTCTCGTAAAAAAAAATTCTAAAAAAGCTTCTTTCTCAAGGAAACGTTCTTTTCGGCTAAAAAAACTTTTTTTTAAGGAAACATCCATTTTTGCCTGAAATCATTCTACAAAACCTTCTTTTTTCAAGCAAACTTTCATCCCGACTAAAAAATTCTGAAAACACTTCTTTATCAAGGAAACTTTTGGGAAACTGTTTCTCGTCAAAAAAAATTCCAAAAAAGCTTCTTTCTCAAGGAAACGTTCTTTTCGGCTAAAAAAACTTTTTTTTTAAGGAAACATTCATTTTCGTCTGAAATAATTCTACAAAACCTTCTTTTTTTAAGCAAACGTTCATCTCGACTAAAAAAATTCTAAAAACACTTCTTTATCAAGGAAACTTTTGAGAAACTGTTTCTCGTCAAAAAAAATTCTAAAAAAGCTTTTTTCTCAAGGAAACGTTCTTTTCGGCTAAAAAAGCTTATTTTTGAAGGAAACATTCATTTTCGACTGAAATAATTCTACAAAACCTTCTTTTTTCAAGCAAACTTTCATCCCGACTAAAAAAATTCTAAAAACACTTCTTTATCAAGGAAACTTTGGGGAAACTGTTTTTTTCGTCAAAAAAAATTCTAAAAAAGCTTCTTTCTCAAGGAAACGTTCTTTTCGGCTAAAAAAACTTTTTTTTTAAGGAAACATTCATTTTCGCCTGAAATAATTCTACAAAACCTTCTTTTTTCAAGCAAACTTTCATCCCGACTAAAAAAATTCTAAAAACACTTCTTTATCAAGGAAACGTTCTTGTCGGCTAAAAAAACTTTTTTTTAAAGGAAACATTCATTTTCGCCTAAAATAATTCTACAAAACCTTCTCTTTTCAAGCAAACTTTCATCTCGACTAAAAAAATTCTAAAAACACTTCTTTATCAAGGAAACTTTTGGGAAACTCTTTCCCGTCAAAAAAAAATGTCTAAAAAGCTTCCTTTTCACGAACATTTTTCGCAAACTCTTTTCCCTAAAAAAAAAAAAAAATCTAAAAAATGGCCTTGCACGCCGCTCCAAAAAAAAAAAAAACAAAAAAAACATTGCGACAGTCTCGTAAGAGATCGCATCTGCGTATCGTCGCGCCGAGCTGGAGAGGAAGCGGGCAATTTTCATTAGTCGAAACGAGTCCGGGAGCGGGACGTGAGCCTTCCCGATCGCGTCGCACGGCACGACGACAATCGAGCCCACTTTATTAGCGGCTCGTCGTGTGCGTGCGCGGCCTTGCGCCGTCGTTCGCGACCGTCTTCCCGTCTTCTTCTCGCGCTGGAAACGGAAACTGCTCGCCGAGAGAGTCCTCGGTGAAACACGGAGGAAAATTCGGGAATTTTTACGGACCGTCCCGCCTCGTGTGTTTCCTCTCCAATTCGGTGATCTGCGACTGAACCTCGCCGCTACGTCGCTTCAGCCCGTTGCCGGACGATTGATGGAAACTCGCCGGGTGTTTTCCGTCCCTCGCCGACGTCCCCGTCGAAACGCCGCCGCGCAGACCCGCGCCCTCCTCGCCGGAAGTCTTCGCCCCGTCGCGCTTCTCGTGCCACAAAACACCGTGCGACGCCGAATCGTGAAATCCCATGCTGACCTGTTTTTGTTTTTTTTTTTTTTTTTTTGAAAAAAAAAAGAATTGTTTAGTCGATGTTGAATCTTGGTTTTTTTTTTTATTTTATTTTTTTTGTGGAGAAAAGACAATTGGGGTCTTTTTTCTTTTATAGATTTTTTGATAATTTATCATATGAAGGGATTATTCGTTTTTTTTATTATAAATACATTTTTTTGGTGATTTTTATTTTTATTTTTTTTTTCGAATGCGAATTTTGATCATTTGTTTTGATAATTCGTAAAATGAATGGGTTGTTTGTTTTTTTTCGCTGTAAATGAATGTTTTGGTAATTCTTATTGGAATTATTTTTTTGGAATGCAGATGTTGATAATTTGTTTTAATAATTAATAAAATTAAGAGATTATTCTTTATTTTTTTTTTTTTTTTTTTTTGTAAATTATATATACGATTTTTGGTAATTTCTTTTGGAATTGTATTTTTTTTTAATGCGGATTTTCATTATTTGTTTCGATAATTCATAAAGTGAATGGATTGTTTGTTTTTTTTTATTATGAATAAATGTTTTCTTAATCCGTCTTGGAATTCTTTTTTTTCGGAATGCGTATTTTGATCATTTGTTTTGATGATTAATAAAATAAATGGATTATTTCTTTTTTAATTCTAAATAAATGTTTTGATAGTTTCGTTTGGAATTCTTTTTTTTTTTTGAATGCGTATTTTGATAATTTGTTTCGATAATTAATAAAACGAATAGATTGTTTGGTTTTTTTAATTATAAATAAATGTTTTGATAGTCTTTGGAATTCTTTTTTTTTGGAATGCGTATTTTGATAATTTGTTTCGATAATCAATTAAAACAAATAGATTATTTGTTATGTTAACTGTGAATCAATACTTTGATAATTCTTTTTGTAATTCCCTTTTTTCCGATTCTTCTTTTCAGAATACATTTTTTTATCACCTCTCTCAACAATGTAATGAAACAAATTGATTATTCATCGCGTCAATTGCACACAAACGTTGCCAAAATTAATCATTATTTTCTATTTGCTTTCTCCATAATCAAGAGTTGTATTTTTGTTATTTTTTTTTTCTATGAATTTTTTTTTTTTTTTTAACTCCGTCTCCAATTTTAATTCACAACAAACTTAATTCACGATTGAACTAAATTTGTTGCGTTAATTCCAAATAAGCGTTATTTTCATTTTTTTTTTGTATAATTAAGAAATTAATTTTTGTTTTTTTTTTCTATCAATTTTTTTAAAAACTTCGGCTCTAATTTTAATTCAAAACAAATTTTATTCATAACCGAATTAAATTTGTTGCGCTAATTTCGAATAAACGTTTGCACAATGAAGCATTATTATTATTATTTTTTATAATTAAGGAATTAATTTTTTATTTTTTTTTAAATTTTTTGAAAAATTCGTTTTCGCTCACTTGCTGATTGGAGACGACGGAGCGGCCGTCCTGGCGGCTCGGCGACAGCCGGTGATAGGGCGGCGGTGGCTGCTGCAGGGGCTGAGCGTGAGGCTGAGGCGAGGAGCCCGGCGAGTGACCGAGCCACATGGATCCGCCGTTCAATGTCTCCGAGCCCGACTCCATCATCATTTGCAGCTCCATTCGATAATTTTTTTCTTTTTTTTTTCTTATCTCTTTTTCGGTCTCTCGCTCTCGTTAAAAAAAAAAAAAAAAAAAAAAAAAAAAAAAAAAAAATGGCAACTCGTCCGATTCGTCGAAAAAAAAAAGTTCTCAATTTTCTCAAACCCCTCGAAGCTCGCGAGGACAATCTTGCGTGGTATTTATTTTATTTAATTTTTAAAAAAAATTTTAAATATATTTCCGATATTTTTTTTTATTACGTGTCGTAATTTAATTTTTTTTTTTTTCTTTCGAGCCTCGATCGATAAAACAGTTCACAGGGTAATTGTTTTCAATTGACACCCGAAGCGTCGCCGATCGCCCGCGCACGCCCGCTCGACGCGCGTCGAGACCTCGATTTTTTTACACGCGACGATGCGCAATCGTCGATTTCGGGGCGAAGAAAAAATTCGAACGCGCATAGCAAATAACGAGAGAAAATAAAAATTGACGAGCGCGATTCGGTACACGATAATTTAAAAAAATAATAATAATAACAATGATAATAATAAAAATATATATATAATCGTAAAGCGAGAAAGCCGAAAAAGCGTCCACGCTAATTTTTTCTTGCTCCAATGTACAAAAAAAAAAAAAAAAAAAAAATATGTTTTTTTTTTTCAGAAGCGGAAATGAACAGAGTCAACAACGAAAGGAGAGAGACGAGGCTTTCCTTAGAACATAACGAAGAAGCTGTTGTACAGTTTCTTGATACCGGTCGTCTCGCGCTGCCTGTGTGTCTCCAATAATGCACAGCCCCGAGACTTCAGAGATAAGAAACGCGCGAATACGACAAACGCGTCCTCGAACACCATCGCAATGCCTGGGCTGAAAAGCATTTTGTCGCCTCCGCCGATTTTTTATTTTTTTTACTCTCTTCTCTTCCCGACCGGTCCCGGTTTCTTCTCTCAGCGATCTCTTATTTTCTCGATCTCCTCGATCGGCTTCCCTCGATCTGTCCTGGTGGAAAAAATCCCGCTCGACGGCGACCGATTTACTGCCGATTTTCTTGCCGATTTATTTGCCGATTTATTTGCCGATTTATCTGCCGATTTATCTGCCGATTTATTTGCCGATTTTTAACCGATTTTTTGCCGATTTTTTAACCGATTTTTTTGCCGATCTTGCCGATTTTTCCTTGCCGCTCGCTTGGAGGAAGCCTTGTGTATCCTGGGGCTTCCGTTTCGCGCGGACTCGCGACTCCTACGTGACTAAGGCTCACACACTGTTTAGTGTCTCGATCGGTAAAGGCCTCGGGCCGTCGCGAGTCACCACATTTTCAAGATTCTTCGCTCCATCTCGAGGTCCGTCTTCCGGAAGTCAGGAAAAAAAGAAAAAAAAAAAAAAACACAACAATCCCAAAACAATGTTTCCGGTCCGTTTCTCCGTGGAGGCGAAACTCTCGAGTGGCCGGCGAACGAAAAATAAATCCCGGCGACGAGTCCGCTTCAGTGGCTTCTCTCGAAGAGCAGCAGCCAGTAGAACTGTCCCATTCGCGCTGGGGACTTCCGGTGGCGAAGAAGAGTTTTTTTTCCCCCGACGAACTCTTTGTTGCGAATTATTTGACGAAAAGCGCCGGCGGTGTCCGAGGCGGATCTCCCTGTTCGTCGGTCGGGCCTCGCCGCTTGCCCGAGTCGACCGGAAGTCGGATTCCTCAGACCGGAAGTCGCACTTCGATGGCCTCAAAAAATTACAAAAAAAATTGTAAAAAATTCGTTTTTTTTTTTTATTTTTTTTTTCAAGAGGAGGTTGTTCGAGGCTCGACGAATGGGGACCGAGTGAGGAGAGAGCGGAGCGAGCTTGCGATGGCGCGTCTGTTGAGAAGTCAGGGGATTAAGAGGCTGGCCAATGAGAGCTCATTCCAGGGCGAGCGTCAATTGGAACGAATCTCGATGATCCTCGTGAGTCGCGGCATCGTCGGACTCGAGGCTGACGGGGCGTTTGTGTGCGCTCGTCCAAGTGGCGGACAGTCGGCTGGCTTCGTGGATGCGGATCCGGGTGTGGGAGAGACGGTGCGCCTCTTCTGCGCGGCGATCGGCACGATGGCGTAACAGGGAACGACGGTTGGACGGCTAAACGATGGCTCCGGCGAAGATGACGACGGCGACGATGACGACGATGACTCCTGGCGCAGGGTCGGTAAAGACCGCGGTGCTGGTCTGAAAAAATTATTTGAAACGACGGTCAGATATTTTGAGATCGAGACGATGCTTACGGAAGCGGCTCGGGACTGTTTAATGATTTTTTTTTATTTTATTGATTAGGAAATTAATTTTTTACAACTATTTCTTAATCATTTTGAGAAAAATGATTAAAATGATTAAATCATAAAAATCATTAAATTATTGAAATTTCATTTTGAAGTCGTTATGAAATCGTTATGAAATCGTTATGAAATCGTTATGAAATCGTTATGAAATCGTTATGAAATCGTTATGAAATCGTTATGAAATCGTTATGAAATCGTTATGAAATCGTTATGAAATCGTTATGAAATCGTTATGAAATCGTTATGAAATCGTTATGAAATCGTTATGAAACCGTTATGAAATCGTTATGAAATCGTTATGAAATCGTTATGAAATCATTATGAAATCATTATGAAATCATTGTGAAATCATTATGAAATCATTATGAAATCATTATGAAATCATTACGAAATCACTACGAAATCATTGTGAAATCATTGTGAAATATTTCATAAACTATTTTTTAATAATTCGCTTCAGTCGAAAGTATCAACGGTTTCGAAGAAATTAATAAAGACGATTCGTCACCGATTGAGCGTGGGGCCGGTGGGGGGGGGGGGGGGGGGGGGGGTCGCTTAAATTGGCCTGTCAGGAAATATGGATATCCTACGTGGAGAAAGAGTTTGTCGGAATAGCAAGATTTTCGTTACCACAACTAGCCACTCACCGTAGGGAAAACAAATTTTCCCGACGAAGCGATTTTGGTTTTTTTTTTTTCACCAACCAACAGCGACAATTATCATCTATCCACATTTCGCAAAAAGGTAACGGAACCATTTTCCTCCGTGCAATAGTCGATGATGATTAAAAATCCATTCAGATTTCAATTTTTTATAAATCCTTTTATTTCGATAAAAATCACGCCCTTGCAGACCACCGGAAGTAGATCCATGTGCGCATAAATTCGTTACACACTCGTCCCCCACCGCAATTCACGTACAGTCAGAAAATATTGAAAAATTCATTTATCCGCCATTTTTTATTTTTCAATTTTTATTTATTTTTCAATTTTTTTTTTTTACATCCTTTTACTTTTAACACCGGAAGTGGGTTCTATCGACGGATGACAATTTCGCCGCAAACTCTTCGGCACTCCTCCTCCCTGACGCCCCTCCAGACGCGATATCGATGATTGAGTCCCGGCACAGCGTGCAGCAGAGCTTTGCTCCCGAGGACGCCCCGTCTCTCGTTCTCCGCTCCCCAAAATATGTCCGACACCCTCGAGTGCACAAGTGCCATCGCGCACAGTGGACACGGTTCCCTCAGCAGAAACGCCCAATAGTTCGTGCAGAGATACTCCGAATCTCCGTTCTTCCCTCTTTCTTGTCCGTCGATCTTGCAACCGGAAGTCGAAGTTTCTTCGCGCCTCGCCAGCTCCGGAAGTCCCAACGGAGGTTGAGTCTCAGAACGACTTCCGGTTTCCTCGATCTCGAAACCGGAAGTCGAAGTTTCTTCGGGCCTCGTCAGTTCCGGAAGTCCGACCGGAAAAGCCACCGGAAGTTGAGTCTCAGAACGACTTCCGGTATCTTCAATCTCGCAACCGGAAGTAGAAGTTTCTTCGCGCCTCGTCAGTTCCGGAAGTCCGACCGGAAAAGCCACCGGAAGTTGAGTCTCAGGACGACTTCCGGTTTCCTCGACCTCGCAATTGGAAGTCGAAATTTCTTCGCGCCTCGTCAGTTCCGGAAGTCCGACCGGAAACGCCACCGGAAGTTGAGTCTCAGAACGACTTCCAGTTTCCTCGACCTCGAAACCGGAAGTCGAAATTTCTTCGCGCCTCGCCAGTTCTGGAAGTCCGACCGGAAAAGCCACCGGAAGTTGAGTCTCAGAACGACTTCCGGTATCTTCAATCTCGCAACCGGAAGTAGAAGTTTCTTCGCGCCTCGTCAGTTCCGGAAGTCCGGCCGGAAGTCGAATCTCAGCACGACTTCCGGTTTCCTCGATCTCGCAACCGGAAGTCGAATCTCCCTCGCGCTTCGCCAGCACCGGAAGTCGAAGCCCAGCACGACTTCCGGTTTCCTCGACCTCGCAACCGGAAGTCGAATCTCCCTCGCGCTTCGCCAGCACCGGAAGTCGAAGCCCAGCACGACTTCCGGTTTCCTCGACCTCGCAACCGGAAGTCGAATCTCCCTCGCGCTTCGCCAGCACCGGAAGTCGAAGCCCAGCACGACTTCCGGTTTCCTCGACCTCGCAACCGGAAGTCGAATCTCCCTCGCGTTTCGCCAGCTCCAAAAGTCCCACCGGAAAAGCCACCGGGAGTCGAATCTCGGGACGACTTCCGGTGTACTTCCGCTTCCGGTTGCCCACGGAAGCACCGACAAGGTCGTAAGCTCCGCCGCCCTGAAGCCTCGCGACGAGATCGACGGCCAAAATGGCCGCGTGCCACATCGGATGAAGGTCGATTCTCGAAGCGGCAATGGCGACGATTTTCCCCCTCCTGGGATCGAAGACAATCGCGCTTCCGGTGCAGTCATCGTTCCCACGGGCCTCCCGCCGAGCGGCCTCGACGCAGAGTCCCACGCATCGATCTATCGACCCCAAATCCTCGGGAGTGAAGCACGAGCCGCTCAGAGTCCTCTCGACGTAAGGATCGGGATGAAAGTTCAACGGCCAGATCTTCGAGGCCGCGCAGGCCTGGGCCTTGGTCCGCGGGGCACCGGCCGGTACACGCACCGTCACGAGGTCACCCTCGAAGTTCGATCGCTCGAAGTCATCGCCGAACGAGCCGAGAAGCTCCTCAAGTTCTTGCAGCTGCAGATTACTCGAGTTACCGACGGTCGGTAATGCAGGCGGCGAATTATCGACTGAGTTCGGCGCTGCAAACGCAAGAACCAATCTTTTACCGGAGCATCTTTTGAGGTGGGACATACCGGGCAGAACTCTCGTGAGGTGTCTTATGGCGGTGGAGATGTGACGCTTGTCCTTCAGAGTTCCGACCCAGGCGGCGCGAAGAGGAACGTTTCGCTGCAGGAATTCCGGCGCGAGGACGGCGCGTGGAGAAATTTTCGGGCGGCGCTCGTCGAGACTTTCCTTCCTCCGAGCTTTGGACTCCGCGTTGACCATTTTTTTATCGATTTTTCTGCGGACTTCCGGTGAGGGGCCTTGAGGTCTCCTGAAAACAAGCTGGCTTCGTACTCTTTATCCTTCTTTTCGTTGTTGGAGAAATATTGGGCTATTTTTGGGGGGTTTTTTTTTTTGGGGGTCGGTAAGGAAAACTTCTTTACCGACTGAGTCCGGGACGGGCTTTGACGGAGCTTTGAGGTTTAATGCACTCAGCAGGTAACGATAAATGCGATTTTTAACTTGGAGAGAAGAACGTTGAGACGATGTTTGCTCGGTCGGTAACGAAAAACTGTAATACGTTTTCTCCGTGGGTTTCGGATGTTTTGGAAGAGGGCGACAGTTTTTGGGAGGTTTTGTGTGGCGGAGAATTTTCAATTTTTAGGAGAATTGAGAAACTTGAAGATTATGTTAATTGATTACAGATTTTGTTACCGACCGAGGCCGGAACGGATTTCACGTAGCTTTGGGGTAATATTGAATACTCAGTCGATAACAATAACTGTAATTCTCAACTTGTCTCACACGGCGATGTTTAAAATCTTGAATGTACTCGGTCGGTAACGAAAATCTGTAATTCGGATTCTGCGAAGCTTTCAAATACTTTGGCACAGACCGAAATTCTTGGGATCTTCGTATGTCGGAGAATTTTCAATTTTTAGAAGATTTGAGAAAAATGAATAAAAAAAAATTTGATTACAGTTTTTGTTACCGACTGAGTCCAAAACGGATTTCACGTAGTTTTGACGCAACATTGCATACACTCAGTCGGTAAAAATAACTGCAATTCTTAGCTTGTCTCACTTAGCAATGTTTCAAATCTCGAACGTACTCGGTCGGTAACGAAAATCTGCAATTCGTATTCTGAACGAGTGTCGGATATTTTAGGAATAGACTGAAATTCTTGGGATCTTCGTATGTCGGAGAATTTTCAATTTTTTCTACATTTGAGAAAACTGAATTAAAGAAAATTGATTATAGTTTTTGTTACCGACCGAGTACGCAACAAATTTCACGTCGCCTTGACGCGCCATTGTATATTCAGTCTATATATATATATATATATATCATACACTGTAAACATTGTACACATCGCTCGTTTCACACGCCCGTAAAGCGAACCTCGCAATGCCTCATCTGCTCGGTCGGTAACGAAAAACTGTAATCCATTTTCCGCCATCTTGTCAAAAAACTTCGGACCAAACTCAAATCCCAAGCGCCGAAAACATTTCCAATTAGCCATCTGCGAAAAACTGCAACACAACCTTCATTACCGACCGAGCAATGTGCAAAAAAAAATTACCCAATCATAGTCGAAAAAAAAAAAAAAATTTTAATAAAAAAAACTTTAACGTTATAAAAATTTGCGAATTCGGAATGCGCAAGCGCTACGACAGTGGTGAGTTTCGCTCGGGCTACGACAAAGAAACGGGGTGGAGGGGGGGGAGTCTGAGACGAATCTTTATTGCTGTCAAGTTGGGCCACGGTCGAATCGTTTGACAGAGTTAGGCGCAATTGTTCGGCTGTACTCTTGAGAATGAGCTCTCGGCCATGCGCGGAAACTTTTGTCCCGTTGCTGCTTCGTTACCGGACTCCCCCCCCCCCCCCCCCCCCCCCCCGCCCCTCCCCTCCGCCGCTCCGCCGCTAACAACACATTTGGCCCTCCAAACATTTTTCGTCATCTCCATGTGCATACACACATACATATATACATATATACGTTACGTCGCGAATTGTCACGTGCGCGACTTTATGGAAGAATTATTATCCCGAAATTCCCAATGTCTTATTAACAACGATCCATTATAATCAAGTGGAACCCAGTTCGCGTTTCAAAAAGCCCGCGTAAAAAAAAACAGATGTTCCCGGGTCGAGGGGAGGGGGGGTTACGCAATCCCTTTATTATTATTATTATTATTATTATTATTATTATTATTATTATTATTATTATTATTATTATTATTATTATTATTATTATTATTATTATTATTATTATTATTATTATTATTATTATTATTATTATTATTATTATTATTATTATTATTATTATTATTATTATTATTATTATTATTATTATTATTATTATTATTAACAGAAAAAATAAGTGTTCACTTTTTACATCTGCTTTTTTATTATACATGGCTCTCAACATAAAAATGTATAAATCAATCTTATGATTGGCTGTTTTTATAATCCCGTAAAAAAAAGGCCTCCGATCACCGAAGGTTTTGATTATTGTTATGTCCTGCGCACCGCTGAGGAGCAACAATTATCCCTAGATTTATCCCTACGTTCCCAAAGTCTTATTAACAACGATCCACTATAATTAAATGGACCCCAGTTTACGTTTCAAAAAGCCCGCGCTTTTGTTCTTAGGTCAAAGGGCGAGGGGGAAGTTTCGAATCCCCTTAAATTCTACGATCGAATAAATCGATTCAATTATAATCGATCTATACATCAATAATAAAAACGATTCATTGTAATTAAATGGCCCCCAATTTGCGTTTCAAAAAGCCCGCGCTTTTGTTCTCGGCTCGACTCCTCTTCACAATCCCGTATTCTTTTTTATTTATTTTTTTTATCCGATCACCGAACGTTTCGATCGTCAAAAGAATGTTCGGTCTCGATTCGACCAACAGATCGCATTCTATTCGCATCGAACGCGCACCCTATGCATCACCATCCAACCACGTGATCGACACGCACGTGGAGCATTTTTATTTATTTTTTCAATTAATCTCCCCCAATCGCAATCGAGCTCGACCCGACGCACCGCCGCGTCCTTGAAAGAGTCTCGCTCGATCGCTCATCGTATGCAAAATACATTAAAAAAAAAATATAGTTCAGAAAACAAGAATAAACACACAGGAGAAAAATGATCAGCGGAGCGCGTCGCGTAGTTGGCTCGCCCGCCGCGAGATGGCGCTGCCGCGCGCCTTAAGTTCCGCCGTCCAAAGTCCAGCGCAGCCTCTGGCGAGGCTGGTAGAATTCCGTGCGCACGCGCGTGCGCGCAGAGCGTGTTCTCTAGGTTTATTGTGGCCGAGGGAGTTATCGGTCAGGAGTCGCCAGAGCTCGAGAGCGAGCCACTCTATGCGGTAACAGGCTTTACACGTAGCGCGTGATAAATAAATAAAACCTCACCTAAAAATCCTCGCCGAGGCTAAACCGATGCGTGAACGAGCTGCGCGACGAGTCGATGCTCCGTGAAAAATCTTAATCCACCGTTCCTCTCGTCACTCTCCGCTACGTAAACACTCCCGACAGTGCGGAACACGACGAACTGCGGAGGATCGATCGATCGCGCACCGAGTCGGGCAAATGCGAGATATTTTTTTAGGGATTTATTTTCTCCCGAGCGGGGAAACACGTGAACGGGTTTTTTGTTAATAAAAAAAAAGGAGAGTTGGGAGCAACCGTCTAGCCAGAGGAGCTAGTGCTTTTACGACTGAGGTTTGATGTCCCACGTTAGACACTAAAAGTCTCTAGAGATAAACCACCTCCGTGTGCGCGCGCGCCGAGCTGGGGGTAGCGGGAAAAGAGGAACGAAGAGCAGCACCAGTAGCGATGGTGTTAATGCTCTTCAGGCGTTTTAGCTCTCGGGTGTTTGTTCTCTGTGCGGTAGATAAGGTACAGGGTAGTTGTGGAGGCTTCTAGTTACTTTTTTCTATTTTTTTTTTACACTTTAGGAGGCAAGTTGACGATCCCTCCCTGACCGTCCGTCGGTAAGGTAGCGGGAAAAGAGGAACGAAGAGCAGCACCAGTAGCGACGGTGTTAATGCTCTTTAGGCGTTTTAGTTCTCGGGTGTTGTTCTCTGTGCGGTAGATAAGGTACAGGGTAGTTGGGGAGGCTTCTAGTTACTTTTTTCTATTTTTTTTTTGCACTTTAGGAGGCAAGCTGACGATCCCTGCCTGACCGTCCGTCGGTAAGAAAGTGGGAAAAGAAAAAGGCTCTTTAGGCGTTTTATTTCTCGGATGTTGTTCTTTGTGCGGTAGATACGGAACAGGTAGTTTTGGATGTTTCTAGTTACTTTTTTTCTATTTTTAAAAAAATACTTTAGGAACCGTGTCGACGATCTCTGCCTGACCGACCGTCGATAAAGTCGCTGCCGTTACCAATAACTCGTCGTAATGCAAGGTAACGTAGGTCGTTAATTATTCTTTTTATTTGTATTTTTGTAACTATTTTGTATTATACTTTTGTAACTACTTTTCGTACCGGTCGAGAGTAACGAAAGAGGCGCTTTACAGCCAAGTGTTGTGCTATAAATACCCTGCGCATGCGGACATCGGTCAGATCTCACTTTACGCGCTTTACGCACGCTTCGGCGTGCGTAAAGCATAATAAGCCGAGTGCTGCAATCACACGACTTCACAAAAAGTTTCTCGCACGAGCATCGTACCAAGTTGTACTTCACAAGGTGCGAAAATTCCCATTTTCGCACCGAGCGACATAATTGCTCTAATCCAATAATTACCGCCCAAACCTCCCCAACCCCGCGAGTCCCGCCCGACCCTCCGTCGGTAAGGTAGCTCGCACTTACCGACAACTGCGACACCTCCGACCTTGAAAAAAAAAAAAAAAGCGATACACCCAGACCTTACAACGCACTCCCGACTCGAAACTTTAACCTCGCCTGCAGACCGACGTTGGCTCCAACCTTCGCAAAACCTTTTTTACTCATCTCACCTCCTCCGTCTCCGATCTTTTTATTTCTCCACCTCTCCATCCCCCCCCACCCCTCGCCGCCCCCCCTCCCTCGGCCCTCCTCGACCGTCTCATCGCCGTACCGTGTTTCCTTCTCGCACCGCGCTGTCCTCCTCTCAGTCAGTGGAAAACCAAACACACACACACACAACAGTGCCGGAATAAAACACCGTGAAATGGCCAAGAAAACATACGATCTTCTCTTCAAGCTTTTACTCATCGGCGATTCCGGAGTCGGGAAAACTTGCATACTCTTCAGATTCTCCGACGACGCATTCTCAACGACCTTCATTTCTACGATCGGTGAGAAACCTCTTTTTCTTTCGATAGCCCGGCCGAACCTTCAACACCCCCCCCCCCCCTTTCCCCCCTCGCCCGGCCCTCCCCTCCCTCGCCCCTCCCACTCGCCTAAGCGCGGAATTAGCGATGGAAAAATCGCGGAATTTTGAGGAATGCGAGAATGGGAAATTGTTGAGGGTATTTTTTTGTTGGGCGGAAGGGTCGTCGGGGGGTTTTGGGAAGTGCGGGAAGAGACGAGCGGCCGAGGGAGGCGGGCGGGGAAAGCAGTTGAGGAGGTTATGCACGGTTTCGCCCTAACTCTCGTATATGTATATATATATATATGTATATATATGCATCGGTGTTATATATAGAACTTGGATACTTGCGAAGTTTTTTTTTTTTTTTTTTTTTTTTTTTTGGGACTTCGGTCGATGGACTTTGAGTGATAAAAATGATTTTACGCGATCTTATGCTTTTGGGTGTTTTGTTTATGAGGGGAACTTGGATAGTCGTAAATTTTTTTTTTTTTTTTTTTGGGACTTCGGTCGATGGACTTTGCGTGATAAAAATGATTTTACGCGATCTTATGCTTTTGGGTGTTTTGTTTATGAGGGGAACTTGGATAGTTGTAAAATTTTTTTTTTTTTTTTTTTGGGTCTTCGGTCGATGGACTTTGCGTGATAAAAGTGATTTTACGCGATTTTATGCTTTTGGGTGTTTTGTTTATGAGGGGAACTTGGATAGTTGTAAAATTTTTTTTTTTTTTTTTTTTGGGTCTTCGGTCGATGGACTTTGAGTGATAAAAATGATTTTACGCGATCTTATGCTTTTGGGTGTTTTGTTTATGAGGGAAACTTGGATAGTCGTAAAATTTTTTTTTTTTTTTTTTTTGGGTCTTCGGTCGATGGACTTTGAGTGATAAAAATGATTTTACGCGATTTTATGCTTTTGGGTGTTTTGTTTACGAGGAGAACTTGGATAGTTGCAAACTTTTTTCTTTTTTTTTTTTTTATATCGGGTGGTGGATTTTTAGGTGGAAAATTTTTTTTTGTAGATGATTTGTATTTTTTCTTTTTTTTATATCGTTCGATGGACTTTGAGTGCGAAAATCTATTTTACATGATTTTGATATTTTAAATATTTTTTTCAATATTTTTTTTATATCTCGTTCAACGGACGGTGTGTGGGAAAATTTTGTTGTATGTGAATTTCATATTAAAATTTTTTAATTCTCTCATATCGGTCGATGGATTTTTAGTAGGAAAATTTTGGTCGTAGACGATATTAAATTTTTCTTTTTTTTTTCATATCGTTCGATGGACTTTGATTGCGAAAATCTATCTCAAGTCATTTTGATTTTTGAAATATTGAAAAAAAAAAAAAAAAATCATATCTCGGTCGACGGACTTTGAGTAGGAAAATTTGTTGAATTTCGTATCTAATTTTTTTTTTTTTTATTCGATTTATTTTTAGTACGAAAATCTGTTTTACGAGCTTTTGGTTTTTTTTTTTTTTTTTTTTTAGGGATCCCAGTTGATGGACTTTGAGTATGAAAATCAATTTCACATGATTTTCATTTTTTTTTAAATTTATTTTACATCTCAGTCGACGGACTTTGAGGAAGAAAATTATTTTTGCGCGAGTTGAAATATTTTTCCGTTTTTTTTTTGTTGCAGGAATCGACTTCAAAATCAAGACCGTGGAGCTGAGGGGTAAGAAGATCAAGCTGCAGATATGGTGAGAGACACGCGGAGGAAAAAACGACTCCCTGCGTCGAGGGAGAAGATTTACGAGTCGACGGTTTTTTTTTTTTTTTTTTTTATTAAAAAGAAAAATGTTTTTACTTATTTTTGTTATTTTTTTTTTTTGCAGGGACACCGCCGGCCAGGAGCGTTTCCACACGATAACCACCTCGTACTACAGGGGAGCGATGGGAATAATGCTGGTGTACGACATAACTAACGAAAAGACTTTCGAGAATATCGTCAAGTGGCTGAGAAACATCGACGAGGTGAGACGCTCGCCGAAAGCCCAATGTCCGAACGACTCCGAAGATATCCGCACGACACTAAATTTCATGAAGTTACGACGACTGGTTTTTTTTTTCCATCGTGCAAACTTTTTTTTTTGCGAAAGCTCACTCGGAAGATAAAATTCCGCAGGCGAAGCATTTTTGCTTCCTCGTAGAGGAAGCTTTTTTTTCCTCCGGACGCAGCGGATCGGAGATGATATTTATTCATTCATTTATTTATTTATTTAGGGGACAAAGCCTTGTATATTTTTATCAGAAAATTTTTTACGGTTTAGATAAAATTTCAAAGATGTATCGTGTAATATGTGTAGCAGTACGTATTTTACAAAAATTCATTTTTTATCTATTTATTTATTTCTTTATTTATTTATTTACGGGACAAATCCTTGTATATTTTCATCATAAAATTTTTTACGGTTTAGATAAAATTTCAAAGATATATCGTGTAACATTTGTAGCAGTACATATTTTACAAAAATTCATTTTTTATCCATTTATTTATTTACGGGACAAAGCCTTGTACATTTTCATCATAAAATTTTTTACGGTTCAGATAAAATTTCAAAGATATATCGTGTAACATGTGTAGCAGTACGTATTTTACAAAAATTGATTTTTTATCTATTTATTTATTCATTTATTTATTTACGGGACAAACCCTTGTACATTTTTATCATACAATTTTTTACGGTTTAGATAAAATTTCAAAGATATATCGTGTAACGTGTGTAACAGTACATATTGTACAAAAATTCATTTTTTATCCATTTATTTATTTATTTATTTATTTACGAGACAAAGCCTTGTACATTTTCATCATACAATTTTTTACGGTTTAGATCAAATTTCAAAGATATATCGTGTAACATGTGTAGCAGTTCGTATTTTACAAAAATTCATTTTTTATCTATTTATTTATTTATTTATTTATTTATTTATTTACGGGACAAAGCCTTGTACATTTTCATCATACAATTTTTTACGGTTTAGATCAAATTTCAAAGATATATCGTGTAAGATGTGTATCAGTACGTATTTTACAAAAATTCATTTCTTATCTATTTATTTATTCATTTATTTATTTACGGGACAAAGCCTTGTACATTTTCATCATACAATTTTTTACGGTTTAGATGAAATTTCAAAGATATATCGTGTAATATGTGTAGCAGTACGTATTTTACAAAAATTCATTTTTTATCTATTTATTCATTCATTTATTTATTTATTTACGGGACAAAGCCTTGTATATTTTTATCATAAAATTTTTTACGGTTCAGATAAAATTTCAAAGATATATCGTGTAACATGTGTAGCAGTTCGTATTTTACAAAAATTCATTTTTTATCTATTTATTTATTTATTTATTTATTTATTTATTTATTTACGGGACAAAGCCTTGTACATTTTCATCATAAAATTTTTTACGGTTCAGATAAAATTTCAAAGATATATCGTGTAACATGTGTAGCAGTTCGTATTTTACAAAAATTCATTTTTTATCTATTTATTTATTTATTTATTTATTTATTTATTTACGGGACAAAGCCTTGTACACTTTTATCATAAAATTTTTTACGGTTCAGATAAAATTTCAAAGATACATCGTGTAACATGTGTAATTTTCATAATTTTTTATTCATCGCGAATCGACGACTATTTAACGTGCCGGCGCTCGATTTTTTTATTTTGTTTCTTCGCAAAATTTTCATCGTTCTTCATCGTCCGATTGATTTCAGCACGCCAACGAGGACGTCGAGAAGATGATATTGGGAAACAAAAGCGACATGGAGGAGAGACGAGTCGTCAGCACGGAGAAGGGCGAAGCCGTGAGTACAAAAAAAAAAAAAAAAAAAAAAAAATCGCAATTTTCCCAATTTCGCTCTTGGCGCATAAAAAAGGTAAAACCTCGATGATTTTTTTTGCAGATCGCAAGAGAGCACGGGATTAGATTTATGGAGACATCGGCGAAGGCGAACATAAACATCGACCGGGCGTTCAGCGAGTTGGCCGAGGCGATTTTAGACAAAACTCACGGAAAGGAGCCTCAGGACGCGCCCGACCGGGTCACCGTCGACCGGAGAGTCGAGAGAAGTTCGAATCGGTGCTGCTAACTTCTCTCGATTTTTTTTTCCGTTCAATTTTTTTTTTTTTTTTTTTTTTTGCCCACCTATTTATTTTCCACAGCGCATAATAAACCATATTTAAACTCTCGTGCCAGTTGAATTAGAGTTCTTGTTGTTAGTCTTAGAGCGTTACGTGTCATCTCTTTTTTTTTGTTATTTTTTTTTTTTTTTTTCGCTAACTTCTCTCCATCGTTGTAAACTGCCCGTCATCGAAATCACACAATGCGCCCCGCACTCGCACGACGCTAATTTAGGAGAAGGCTTTTTTTTATTAGGGATGTGCGAATGTTCGGAAATTTGAAAAATTCTTCATGAATTTAATACGAATAATTTCGTGTTTGAATATTCAAATATATTCGAATAATTTGAGTAATTTGAATACTTCAATATATTCGAATAATTTGAGTAATTTGAATACTTCAATATATTCGAATAATTGAGAATATTCGAATGATTTTAAGAGACTAAATATTGCAATTAGGTAAACGAATTGTTCCGATAATTAGAAATATTAATTTGAGGCTTTACAATGGATCATAATGGTAATTATAAACAATGCGAATTGATTTACAACAGAATTTGTTGTTCACGTTTGAGCTTTGAAAAAGGGAGTAACTTGCAACCGAGCTTAGGTTCTGCAGCTTTGTATTAATCGAAATTCTTCATTCAATTAATACAATTCATGTGCTCAGTTTCATCGCATTCGGAATTTCGTCATTCGACCATCCAATTCATAAAAATTATTCGAAATATTCGAACGATTCGAATTTTTTTAAAATCGTTCAAAGTTCTGAATTATTCGAATTTTTTAAAATCATTCAAAGTTCTGAATTATTCGAATTTTCAAAAATTATTCATAGTTTTGAATTATTCGAATTTTCTAAATTATTCATAGTTTTGAATTATTCGAATTTTTTAAATTATTCATAGTTTTGAATTATTCGAATTTTTTAAATTATTCAAAGTTTTGAATTATTCGAATTTTTTAAATTATTCAAAGTTTTGAATTATTCGAATTTTTTAAATTATTCAAAGTTTTGAATTATTCGAATTTTTAAAATTATTCAAAGTTTTGGATTATTCGAATTTTTTTGAATCGTTCAAAGTTCCGAATTATTCGAATTTTTTTAAATTATTCAAAGTTCTGAATTATCCGAATTTTCAAAAATTATTCATAGTTTTGAATTATTCGAATTTTCTAAATTATTCATAGTTTTGAAACATTCGAATTATTTTAATTATTCAAATTTTGAATCGCGTATGAATATTCAATTCAATTCGAACGCAATTCGCACAGCCCTACTTTTTTATCGCTGCGATTATCGCAAACACACTCACTCGCCTCGGAGAAACGGATGGTCAATAAAATACCTGCGAGGTCGTCAATGGTACTTCACGTGTTCCCATCTAGTCCCAGCGCTCGGAACAGGCCATTGAACAATTTTTTTTTAACGACGTATATATTATTATTATTATACATAAAAAAAAAATATCCTATATATTCCGAGCACTCGAGTTGCACAAAAGTAATATTTAAAAAACAATGAAAAAAAAAAAAGAAAATTGGTTGCCGCTGTAACACGCCGCTCTACGGACCAAATCTCTCCATCTGCGCCTCCACATAACGCAAAGAAAAAAATAAGAAAAAAAAAAAGTAATAATTCATAAACTTCGTCGAGAAAACGGCTCAATTTTTTTTTTTTTTTTTTTTCGATACCGAGAGCTTCTATACAAGCAACTGTAAGAATAATTTACTATAAAGAAAAAAAAAAAACAAACTAAAATATAAATGTACACGAATTTGGATATATCCATTGAATTCCTTACGCATCGTTTTCCCCGACGAGCCAACCCAAATATTAAATTTTTCTCGAATTAAGGGCTCGAGCCACAGCAAGGTTTCGATTTTTTTTCTCATAGCTTGTAGTGTCAAGAATATTCTGTTAAATTTTTATGTCGAAATTCAACGAATTACGAAAGTTTCAGAACGTTGTCTGGAAAGTGGCGGAGCCGAATTTTAAAGGCGTTTTTCTCAAAACGTGATTCTCAAGACCGGCGTGCTTGATTTTTCAAAAAGTGGCTTGATGGATTTTTAAGAAAACTTTTACCGATATACTTCGAGAGATTGTCGAATCCTTGACAGTCTCATATAAAAAAAAAATTATAAAAATATTAATCAGGGTAGAAAAATGGGTAAAAATCGATTTTTTTTTTTTTCTCAAATGGCCAGCATTTTTGCCAATAAAAAAATGCCCCTCGTCAAGAACCGCGTTATATACGACTTGCTGAGAAACAATTTAAAAAATTTTACAAGTTGAAATCAGGAACACCGCAAGGGAACTTAAAAAAAAAATTATTTACACCGAAAAAAAAACAATCCAATTGAATGATAAAATTCCTAAACGTTCTTTAACACGTCCTCATATCAATCTAAAAAAATTAAATCGATAAAGCGTATATTTACCAAGAAAAAAAAAAATCACGAAGTATGCGTGCGTTTTTACCCATTTACAGTGGCGCAATAGTTGATATTTTTATTTAATTTTATTTCATAATATCTACAACGATTAAATTTGACATAGGTGGATTATTTTATCATTGGCGAATTTTCGTACAATTTCGTTTTGTTTTTTAAATTACATTAATAATAATAATAATAATAATAATAATAATAATAATAATAATATGACAACGATAATACTTTCTACGCGACGCCGAAACGGGTCATCGGGAGCCTTTGGTAACAAGGTTCGTATGAGTACAAAAAGAATTGATCGCTAATGCTGCGGGAGAAGAAAAGTTGCGATTACGTTTTAATAACCGTAATAATTCTACACAAATATACATTAACATTAATAATAAAAATAATGACAATATATTGACGAAAAATAAGGGCTCTCTCAACAACATTATGAAACTCTCATCGAGTGATTGGGAGTTAACCGAATGTTCATCTCGTCAAGCTTATCGAATATATTCGAAGCCGTCGCAAGTAGTTATAGATTTAATTTAATGGAAAAATACTTGGGGGGGGCCGCGATTGCCTCGAATCTCGCGTTGATTCGAGTCCGCGGCATCTTTTTTTTTTTTTTCAACATCATATCAATTATTTTGTTATCAGCAATTTGAATTCAAGATTTTTTCGTTTGCGACGTAATATGAAGCGACAGTTGGATAAACTACAATTTAGTCCCGCGTAGCTCCGATGATCGTCAATATATAGAGGAATATGTTGACGATGTCGAGATAGAGATTCAGAGCGGCGAAGATGTATTCCTCCGGCGAAATGGAGTACTTGTGACTGCCGCCGACCATCATCTGGGTGTCGTACACCAGGTACATCGAGAACACCAGAGCGCCCAGTGACGCGTAAACTAGGGTCATGATTTTTCCGTGGATGAAGATAGCGAGGAATCCGAAGAGGACGAGGATCAGAAGGGCGACGAAGAGAAACGAGTGCATCCCGGTGAAGTCCCATTTCGTTTGGAAGGCGAAGATGGTGAGACCGAGGCAGACCGCCGACGTGATGCCCACGGCAAGGAGGACCTGAGAAAAAAAAACAAATTCCCATCAGCAACGAGACGAAGTGAGTGAGCTGACGAGCTAGCGTCCGAAACCGACCTCCTGGGACCTGTAAGACGACGAGATGGTTGCCAGCAGGAAACCTTCGGCGACGGTGAAGATGAAGAGGAACACGAAGTTCATCGGCGCCTTGCGTCGGACGCTGGGGCAGCAGGCCATGCTGATGAGAAGCACGATCGTCACTCCCAGGGATATCCAGACCATCTCGCTGTGCCGCCCGACCCACTCCCGGGTCGGCTCGTGATACATGAAGAGGACTATCATCGAGAGAGTGATCAGGAGCTGGCACATGAGAATCGTGTACACTTTCCTGCGAGAGTCATATAATACGATTAAAATCTGTAATGCTAGGGGGGGGGGGGGGGGGTAATTACGGGTGTGAGAACATCTTTGGAGGAGTACATTCTTGAGAAACGCCAGGTAATTATAAGTAATAGGTACTTATAAGCAGTTGGTACTTATAAGCAGTTGGTACTTATAAGTACAAGGTACTTATAAGTACTAGGTACTTACAAGTACTATAAAGTGTCCTTAAACGCGAGACACGGTGTCCGAAGGGGACTTAGGGTCTGGGGTCCTTGGAGGACTTACATTAATCGGGGCTTAGGGGGGGTCGTTAGATGACATAATAATCGGGACTTGGGAGGGGTCCGTGAAGGACTTACAATAATCGGGGCTTGGGTGGAGGGCTTAAAGGACTTATAATATTCATGACCCTGAAGATATCTACATGAGACGAAATTTCATCAAGTTGCAACGACTGTATTGTGCATTGCATAAACTTCGCTTTGGGAAGTTCACTCAGAGAATAAAATTCTACAAGTGAACGATTTGTTTTCTTCCTGAAGCGATGCATTGACACAAACTTGCCGATGATGAAATTTGATGTCGTGCAGATATCTTCGGGGCTACTAATATTCACGGTCTGTTAGGAGATCCTTAAAGGACTTACATTAATCGGGGCTTGGGCGGGGGCTCGGAGGACTTATAGTAATGGGGGCCTGGGAGGGGATCCTTAAAGGACTTACATTAATCGGGGCCTAGGAGGGGTCCTTTAAAGGACTTACAAAAATCGGGTACTGGGAGGATCTCTTCCGAAATTCCGTATTCTTAATCCTAGCTTATTACATGAAATTAATCCATGAGACTCTTTATCCAAACGGCCATTTAAGCCTTTCTTGACTACGATCTTGCACGGTTTATAGGACTATGCGAGCGACTTGCGCTAGCTTCCACGACCATGCAACTCTCGATCACGAGGCTCAAGTTGCTGTTAAGAATACGGTCCTCAGTAGAATCTTTCACATCGTATCTAGCACAAAATCTCCTTCGCTCCATTACCTGATGAAGCCATTTCGTATGGTCCTGTCAGAGAAGTCGAAACCCTTGATGCCCCCGTCATCCTCGTGAATCCCGACGGACCCGCCCTGGTAGGGTGAGCCGTACATACCGGGCTGTTGTGGCTCGCCGTACGGCACGCCCCCTGGTGGCGGTATTCCCTGGCCGTACGGAGGGTATCCGGGCGGAGGCGCTTGGCCGTAAGGCGGAACTCCGCCGGGTCCTTGTCCGTAAGGCGGAACGCCACCGGGTCCTTGACCGTACGGGCCGTGAGCGCCGGGCAAGATAAAACCAGGGCCTGGCGATTAAAAAGAAACGATCTATCGTCAGTTCCTCCAACGCATTTCCACTCATCGTCTTATCTTATCATTTTCGGCTGTCGCGACGGTGAAAACGTGTCCTATGCACTACGAATGAGTCGTCAAGCTCGATATAAACGCGACATCAATGTGTCAAACTGCGTAGATGAAACGATACCGTGGCGGATGATTAATGACGTTATTGCGTGTCGTCGTCATCGACTTTTTTTTTTTATGTGCTAATCTAGCGAATCGTGAGATTATAATCTTCATGAGTACGTAAAGCTGATAGAATTGAGGACGAGAACCTGGTGGGCCTTGATCGTATCCGGGACCGTTCTGCCAGGTTGTCATCTTTCTCGGACTGATTTAGCTGAAAATCCAAGAGTCTGAAGTTACTAAACAAAAATAATCACTCTGTGGCGAATACACAATATGGACGACACTTTTGTGTAAACGGACTTTGAGATCGCACGCAAATCGGTGTCGCGTTGGATAATCGTACAAACTTGTTTTGGAAAGAAAAAAAGTTGAAAAACCATGTTTTGTCGCGCCCGTACTTACCGACCGGTAACGTACGGTTTGCGGGCACTTAGTACAGAGGAAAACGCGAGGCGCACGTATGGATTTATGTTCACACGTCATATGTATCGTTGGTGTCGATTTTTAAATAATTATCGTGTTACGACAGCGTAGCGTTCATTTCTATTCTCAAACTATTGAGGTTGGAAGGGACACGATATTAAGGATTTACCAGACACGCATTGACGACCAAAAGTTCAATTCAAATCGAAATTTCGGTACTTCGCAATGTGCCAAAAATCTGAAAAAAATCGGCCGCATTAATTATTTCAAGACCTTTGATTTTGTATAATAACAATGCCAAAAAGTTATTAACAAATTATTTAAAAACATTAAATGGTTAAAAAAAAATCCAAAACCTTACATTTTTTCATTTTAAATGAATTCCTTCATTTTTTTAGAATTCATACGAATTTTTTTCAGAATTTCCTGTCGTTTTGGATTTTCTCTATGCGACATTTTTTCAAGGCCACAAATACGGAACTGCAGAATCGTGATACTCAAACATATCCGAAACGCGTGGCTCTACGTAGATTTTTCAAATTTTCGAAATTTCTTTATTTTTTTTAATTATAGAAAATTCTGAAAAAAAAAAAAATTATATGAACCCTAAAAAAAAAAACGCTAAACGCAAACTAAAAAGTTTTGTTTTTTTTTTACAATTTTTTTTTTCCACTCAATTAATAACTTTTCGTCATTATCATTATGCAAAAAAAAAATCAAAGGTCTCGACATAACTAAACAAAGCTAATTTTTTTTTTAGATTTTCGTCACACAGAGCGCACTACTAAAAACTCGAAGAGAGTTAAACTTTTGTTTGCGAGTGTACGTGTAAATATATAATCCGACACATCTATAAACGTCAGAAAAAACAATGTCGTCGTTCAGTTTCCTCATCCAGATAAAAAGAAAGATGAAAAGATGCCACAAAACGCCGTTGGGCAAAATGTCAAGCGTTCCTATATAGTGTTTTTGTAACGAGTAATTTTCGAACCCGGTTACGTCGATACGCGACGACGCACGCAATAGCGAGCAACCTTGCGTGCGCGTGTTTTCCGCCAGAAAGCAAACCGAAGCGCGACCCGAGAGGCGAAACTCAATTCGACCGACCTTAAAAAACGTTTTTTTTTTTTTTTTCAAGTCCCGAGTGAAATCGGCGATTTAAGGTCGCGCGAATAAAAAAAAAAAAAAAAAATTAAAAAACTCTCGGACCGTTATGTATAGACTCGAAGAGTCGTCGATGCGTCACCGCCCGGTCAGTCGGTACTTTCTGGAAGCGAGTGTATATATCTGGGGGAAGAATCGATAAAAGCACCGATAACGTGCAGTCGCGTTATTTGCGAAAGAGAACTCACTTTAACTTGGCGAATCCGATTGTACGAACGACGAGGACCGCTCGAGACTTCGGACGAAAATACGCTTGTTTTGATAACGTCGGTGGACGTTAGTTTGGAAATTATGGACGTGCGGACTTGCGTGCGAGCACGAAGGAGATGCGAGAAGCGAGTTCCAGTTGACTCCGTGTGGCTGGTCGATTTAATTCTCTCCCGTTCGTCGGAACACGAACTGTGAGCTTCGCGGAGAAGGCGACGGCGAGGCCAGAGCCGCTCGCAGCGCCATCCGACGCGAATCGGCGTGAGAAACGCCGGAACCGTTCGACTCCTCGGTCGGTAACAAAAACTGCAATACAAAAATCTTCGAGACGGTTCATTTTTTTTTTTTTAGGGAAAGATACGAGAAGGTTATTTTTGTTTGAAAAATCGCTGTTTCGTGGATTTCTTTTGGTTCGGGGCTATTTTCGATTTTCGATTTTCGATTATTTTACCCCAAAAGTCAACCTTTTTGTTAAACGGCATTGATTCGAAAAATGCAACTATCTTTGCCGCACTCACATGTCATGTGGTGCATGTTTCACCGCGCCTTAAGGGGCTGCTGGACCTTCCTGTTTTACCGACGAAAATAGGCGATTTCTTAGTTTTCACTATTCATCGTTAGTATGCTACGCGCATGCTTTAAATCTTGCAGGACTGTATTAACAACATAAACGATTCGGCGTGCACTCGAATTTCGGTCGAAATCTTTCGAAAAATAAAGAAAATCGAATATTATAAACTGTCGCGGAAACCAACATGGCCGCTGAAATGTTTGCAGCATCTGTTCTGTTGGATATAAAAAATTCTAGATCTTGCATACGTCAAAAGGACGCGCATGCCGATTCTGTGAAGTTCTACGAATATTCCAAAATCGTCGGAAAGTTGCTCACTCAAAAGATGATCACGCATAGTGTAAACTGCGATCATTTAGTCTATGGGCTTGCGACGGGTGATCAGAGCCGATGAACTCGGCACGAATGTAGTGTAGGGCACGATGCAGAGCCACCTGTACGTCGATCGTGACACTACGTTCACGCACTTTCGCAAACTATAATATTCGGTTTTCTTCATTTATGGTTAAGTTTTCAATCAAAATTCGACTGCACACCGAAGCGTTTATGTCAATATCATAATCCTGCATGATTTGACGCACATGTATAGCATATTAACAACGCTAAGTCGGAACTGAAAAATTGTCTAGGTCCGTCGGTAAAACAGATAAAGCAAGTTAAAAAAGAAAAAAAAACAGCTCCAGCAGCCCCTTAAATGGAAGTGAAATATCGCGGTCGGTAATGAAAACTGTAACGAACTTTTCTCAAGAGCGCTAATTATGTTTCGGAAAAAGAAAATTCGAGCCGTTTTCCACACGGTAATTTCGCATGCGGCCCGAATCTTTTTCTCAAAAAAAAAAAAAAAAAAAAAAAATTATCACCATCGAATAAAGTTAATTCGAAAATTGCAACCATCTCTCTAAAACGCACAGCTGTTTCGCTTCCGCTCAACGAGGAGGCGCATCGAGACATCGGCGTGACGCTATCCCAAATGCGATGAGTCACTTCACCCTCGCGTCCCTCGAACCTTCGCGCTAAATCAACGCCCACGTCGCTGCAGCGACGCGCAAAAAAAAAAAAAAAAAAAAAACACTGCCGTGACAGCGGGCGCAGAAGCGAATCGCCGGACACTCGCTCAGCAGGGACCGACGGGGGGAGCCTCGAGTGCGATTTGTCAGTGATGGCGGTTCTCGGCGCAGCGCGGCTCTAGGTGTCAATATAGCAGCAGGAAACGAAAAACAAAAGAAACAAAAAAAAAAACAAACAAAATACCAAAAAATCGTGTGTACATCGAGGACTCTGCGTCGAGCCCGTCGGGCCGCCTCGACCTCGCCACGGAGACTTTCCCCGCCCGACAGATCGGAGCGGATACGATCTGAAAAAAAAAAAGAAAAAACGAAATACATAATAATCGACAGCGACGTCGTCGGGAGGCCGGACGGAGGGACAATGGGTGACGGCAAAGAGGGCGAGCGGCAGCCGCTTCTCAAAAACGACAATGTCACTTACAGCTCACACGCGAGCGACGCTATCGGTGGGACATTTGTGACAATTTTTTTTTTTTTTTTTTTTTGCCTACATTTTTTTTTTTTTTTTTTTTTACGGAAATTGGGTATTTGAGATATATATATATGTATATGTTTTTTTTTTTTTTTTTTCTTCGCAGATGGTTCGCAGTCGAACGTCAACACGGTGTCGCCGATCGGGCCGGACGAGCTTCCGCCGCCGTACCAGTCCGGCAACCAGAGCGGCATGCCGATGGTGACTTGCAGAGTCTGCCAGGCGATGATCGATATATCCGGCAAGAAGGACCAGCACGTCGTCAAGTGCGGACAGTGCAACGAGGCGACGGTGAGGCCGGAGCGCGAGGACGAGGCGCAGCCTTGAGGCTCGGCTTGGCGGAGGGAAAATATGTATATGTATATATGTGTATATATATATATATTTATATATATATATATATATTTACATATATATATATATATTTATATATATATATATATATTTACATATATATATATATATATATATATATATATATATATATATATATATTTATATATATATATATATATATATACATGTGTGTATTGTTAATGAAACTGCGATTGTAAAATTTTTGATGGGAGAGCGTGAAGGCATTTTTTTGTTTTGTTTTGTTTTTTTTTTTTTTTTAACTGGTGTTTGATTATTATTATTGGGTCGTTGTGGAGGAAGCTTTGGTTTTGGGGAATTTTGATTCCTTGGAGAGGAAACTTTGTTTTTTTGGGGAATTTTTATTTCTTGGAGAGGAAACTTTGTTTTTTTGGGGAATTTTTATTTCTTGGAGAGGAAACTTTGTTTTTGGGGAATTTTGATTTCTTGGAGAGGAAACTTTGTTTTTTTAGGAAATTTTGATTCGTTGGAGAGGAAGCTTTGTTTTTGGGGAATTTTGATTCGTTGGGGAGGAAGCTTTGTTTTTGGGGAATTTTTATTTGTTGGAGAGGAAGCTTTGTTTTTGGGGAATTTTCATTCGTTGGAGAGGAAGCTTTGTTTTCGGGAATTTTGATTCCTCATTGAGGAAGCTTTGTTTTCGGGAATTTTGATTCCTTGGATAGGAAACTTTGTTTTTTTGGGAAATTTTGATTCCTTGGAGAGTAAGCTTTGTTTTTAGGAAATTTTGATTCCTCATTGAGGAAGCTTTGTTTTCGGGAATTTTGATTCCTTGGATAGGAAACTTTGTTTTTTTTTGGGAAATTTTGATTCCTTGGAGAGTAAGCTTTGTTTTTAGGAAATTTTGATTCCTCATTGAGGAAGCTTTGTTTTCGGGAATTTTGATTCCTTGGATAGGAAACTTTGTTTTTTTGGAAAATTTTGATTCGTTGGAGAGGAAGCTTTGTTTTTAGGAAATTTTGATTCGTTGGAGAGGAAGCTTTGTTTTTAGGAAATTTTGATTCGTTAGAGAGGAAGCTTTGTTTTTGGAAAATTTTGATTCCTTGGAGAGGCAGCTTTGTTATTGGGAAATTTTGATTCCTTGGAGTGGAAGCTTTGTTTTTGGGAAATTTTGACTCGTTGGAGAGAAAGCTTTGTTTTTGGGGAATTTTTATTTGATGGAGAGGAAGCTTTGTTTTTGGGGAATTTTGATTCGTTGGAGAGGAAGCTTTGTTTTTGGGAAATTTTGATTCCTTGGAGAGGGAGCTTTGTTTTTAGGAAATTTTGATTCGTTGGAGAGGAAGCTTTGTTTTTGGGGAATTTTTATTCGTTGGAGAGGAAGCTTTGTTATTGGGAAATTTTGATTCCTTGGAGTGGAAGCTTTGTTTTTGGGAAATTTTGACTCGTTGGAGAGAAAGCTTTGTTTTTGGGGAATTTTTATTTGATGGAGAGGAAGCTTTGTGTTTTGGGGAATTTTTATTCGTTGGAGAGGAAGCTTTGTTTTTGGAAAATTTTGATTCCTTGGAGAGGAAGCTTTGTTATTGGGGAATTTTGATTCCTTGGAGTGGAAGCTTTGTTTTTGGGAAATTTTGACTCGTTGGAGAGAAAGCTTTGTTTTTGGGGAATTTTTATTTGATGGAGAGGAAGCTTTGTTTTTGGGGAATTTTGATTCGTTGGAGAGGAAGCTTTGTTTTTGGGAAATTTTGATTCCTTGGAGAGGGAGCTTTGTTTTTAGGAAATTTTGATTCGTTGGAGAGGAAGCTTTGTTTTTGGAAAATTTTGATTCCTTGGAGAGGAAGCTTTGTTATTGGGAAATTTTGATTCCTTGGAGAGGAAGCTTTGTTTTTGGGAAATTTTGATTCGTTGGAGAGAAAGCTTTGTTTTTGGGGAATTTTTATATGATGGAGAGGAAGCTTTGTTTTTTGGGGAATTTTGATTCCTCATTGAGGAAGCTTTGTTTTCGGGAATTTTAATTCCTTGGAGAGGAAGCTTTGTTTTTGGGGAATTTTGATTTCTTGGAGAAGAAGCTTTGTTTTTTGGAGAATTTTTATTTGTTTGAGAGGAAGCTTTGTTTTTTTTGGGGAATTTTTATTCGTTGGAGAGGAAGCTTTGTTTTTTTTTGGGGAATTTTTATTCGTTGGAGAGCAAGCTTTGTTTTTGGGGAATTTTTATTCGTTGGAGAGGGAGCTTTGTTTTCGGGAATTTTCATTCCTCATTGAGGAAGCTTTGTTTATGGGAAATTTTTTCTTCCTCATTGAGGAAGCTTTGTTTTCATGAAATTTTGCTTTCTCGTTGAGGGAGCTTTCTGAAAAATCCCGATTTTCACGCTTTTCATTATCACTCATTTATTTACTTATTTATTTCCTTACATATTTATTTATAAGATCAGCTCTTTTACATGAAAATAACAGTTGAAAAACGTCCCTCTGATACAATACACCACAGATTGACAATGCTAACAGTTCAATCATGGTTTAATAACAAAGTCAATAACATTTAATGATACAAAAAAAAAAAAAAAAAAATCGAAAATGAAATTTATAATATTTGACGCCGTGATTATTCGTATAACAAAATTATCGTTATTATCATTATTATCATTATTATCATTATTATCATTATTATCATTATTATCATTATTATCATTATTATCATTATTATCATTATTATCATTATTATCATTATTATCATTATTATCATTATTATCATTATTATCATTATTATCATCATTATCATTATTATCATTATTATCATTATTATCATTATTATCATCATTATCATTATTATCATCATTATCATTATTATCATTATTATCATTATTATCATTATTATCATTATTATCATTATTATCATTATTATCATTATTATCATTATTATCATTATTATCATTATTATCATTATTATCATTATTATCATTATTATCATTATTATCATTATTATCATTATTATCATTATTATCATTATTATCATTATTATCATTATTATCATTATTATCATTATTATCATTATTATCATTATTATCATTATTATCATTATTGTCATTATTATCATTATTATCATTATTATCATTATTACCATTATTATCATTATTATCATTATTATCATTATTATCATTATTACCATTATTACCATTATTACCATTATTATCATTATCACAATTATTATTGGATGATTAGTAATCGATGTTATGAATTCTTCGCAGCCGATACGAAACGCGCCGCCCGGCAAGAAGTACGTGAGATGCCCGTGCAACTGCTTGCTGATATGCAAGAGTTCGTCGCAGCGCATAGCATGTCCGAGACCGAACTGCAAGAGAATAATAAATCTCGCTCCGAGTCCGGTGACGCCGCCCGTCCTGTCCATGCCGGGAATGTGCAGGGTCTGCTGCGCCCATTGCCACGACACATTCTTAGTAAGCTCGCCGCAGACGTTCGGGCAACGCGATTTCATTGTCGTTGATCGACGGATTATTCAAAGTTCCCTGTGTTTCAGTTCAACACTCTGAACAACGCCCTGGCGAGATGTCCGCATTGCCGCAAGGTGTCTTCCGTCGGTCCGGATTTCGCCAAGGGGCGCGGCATCGCTTTCATCATATCGGGAATCATTGCCCTGATTCTCGGTATCGCTGTTACAGTCAGTACATCATTATTCAGTCAATTTTTGTAGTTCATTTTTTAGTCAATTTTTTAAGTCAATTTTTAAGACAATTTTTTAAGTCAATTTTTAAGTCGATTTTTAAGTCGATTTTTAAGTCGATTTTTAAGTCGATTTTTAAGTCGATTTTTAAGTCGATTTTTAAGTCGATTTATCAGTTGATTTATCAGTCGATTTATCAGTCGATTTATCAGTCGATTTATCAGTCGATTTATCAGTCGATTTATCAGTCGATTTATCAGTCGATTTATCAGTCGATTTATCAGTCGATTTATCAGTCGATTTATCAGTCGATTTATCAGTCGATTTATCAGTCGATTTATCAGTCGATTTTTAATTCGATTTGTCAGTCAATTTATCAGTCAATTTATCAGTCAATTTATCAGTCAATTTATCAGTCAATTTATCAGTCAATTCATCAGTCAATTCATCAGTCAATTCATCAGTCAATTCATCAGTCAATTCATCAGTCAATTCATCAGTCAATTCATCAGTCAATTCATCAGTCAATTTATCAGTCAATTTATCAGTCAATTTATCAGTCAATCTATCAGTCAATCTATCAGTCAATTTATCAGTCAATTTATCAGTCAATTTATCAGTCAATTTATCAGTCAATTTATCCGTCAATTTATCCGTCAATTTATCAGTCAATTTATCAGTCAATTTATCAGTCAATTTATCAGTCAATTTATCAGTCAATTTATCAGTCAATTTATCAGTCAATTTATCAGTCAATTTGTCAGTCAATTTGTCAGTCAATTTGTCAGTCAATTTGTCAGTCAATTTGTCAGTCAATTTGTCAGTCAATTTGTCAGTCAATTTGTCAGTCAATTTGTCAGTCAATTTGTCAGTCAATTTGTCAGTCAATTTGTCAGTCAATTTGTCAGTCAATTTGTCAGTCAATTTGTCAGTCAATTTGTCAGTCAATTTGTCAGTCAATTTGTCAGTCAATTTGTCAGTCAATTTGTCAGTCAATTTGTCAGTCAATTTGTCAGTCAATTTGTCAGTCAATTTGTCAGTCAATTTGTCAGTCAATTTGTCAGTCAATTTGTCAGTCAATTTGTCAGTCAATTTGTCAGTCAATTTGTCAGTCAATTTGTCAGTCAATTTGTCAGTCAATTTGTCAGTCAATTTGTCAGTCAATTTGTCAGTCAATTTGTCAGTCAATTTGTCAGTCAATTTGTCAGTCAATTTGTCAGTCAATTTGTCAGTCAATTTGTCAGTCAATTTGTCAGTCAATTTGTCAGTCAATTTGTCAGTCAATTTGTCAGTCAATTTGTCAGTCAATTTGTCAGTCAATTTGTCAGTCAATTTGTCAGTCAATTTGTCAGTCAATTTGTCAGTCAATTTGTCAGTCAATTTGTCAGTCAATTTGTCAGTCAATTTGTCAGTCAATTTGTCAGTCAATTTGTCAGTCAATTTGTCAGTCAATTTGTCAGTCAATTTGTCAGTCAATTTGTCAGTCAATTTGTCAGTCAATTTGTCAGTCAATTTGTCAGTCAATTTGTCAGTCAATTTGTCAGTCAATTTGTCAGTCAATTTGTCAGTCAATTTGTCAGTCAATTTGTCAGTCAATTTGTCAGTCAATTTGTCAGTCAATTTGTCAGTCAATTTGTCAGTCAATTTGTCAGTCAATTCGTCAGTCAATTCGTCAGTCAATTCGTCAGTCAATTCGTCAGTCAATTCGTCAGTCAATTTGTCAGTCAATTTGTCAGTCAATTTGTCAGTCAATTTGTCAGTCAATTTGTCAGTCAATTTGTCAGTCAATTTGTCAGTCAATTTGTCAGTCCATTTTTTATAATATTTTTTTATTTATTTATTTGAGATGATGGTACGAGTAAATAACTGCCCAGATAGACGAGCGTCACGGAAAAGTAGGAGTTGGCGCAATAATAACGACATGTGCTGCACATGTCGCAAATAACGCGCCGACTGTTGCTTTTCGTGGCGCCCGTCTATCAGGGTGAGCGTGTCTCTTTAATCGCTGTTCCGCAGGTCGGCACGTATACGCTCGTGGGAACGAACGGCGGAATATACGTCGCTTATGTCGGTAAGTCGATGTCGACTCCACGCGAACTCAGTCGGTAACAAATTTTTTTTCCCTACTTTCCGCAAACGCTAAAACCAACTTGACCCTTCGAAGCATCCTTTTTTTTTCTCACGATTACGAAGTTTTTAATACAATCCGTTAGTTTCTCAATAAACTCTTCGACATTATTATTGTCGCAAAATTAACGTTCTTGGCGCCTCAAATCGAAGCTCATCGTATCGATCTATTTTTTTTTTTCATTTTTTATTACGAATAAAAAAAAAATTTAATAAGCGCCCGAAAAAATGTCCCCGTCGATTTTTTCTTCCTGCGCACAAACGTGCAATATACATCGCGCACAAAATACGCCCCGCCGCTCTCGGTCACGCCGTCTTATATATAGATATACACGCATTTATACAATTATTGTCGCAAAATTAACGTTCTTGGCGCCTCAAATCGAAGCTCATCGTATCGATCTATTTTTTTTTTTTTTCATTTTTTATTACGAATAAAAAAAATATTTAATAAGCGCCCGAAAAAATCTCCCCGTCGATTTTTTTTTTCCTGCGCACAAACGTGCATTATACATCGCGCACAAAATACGCCCCGCCGCTCTCGGTCACGCCGTCTTATATATAGATATACACGCATTTATACAATTATTGTCGCAAAATTAACGTTCTTGGCGCCTCAAATCGAAGCTCATCGTATCGATCTATTCTTTTTTTTTCATTTTTTATTACGAATAAAAAAAATATTTAATAAGCGCCCGAAAAAATCCCCCTGTCGATTTTTTTTTCCTGCCCACAAACGTGCAATATACATCGCGCACAAAATAATCGGGCCGTCTTATATATAGATATACACGAATTTATACAATTACTGTCGCAAAATTAACGTTCTTGGCGCCTCAAATCGAAGCTCATCGTATCGATCTATTTTTTTTTTTTCTATTTTTTATTACGAATAAAAAAAATATTTAATAAGCGCCCGAAAAAATCCCCCTGTCGATTTTTTTTTCCTGCGCACAAACGTGCAATATACATCGCGCACAAAATACGCCCCGCCGCTCTCAGGCACGCCGTCTTATATATAGATATACACGCATTTACACAATAACACATATATCTATAATCATGCATTCGTTATTCTATCGTCACAGGTGCATTCCTCGTAGCTCTCCTCTGCCTCGGACGGAGCATCTACTACTGTACAATGAAGATAAGTCTAATAGAGGGTCCCATGTAGTGAGCTCGAGATTCTAACCAACGATACGCAATGAAGACCGTAATATATTACTTTTAACGCCAATTGTCATATTACATAAACGTGATGAAGAAAAAGAAGAAAAAAAAAAAGAAAAAAGAAAAAAAAAAAATGAAACCGAAGAAATTAAGTAAACGATAATGTAGATTTCGAAGACCCTTAATGTTAATCGATTTCCAAGTCGCGAAGACTAAATAGCACGTAGATCACTGTACATCGCGTATAATATTTCGCCCCCTCCCCTCCCGCGCCCCGATTATTTTTTATTCTGACCGGGTACAAGCGTACTTGTGGAGAACGAGCTGGTAATACGTGCGGAGCGAACGTAGAACGGCTTTCATGCGCAATCATGTGTACGCGTACAGAGAGAACGGCAATCCCCCATGTTCTTCCCCCCCCCCCCCCCCCCCCCCCGAATTCCTTATCAAATTTTTTTTATCCCCGCTCCCCCTCTCGCTCGCTCTCTCGAACACGAGCCATATATTGTGAATTTACAAATATAATAAAAAAAAAAAAAAAACCTATGTTATTATACATTGTATGAAATAAATTTTACTCGATGGAAGGAGGGGCGTTTTTTTTTTTTTTTAAGGAACGATTGCTCGGAGGAAGTGAGTATTTTTTTTTTTTTTTTTAAGGCTCGCAGTTCGACGACGAAGATGGAGATTTTTGGAGAGAGAGTTGTTGTTAAGAAATTAATGATTATGAATTAATTTAGTTGTTTGTTCATTTGTTTGAGTGTCAACGGGCCAAGGTCGTTGTGAATTATGAAACACTGGCTGTTCGTGGAGACTCTGGAGTTTGGATTTCCGGGGATTTGACGGAGAGACCTCACTTCCGGTTTTGAAGTCCTCGACGACCGGAAGTGACGTCGCACCGGAGGCGATCCACTGACGATCGAAAAAATTTGATTTCCTGTGTGACGTCACTCACGGTCGAAAAAATTATATTTTCGATAGCGGATGTGACGTATTCCCGGCGTGACGTCACTTCCGGTCGATAAATGAGATTTTTGAAAGCGGAAGTGACGTATTTCCGGTCAATAAAAGAGATTTGCAAACCGTAAGTGACGTATTTAACGTACGACGTCACTCACGGTCGAAAAAATGAGATTTTGAGACCGGAAGTGACGTATTTAACGTGCGACGTCACTCACGGTCGAAAAAAATGAGATTTTGAAACCGGAAGTGACATATTTGATGAACGACGTCAATCACGCTCGAGAAATGGGATTTTCAAACCGGAAGTGTCGTGCTTAACGTATGACGTCACTCACGATCGGGAAACGAGATTTTCAAACCGGAAGTGACATATTTGATGAACGACGTCAATCACGGTCGAAAAATGGGATTTTCAAACCGGAAGTGTCGGGCTTCACGTATGACGTCACTCACGATCGGGAAACGAGATTTTGAAACCGGAAGTGGCGCATTTCCGGTCGAAACATGAGTTTTTCAAAGCGGAAGCGACGCGTTTCCGGTCGAAAAATTAGATTTTCAAACCGGAAGCGACGAATTTCCGCTACGACGTCACGTTCGGTCGAAGAAAGAAAAGGATCTTCGAACCGGAAGTGAAATATTCCGAAACGAAAAATGTGTGTTTCTTTTCGTCATCCACCGTACTATCGTGCACCGATTAACCTCCCAAAAAAAATCCCAAACATTTCCAAAGCCCAAATGAATCTCACGAATTTTCAAACCAAAGTAAATCTCGAAAATGTTCGTAAACACAATTCCCATAAATGCAAAAAAAAAAAATGAACACAAATCTCAAATATTTTCATACAAAAAAATTGTAAAATATATATATATATATATATATATATATATATATTGCGTTTCAAAGGGCACGTCCCCTTAAACATGAATAAATAAATAAATAAACAAACAAAGAAAATTAAAAAAAAAAAGTAACTCAAAGAATTTTAAAAAAAGGAAAGAAAAAAAAAAGCGCCTAATTTTTCGAAAACATGTTCGCCAGGATTCGTTCAAGTAGCGGGTATACGAGACGGTCTCGACCTCCGATAATGTAGGCAGCCTCGAGTCCCCACCGGGTGGCTCTGTCGGCCGACACAACCTTAAAAGCGTATTTGATCGTGACTGTACCGCGTCGGAGCTGATACAATAAGTTCCGGCGGCCGCGATGCGACTGCACTGAGGTGTTCCGTGCCGGAGTCGCGTACGCCTTTCTGTTATCGGGAACTCAGGATATTCGGCCCGAGCGCAGGCAGGTGGAATTTTGTCGGCCGCGTCTCCTCGCAGTGTCCCGGTGCGGTTGGCCATCGATCGGTGATGGCGAGTCATCGCGAGAACGACGGATTTCCGTCGCCGTCGTCGTCCTCCGCAGGCTCGCAGTGGTCGGCAGGACCGATCGACGAGACGGCGAAAACGTCCCAAGGCTCGGGGCTCGAGCCAGCCCGCGAGACGAGCGAGCCGAGAGCGAGGGACGAGACGGATCACCCGACAGGTATGTTGACCAATCGCCCGCTCAATCAATTTCTTTCTCATTTTTTTTTTTAAATTTTTTATTCTCGAGGAACGAAAAACGTGAAAGCTGATTTTTAATGGAATTTTTTTTTTTTTTTATTATTGTTATT
Organism: Exephanes ischioxanthus; assembly: GCA_958510785.1. Classification (NCBI taxonomy): domain Eukaryota; kingdom Metazoa; phylum Arthropoda; class Insecta; order Hymenoptera; family Ichneumonidae; genus Exephanes; species Exephanes ischioxanthus. Next base: position 4,761,180 of record OY294026.1, read on the forward strand.
ATTATATTTTGGACTTGGTCCTTAAATGTAGGGCTGCTGTTTGGTTCTCGTTGGGTCCGGTGAGGAAGTTTCGGCCGAGCGTTCCGGGCTCGGTCGGTAAAAAAGGTGCCTTCGCTCTTTCCGAGTGTAATCGTGAATTGTCAATTTTTTAAGTTTTAGACGGGAAGCGACGTGATTGGTTGACGGACAGTTATGTTGACCAATCGCCCGCTCAATCAATTTCTTTCTCATTTTCATTTTTTTTTTTATTTTTATTCTCGAGGAACGAAAAACGTGAAAGCTGATTTTTAATGGAATTTTTTTTTTTTTTTGGATTATTGTTATTATATTTTGGACTTGGTCCTTAAATGTAGGGCTGCTGTTTGGTTCTCGTTGGGTCCGGTGAGGAAGTTTCGGCCGAGCGTTCCGGGCTCGGTCGGTAAAAAAGGTGCCTTCGCTCTTTCCGAGTGTAATCGTGAATTGTCAATTTTTTAAGTTTTAGACGGGAAGCGACGTGATTGGTTGACGGACAGTTATATTGGCCAATCGCCCGCTCAATCAATTTCTTTCTCATTTTTTTTTTTAATTTTTTATTCTCGAGGAACGAAAAACGTGAAAGCTGATTTTTAATGGATTTTTTTTTTTTTTTTTGATTATTGTTATTATTATATTTTGGACTTGGTCCTTAAATGTAGGGCTGCTGTTTGGTTCTCGTTGGGTCCGGTGAGGAAGTTTCGGCCGAGCGTTCCGGGCTCGGTCGGTAAAAAAGGTGCCTTCGCTCTTTCCGAGTGTAATCGTGAATTGTCAATTTTTTAAGTTTTAGACGGGAAGCGACGTGATTGGTTGACGGACAGTTATATTGGCCAATCGCCCGCTCAATCAATTTCTTTCTCATTTTTTTTTTTTTTTTTATTCTCGAGGAACGAAAAACGTGAAAGCTGATTTTTAATGGAATATTTTTTTTTATTATTGTTATTATATTTTGGACTTGGTCCTTAAAGGTAGGGCTGCTGTTTGGTTCTCGTTGGGTCCGGTGAGGAAGTTTCGGCCGAGCGTTCCGGGCTCGGTCGGTAAAAAAGGTGCCTTCGCTCTTTCCGAGTCTAATCGTGAATTGTCAATTTTTTAAGTTTTAGACGGGAAGCGACGTGATTGGTTGACGGACAGTTATATTGGCCAATCGCCCGCTCAATCAATTTCTTTCTCATTTTTTTTTTTTTTTTTTTTTTTTTTTTATTCTCGCGGAACGAAAAACGTGAAAGCTGATTTTTTAATGGGATTTTTTATTTATTTTTTATTATTATTATTGTTATTATATTTTGGACTTGGTCCTTAAATGTAGGGCTGCTGTTTGGTTCTCGTTGGGTCCGGTGAGGAAGTTTCGGCCGAGCGTTCCGGGCTCGGTCGGTAAAAAAGGTGCCTTCGCTCTTTCCGAGTGTAATCGTGAATTGTCCATTTTTTAAGTTTTAGACGGGAAGCGACGTGATTGGTTGACGGACAGTTATATTGACCAATCGCCCGCTCAATCAATTTCTTTCTCATTTTTTTTTTTTTTTTTTTTTTTTTTATTCTCGCGGAACGAAAAACGTGAAAGCTGATTTTTTAATGGGATTTTTTATTTATTTTTTATTATTTTATTATTATTGTTATTATATTTTGGACTTGGTCCTTAAATGTAGGGCTGCTGTTTGGTTCTCGTTGGGTCCGGTGAGGAAGTTTCGGCCGAGCGTTTCGGGCTCGGTCGGTAAAAAAGATCGCCGTTATCGACCGAGAGCTCTTTTAGAAGGAATTAAAATTTTCACGACTACATTGCAGATCCTTATATTTTTTTCTTTGCGAGAAATATTTTTGTTGAAAAAATTTTTGGCGCAATATTATTGAAATATTATTAATATTTATTGAAATATTATTAACATTTATTGAAATATTATTAACATTTATTGATATATTATTAATATTTATTGATATATTATTAATATTTATTGAAATAATTTTATTGAAAAATCGTACAATCTCGCTCGTCCTCGAAAATAACGACTTGGATCGCTTCACAGAGATCGTCAGCGTCTTCGTCCGACAGTCGAGTGGATGATGATAATTTTTTTTTTTTCTCGAGAACGTTTGGCACTCTCGTGAAAAAAAAAAAAAAAAAAAAAAAAAAATGGATTACAGTTTTCGTTACCGAGCGAGTCAGCCCGTGCCGAACGACAAAACATTAATCTGCCATCATATTCACTACTCTATATTTTTTTCATGGATCTGAAATTTTCTTTCATAATAATAAATTAATAACAAATTAATAACAAATTAATAACAAATTACTAATAAATTAATAATAAATTAATAACAAATTAATAACAAATTAATAACAAATTAATAACAAATTAATAACAAATTAATAACAAATTAATAACAAATTAATAACAAATTAATAACAAATTAATAACAAATTAATAACAAATTAGTAACAAATTAGTAACAAATTAGTAACAAATTAATAACAAATTAATAACAAATTAATAACAAATTAATAACAAATTAATAACAAATTAATAACAAATTAATAACAAATTAATAACAAATTAATAACAAATTAATAACAAATTAATAACAAATTAATAACAAATTAATAACAAATTAATAACAAATTAATAACAAATTAATAACAAATTAATAACAAATTAATAACAAATTAATAACAAATTAATAAATAATAATCAAAATAGGCTGTAATTTTTATTGCGTTATAATCAGAAACGTTTCTTTTTTTTTTTTTATTCTTCTAAATTTTTTTTTGCATTAAACAAAAAAAATTTTCTTTCCAGTTCCCGATCACCCGCGAAGGGAGGAGAATCCCTTCAGTTTCAAGCACTTCCTGAACACGGATTCCCGGAGCAACTACAGCATGGGCGGAGCGAGGCCAAAGATATATTCCCCGGTCAGTCCGAGTCCCGAGGGTGGCGTCGTCGGTAACCGCGAGATTGAGCCCGTTTATTCGCGAAATCCCACCGAGCTGCCGGACTTCGTTCAGGATCATCTGGTGATGGAGCAGTGTTACCTCGGCGACGAGGCGGCCTCGGCGGTTCCGCTCGTCGTCGCCGACATCGAGAATCTTCCGGACTTCGCGCTCAACAGCGTCGAGCAGTGCGTAAAGTCCGGCGGTGTCGGGCACGTCGACGGTTACAAGCGGCGACGGGCGCGAATGGCGTCGCGCGAGCACGGCAGGCCGAAGGAGCTGATCGTTCAGCAGGGCGAGCCACCGAGGAGCGTCCAGGATTTCCCGTTCGATCTGCCACTCAGGACGCCCGAGGCCCGGGGCTCGTCGGCCGCGTGCCCGACGAGCAACAGCCCCGCCGGCAAGCCCGGGGTCAACAAGTCCCTGCCGGATTTCCTGAACGACGGACCCATCAGGAACAGGGTCGCCGGCTCGGCGGGCGGCCCGGGCGAGAACCTCGATCTGCCGGAGCGGAGCGAAGCGAGTGTGAGAATCTCGATGTTCAATGTAATAAGTAGCGAGTAGGAAAAGTAGGGAAAGTAAGAGAAGTAAGAGATGTAAGAGAAGTAAGAACAGTAAGAACAGTAAGAAAAGTAAGAAAAGTAAGAAAAGTAAGAAAAGTAAGAAAAGTAAGAAAAGTAAGAAAAGTAAGAAAAGTAAGAAAAGTAAGAAAAGTAAGAAAAGTAAGAAAAGTAAGAAAAGTAAGAAAAGTAAGAAAAGTAAGAAAAGTAAGAAAAGTAAGAAAAGTAAGAAAAGTAAGAAAAGTAAGAAAAGTAAGAAAAGTAAGAAAAGTAAGAAACGTAAGAAAAGTAAGAAACGTAAGAAAAGTAAGAAACGTAAGAAAAGTAAGAAAAGTAAGAAAAGTGAGAAAAGTAAGAAAAGTAAGAACAGTAAGAAAAGTAAGAAAAGTAAGAAAAGTAAGAAAAGTAAGAAAAGTAAGAAAAGTAAGAAAAGTAAGAAAAGTAAGAAAAGTAAGAAAAGTAAGAAAAGTAAGAAAAGTAAGAAAAGTAAGAAAAGTAAGAAAAGTAAGAAAAGTAAGAAAAGTAAGAAAAGTAAGAAAAGTAAGAAAAGTAAGAAAAGTAAGAAAAGTAAGAAAAGTAAGAAAAGTAAGAAAAGTAAGAAAAGTAAGAAAAGTAAGAAAAGTAAGAAAAGTAAGAAAAGTAAGAAAAGTAAGAAAAGTAAGAAAAGTAAGAAAAGTAAGAAAAGTAAGAAAAGTAAAGAAAAGTAAGAAAAGTAAGAAAAGTAAGAAAAGTAAGAAAAGTAAGAAAAGTAAGAAAAGTAAGAAAAGTAAGAAAAGTAAGAACAGTAAAAACAGTAACAAAAGTAAGAAAAGTAAGAAAAGTACGAAACGTAAGAAAAGTAAGAACAGTAAGAAAAGTAAGAAAAGTAAGAAAAGTAAAGAAAAGTAAGAAAAGTAAAACCAGTAAGAAAAGTAAGAAAAGTAACAAAAGTAAGAAACGTAAGAAAAGTAAGAAAAGTACGAAACGTAAGAAAAGTAAGAAAAGTAAGAAACGTAAGAAAAGTAAGAAAAGTAACAAAAGTAAGAAACGTAAGAAAAGTAAGAAAAGTACGAAACGTAAGAAAAGTAAGAAAAGTAAGAAACGTAAGAAAAGTAAGAAAAGTAAGAAAATTAAGAACAGTAAGAACAGTATGAACAGTAAGAAAAGTAACAAGAGTAACGGAAGTAAACAAAAGTAACGAAAGTAAACAAAAGTAAGAAAAGTAAGAAAAGTAAGAAAAGTAAGAAAAGTAAGAAAAGTAAGAAAAGTAAGAAAAGTAAGAAAAGTAAGAAACGTAAGAAAAGTAAGAAAAGTAAGAAAATTAAGAACAGTAAGAACAGTAACAAGAGTAACGGAAGTAAACAAAAGTAACGAAAGTAAATAAAAGTAACAAAAGTAACAAAAGTAACAAAAGTAAAAAAAAGTAACAAAAGTAACAAAAGTAACAAAAGCAACAAAAGCAACAAAAGCAACAAAAGCAACAAAAGCAACAAAAGCAACAAAAGCAACAAAAGTAACAAAAGTAACAAATACGTGCCCTAGATACGAAAAGTGGCCCGGTCGATTCATTTTCCGCAAGTTTCTGTTATCAAGTTCTTTTTTTCGAGTCCTCATTCGGAAGGCCGCATTTACGAAACCGTTTTCTAACTCGCTATCGTTTCACTTGTCAACAGTTATTGTCGGAGAACGAGAGGCTACGGGATCAGCTGAACATCGCCAGACGACACATAGCCGAGAGAACGAGAATGTGCGTTTGTCTCTTGGCGAATCTTGCGCGCCATCTGCATTATAATAGACTTCGTAATTAACTTGCCGAGTTAAAAAGTACAAAACACACCGAGGCGAATTGTCGTCGAAAACATTGATTTTTTTCTTCTCTTTTTCAAATCGCTTGCTCTTCGACGGTCGCCGCTGCAGGATAGAATCGCTGAAAGTCGAACTGGCCTCGAGGCGAGCGGTCGACAACGAGGAAAACGCTCATCTTGAGAAAGCTATGGAGCAGGTTGAAGTTAATCTCATACAGAGTACGGTGCGTGCGATTCTCGCCAGTCTCTTGTCGTTGATTTTTTTTTTTTTCATACCTCGCGAGCTAAACGTCTTTTCGCTTTGCAGAAGAGGGCAACGAGCGCCGAGAACGCCGTCGCGTTACTCAAGCACGAGGTCAAAGCCCTGACGGTGCGTACAGCTTAATAGCCCGGACTCAAACCCGTCACCATCATTTTTTATATAGTGAAAAAAAAGATTATATCTTTTAATTTTTTTTTTATATAACGAAAAATCATTTTTTGTATAATGAATTTTTTTTTTTTAGTATACAATAGAGGTGTGCGAATAGCGTTTGAATTGAATATTGGTATTCAGTTTACAATTCGAATTGAATATTCAATAATCGAATAATTCGAATATTTTGGATAATTTCTATGAAAAAGAATTTGGCTACTCGTAATACGTTACCATCATTTTTTATATAGTGAATAAAAGATTATATCTTTCAATTTTTTTTTTATAATGAAAAATCATTTTTTGTATAATGATTTTTTTTTTTTAGTATATAATAGGGGTGTGCGAATAGCGTTTGAATTGAATATTGGTATTCAGTTCGAAATTCGAATTGAATATTCAATAATCGAATAATTCGAATATTTCGAATCATTTCTATGAAAAAGAATTTAGGTACTCATAATACGTTACCATCATTTTTTATATAGTGAAAAAAAGATTATATCTTTTAATTTTTTTTATATAACGAAAAATAATTTTTTTGTATAATGGTTTTTTTTTTTTAGTATACAAAAGGGGTGTGCGAATAGCGTTTGAATTGAATATTGGTATTCAGTTCGAAATTCGAATTGAATATTCAATAATCGAATAATTCGAATATTTCGAATCATTTCTATGAAAAAGAATTTAGGTACTCATAATACGTTACCATCATTTTTTATATAGTGAAAAAAATATTATATCTTTCAATTTTTTTTTTTTTTTATAATGAAAAATCATTTTTTGTATAATGATTTTTTTTTTTTTAGTATACAATAGGGGTGTGCGAATAGCGTTTGAATTGAATATTGGTATTCAGTTCGAAATTCGAATTGAATATTCAATAATCGAATAATTCGAATATTTTGGATAATTTCTATGAAAAAGAATTTGGCTACTCATAATACGTTACCATCATTTTTTATATAGTGAAAAAAAGATTATATCTTTCAATTTTTTTTTTTAAATGAAGAATCATTTTTTGTATGATTTTTTTTTTTTAGTATATAATAGGGGTGTTGCGAATAGCGTTTGAAATGAATTGAATATTAAAAAGATTATATCTTTTAATTTTTTTTTATATAACGAAAAATCATTTTTTTGTATAATGGTTTTTTTTTTTTTTAGTATACAATAGGGGTGTTGCGAATAGCGTTTGAAATGAATTGAATATTAAAAAGATTATATCTTTTAATTTTTTTTATATAACGAAAAATAATTTTTTTGTATAATGGTTTTTTTTTTTTTAGCATACAATAGGGGTGTGCGAATAGCGTTTGAATTGAATATTGGTATTCAGTTCGAAATTCGAATTGAATATTCAATAATCGAATATTTCGAATAATTTCTATGAAAAAGAATTTGGGTACTCATAATACGTTAGCATCATTTTTTATATCGTGAAAAAAAGATTATATCTTTCAATTTTTTTTTTTTATAATGGAAAATCATTTTTTGTATAATGAATTTTTTTTTTTTTTTTAGTGTATAATAGAGGTATTCACGAATAATTCAAGTATTCTGAATTATTCAATTTATTCGCACATTAGGAAAATTTACATACGAATTATTTATATTCAATTAATGATGAATTATTCAAATTTTTGAATATTCGCACATCCCTAGTATATAAGAAAAAAAAAAAAAAAACAAAAAAAAAACAAAATCCGCTTCGAAAAATTCGAAAAATTCGACAAACGGTTTTGTTTCGTTTCAGGCGGAGGTGGCGATGCTGCGCTCGGAGAACCGGAAGCTCGCGAGTACACCGGGTGCGGGCGGCGGGGCCGACTCGCGCGCCTCGTCCACGGAGAGGAAGATGAAGAAGTTGAGCGACGAGTTGCGAGCGGCCGCGACGTCGGCCGAGGTTTCCCTCAGGTAAAACGCGCACACACGCTAATTGCTATAGGATCAAAATTGTCATTAAAATCGTCCCATCGGACGTTATTAAATTATTTTTATTAACAAATTATTTTTATTAATAAAGTATTTTTATTAATAAAGTATTTTTATTAATAAAGTATTTTTATTAATAAAGTATTTTTATTAATAAAGTATTTTTATTAATAAAGTATTTTTATTAAAAAAGTATTTTTATTAATAAAGTATTTTTATTAATAAAGTATTTTTATTAATAAAGTATTTTTATTAATAAAGTATTTTTATTAATAAAGTATTTTTATTAATAAAGTATTTTTATTAATACAGTATCTTTATTAATAAATTATTTTTATTAACAAATTATTTTTATTAATAAAGTATCTTTATTAATAAATTATTTTTATTAATAAAGTATTTTTATCAATAAAGTATTTTTTTAAATAAAGTGCTTTTATTAATAAAGTGTTTTTATTAATAAAGTATTTTTATTAATAAAGTGCTTTTATTAATAAAGTATTTTTATTAATAAAGTATTTTTTATTAATAAAGTATTTTTATTAATAGAGTATTTTTATTGATAAATTATGTTCATTAATAAATGATTTATTATTATTAAAAACGAGTCTCCGATTTCACGCAGGCAATTGATGTCCGGAGTGAACAATCTCAAAGTGCTGGCGAACGCGATCGAGAACGTCGACAGGATAGAGGAAAGAACCAAAGACTTTTTGCCGGACTTCGAGGAGGACAACGCCGCTGGACCGACGTTGTAGTGAACGATCGAGACTTCGTTCGATCCGCCCGTCCCGTGAAAATTCGATAAATCCGCTGGATCTTAAATCGCCCTCTCTTATCGCATAAGGAAAAAAAAAGAAAAAGAAAAAAAAAAAAAACGTCGGCTTTCAGAACTATCCTGCTACATTGATAAGAATAATAATCACGTCCATTATAAACTCTCCGACTTGGTTTTCCTCAGAAGATTAGTTATTTATAAACTTATATATATACATATATATATATATATATATATATTTGTTGTACTTTTATATAAACGGAAAAATGATATTGATAGCTTTGTTGAAGGCGTGGGAAGGGACGAGGGTTTTGGGGAGATTCGATCGAGTCTGTGGAATTGGGAAAGTCGACGCTGGAACCTATTATCGAATTCGTAACTACGAGTAAAAAAAAAAAAAAAAAAATATGTGGGGCACTTTTTTCATATAATTTTGATCTGGCTCTGAGCTTTCGCGTCGCGGATTTGGACCGCGATTTTTTATATCGTTGACCTAAGTCTCTAAAACACGAGAATATTTTTTTAAGATTTTTTTTTTCGATCGTTCATAATTATTTATAATTAATAAAGGGAATTTATTGATTGACAAAAATGCTGAAAAATCCGTTCCCCATTATTTACTGATTTTTTTTTTTTTTTCTTGTAATTTTTGCCGTGTTTTTTTTTCGAAAAAATAAAAGAAATCGAGAGGGTGACGTCGACCGACTCCGGTTCGAATCTTAAAAAATTTTATGCACGACTCATGATTTTTCAGAATTTTTTCAGATTTTTCTATTGTGGCGATCGATAAATTTCTTTTTTTAATCGTAAATAATTATAAACAGTTCTAAAAAATCTTATAAAGATTCTGAGTACTTTTTAGAGTTAGTTCGGTTGTATAAAAAATCGCGGACCCAATCGAAGATGTGATGGGCAAAATTTGACCCAGCACGAAATGGTTTGGAATGCCACATATACATATATATATATATTTAAAAATATGTAACCGGACGAGTGTAGCGCGCTTAGGTCGTCGAGGCTGGGTGAGGTGCTCCTAGATCGTAATAGTACAAACAACATTTTTTTTTTAATAACAAAAATAATAATAATAAATGTTTAAATCTAATACAAAAAAAAAAAAAAAAAAAAAAATTACATTTACCCAATAGAAATTCGTCGAACATTCTGAGAAGATCGGTCCGAGTCTCGGTCGGTAAGGTAGAGTCGAGCTCGGGCCGGGCACATCCGAAAGGCGCAGATCCGAGCCGTAGTTTGCAAATTTTTAATATTTCTTTTCGACCGCAAAAAACTGCTTATTTTTAATCTACTAAAAAAAAAAAAAAAACCAAACAGAAAGTATATCGAACTTATGTTTTTTACGAACGCAAAACTAAAAAAAAAAAACATATTTTAGATCCGATTAAAGAGAAATAAATTAAATAAAATCAAACACGAAGTGTCGAAGTGGATTTCGATATCGGAGTGAATTTCGATCCTAAATCACTCCCATACGCTATATTCCCCAGATTTCGGTTTTCATAGCATATAGAAGTGGATTTCGAAAATAGTTATTCCCAAAATGCATCTGAGGGTGGATTTCGAAAAAAGTAGTTCCCAAACAGCACATCAGAGTGGATTTCGATCGTAAATCACTCCCACACGCTATATTCCCCAGATTTCGGTTTTCGTAGCACATAGAAGTGGATTTCGATCCTAAATCACTCCCATACGCTATATTCCCCAGATTTCGGTTTTTGGAGCACATAGAAGTGGATTTCGAAAATAGTAGTTCTCAAACAGCATATCAGAGTGGATTTCGATCCTAAATCACTCCCATACGCTATATTCCCCAGATTTCGGTTTTCGGAGCACATAGAAGTGGATTTCGATCCTAAATCACTCCCATACGCTATATTCCCCAGATTTCGGTTTTCGGAGCACATAGAAATGGATTTCGAAAATAGTAGTTTTCAAACAGCATATCAGAGTGGATTTCGATCCTAAATCACTCCCATACGCTATATTCCCCAGATTTCGGTTTTCGGAGCACATAGAAGTGGATTTCGAAAATAGTAGTTCCCGAACAGCATATCAGAGTGGATTTCGATCCTAAATCACTCCCATACGCTATATTCCCCAGATTTCGGTTTTCGGAGCACATAGAAGTGGATTTCGATCCTAAATCACTCCCATACGCTATATTCCCCAGATTTCGGTTTTCGTAACACATAGAAGTGGATTTCGAAAATAGTAGTTTTCAAACAGCATATCAGAGTGGATTTCGATCCTAAATCACTCCCATACGCTATATTCCCCAGATTTCGGTTTTCGGAGCACATAGAAGTGGATTTCGAAAATAGTAGTTCCCGAACAGCATATCAGAGTGGATTTCGATCCTAAATCACTCCCATACGCTATATTCCCCAGATTTCGGTTTTCGGAGCACATAGAAGTGGATTTCGAAAATCCTAAGTCCCATATAGCATAACAGTGCATTTTGATTCTAGAGATTTCAGTTTTCATAGCATATAGAAGTGGATTTCGAAAACAGTAATTTCCAAACAGCATATGAGAGTGGATATCGATCCTCAATTATTTCCATACGTTATATTCTCTAGATTTCGGTTTTCGTAGCACATAGAAGTGAATTTCGAAAATGATAAATCCCATATAGCATAACAGAGTGCATTTTGATTCTAGAGATCTCAGTTTTCATAGCATATAGAAGTGGTTTTCGATAATAGTAATTTCCAAACAGCATGTGAGAGTGGATTTCGAAAATAGTAATTTCCAAACAGCATATGAGAGTGGATTTCGAAAATAGTAATTCCCAAACAGCATATGAGAGTGGATTGCGAAAATAGTAATTTCCAAACAGCATATGACAGTGGATTTCGAAAATAGTAATTTGCAAACAGCATATCAGATTTCGATCCTAAATCACTCCCATACGCTATATTCCCGAGATTTCGGTTTTCGTAGTACATAGAAGTAGATTTTGAAAATAGTAGTTCTCAAACAGCATATCAGAGTGGATTTTGATCCTAAATCACTCCCATACGCTATATTCTCCAGATTTCGGTTTTCGTAGCACATAGAAGTGGATTTCGAAAATCGTAAATCCCATACAGCATAACAGTGCATTTTGATTCTAGAGATTTCAGTTTTCATAGCATATAGAAGTGGAATTCGAAAATAGTAATTCCAGGCCCAGCATGGCGAGGAGGGTGCGCGGTTTGCGTCCCCGCCGGTACAGCAGAGTCGAGTTCCGGCCAGGCGATCCGAGTCCGTGAGCCCAGGTTTGCGAACTTAATATATTTTTTTCGACCCCAAGAAAATATTTATTTTAAATCCAATAAAAAAAATGTAAAAACAACAACAATAATCAAACACAAGGTACGTCTCGAACTTTAAACATTTCTTTTCCATCTCAATAAAATCATTATTTTGAATCCAATGTTAAAAAAAAAAAAAAAAAGAAAAAAAAACAATAACAATAATCAAACACAAAGAACCTATCGAACTATCAATCTTTTGTTTACGAAAAAAAAAAAAAAAAAATCACTATAAAAATCTAATCAAAGAGAAATAAATAAAATAAAATCAAACGCAAAGTATCGAACTTTTGATACCTTCTTTTCGAACGCAAAAAGGTCTAATCTTGAATCTAATTTAAAAAAAAAAAAAAAAAAAAAAGACTACCTATTGAAACTCGTCGAACATACTGAGAAGTTCGGTCTGAGTCTCGGTGTGACTAGTTCGGGTGCCGAGCCAAGCGCGGCACGGCGACGAGGGTGCGGTTTGAGTTTCCGCCGGTACGGCAGAGTCGAGTTCGGGCCAGGCGGTTTGGGTCTGAATGTCCGACAGGCCCAGGTCGGAGGGCAGAATATCGTTGCACGTTTGCGTGCACGTGTTGCTGTAGAGGAGCTGCTCGATGTTGTCGAAGTTCTCGCTCGTCTGAGTCTCGTTGTTCGAGCTGACGGCGAAGCCGCGCCCGAGGGCGACCTCGGAGTCGAACGAGTAGCCCGGATAGGCGGTCTCGGTCTGGGTCTCGATGCTGCTGAATCTGTCGGGGAAGGCCTGAACTGTGAGCATCGGGTCGGACCTGGAGACCGCGTCGGCGCCGCCGAACGGACATCCCGCCTCGGCGGAGGCGCCCACGACGTAGGTCAGGGCCGTCAGGCAACAGCCCAGCTCCGTCTGCTGCTCGGACACGCTCTCGTTCAGCGCCTCCAGCAAATCCTTCTCCGGACTCGTCTGCGTCGCTGTGTTCTTCTCCTCCCAGAGGTCCTGAAAGTTACGACGCAAATTCGGTTAATAACCCGTTGTCTAGCACGAAATATTTTTGAAAACATTTTTATGGTTTTGAAAATATTTTAATGTTTTTGAAAATATTTTAATGTTTTTGAAAATATTTTTATGTTTTTGAAAATATTTTAATGTTTTTGAAAATATTTTTATGTTTTTGAAAATATTTTTATGTTTTTGAAAATATTTTTATGTTTTTGAAAATATTTTTATGTTTTTGAAAATATTTTTATGTTTTTGAAAATATTTTTATGTTTTTGAAAATATTTTTATGTTTTTGAAAATATTTTTATGTTTTTGAAAATATTTTTATGTTTTTGAAAATATTTTTATGTTTTTGAAAATATTTTAATATTTTAATATTTTTGAAAATATTTTAATATTTTCATATTTTAATGCTTTTGTAAATATTTTGAAAACATTTTTGAAATATTTTGAAGACATTTTAGAAATATATTGAAAATATTTTAGAAATATTTTGAAAACATTTTAGAAATATTTTGAAGACATTTTAGAAATATATTGAAAACTTTTTAGAAATATATTGAAAACTTTTTAGAAATATATTGAAAACTTTTTAGAAATATTCTGAAAACATTTTAGAAATATTTTCAATCTTCAAAATATTACGAAATATTTTTGTGCTATGCGGAAATAATATTTCAAAGTACTGTATAAAAAATATTCGAGATTTCTGAAATATTTTAGAAATATAATTAACCTTTCGGTACTATTTCCATAATATTTCTGAAACGGTGAAAGAAAATTTTGAAAGCGAATATCCGTAGGTGTGCACCGAACTTTTCACGTTTTTAAAACGTTTTACAAATTTTTTAAAATCGTTAGTAAAATATTTATTAGATATTGTTTTGTTGCCATTATAAATTTACCGGAAGCTATGTATTTATCTTTGCGCATCGAGTCTTCGTTTTAATCGAAAGTATTTAATGATTCATTTATCATTCAATTTAATAAACATTTTGTTATTTTTGGTAATTTTTTGTAGAGCATATTTCAATTTTTTCAACTTTTTAAATAGAATTTCTTTTTTCAATAACTTAATTTTTTTTTCATAACTCATTCATCTCGATTATCAATAGTTTACTTCGAATTTTGTTTCGAGAAGAAAAAATATTTTAACTTTGCGAACCAAATTCATTAAATATTTCATCAATAATTCAAATTCGAATTCAAATTTATATCTCAAGTTTACATGTTTTTAAGAAAAAAAAAATATATATATATATATATATATATAAACTTTTGAAAGTAAATTAATTAAGAATCTTCAAAGTACAATTATTCCTCAAAACAATTCCTGTACTTTCATAAACTTTTTGGAATCCCGAAAAATTGTGAAATATATTCTCAGTATTTTCTCATTCCGTCGCGAATGCCATTAATTATTATTATTATACTTATAAAACTACCATTACTTGTCGCAGCAATTTTTTCTTTCGGAAATTTCTATTAAAAAATTTCCAAATTCTTTATTAAAAAATTTCCGAATTCTGTATTAAAAAATTTCCGAATTCTGTATTAAAAAATTTTCGAATTTTTTATTAAAGAATTTCCGAATTCTCTATTAAAAAAATTCCGAATTCTTTATTAAAAAATGTCCGAATTCTGTATTAAAAAATTTCCGAATTCTGTATTAAAAAATTTCCGAATTTTTTATTAAAAAATTTCCGAATTCTCTATTAAAAAATTTCCGAATTCTTTATTAAAAAATTTCCGAATTCTCTATTAAAAAATTTCCGAATTCTCTATTAAAAAATTTCCGAATTCTCTATTAAAAAATTTCCTGATTTTTTCGGGAAAATTTCCGGTTGTTTCTCAGCTCTACCTGGAGGCCGACGTCGTGCTGCAGCTGCAGCGGACTGCCCGGGAAGAGTTGCTCGTTTCCGTAGCTCTCGGCGAAGGCGAGCTCCTTGACGAACGCGTCGTTTCTCAAGGCGTTTCTCAATGGTTTTTTCACGAGCTTGCGAACGGACGATTTTGCGGCCGCGAGCGAGGTTTGCGTCTCGACGGTCTTTCGCTGGCGCCGCTCGCGGGTGGAGAGCGAACTAGTCTGCGTCTGGCGGGACTCCCGACGCCTCCAGGACTTCGAGGGACTGGGCGTTCGCTTCTGGCGCTTTATGTCGTCCGTCTGTACGGCGACGTCCAGACCGGTCTTCGGAACGCTCGGGGAAACAGCGCGCTGCGGAAGAATCGAGATCGGGCGGCTCCCTCGGTGATGATTCACGACCGGCGGCGTTTTCGCTCGAACCCTCCTGCTGAAATAAAATCATGTTTTTTAAAATATCAATAGGCGGAGATCGAAATCGGGGCGGCGAAAAAATAAAATTTTGTATAATTGATTTTTACGAATTGATATTGAGCCGGTTTAGCGCCGATTTTTTTCACGGGACAATTTGTACACTGTTTTGCTTTTTTGGGACTTTTTTATCTTGAGAGCTCATTAAAAAAGACGAGACTATTTTTAGAGAGGCAGATCGAAAATTTCACTTAATTAAAATTGCATGAAATTCATTAATTTTCGTTTCATTAAATTTAAATCGGCTGAAATTTATGAAATTTCATTTGATTAAAATTTGATGAAATTCATGAAATTACATTTTATTAAAATTTGATGAAATTCATGAAATTTCATTTTATTAAAATTTGATGAAATTCATGAAATTTCATTTTATTAAAATTTGATGAAATTCATGAAATTTCATTTTATTAAAATTTGATGAAATTCATGAAATTTCATTTTATTAAAATTTGATGAAATTCATGAAATTTCATTTTATTAAAATTTGATGAAATTCATGAAATTTCATTTGATTAAAATTTGATGAAATTCATGAAATTTCATTTAATTAATTTCATTAAAATTTGATGAAATTCATGAAATTTCATTTAATTAATTTCATTAAAATTTGATGAAATTCATGAAATTTCATTTAATTAATTTCATTAAAATTTGATGAAATTCATTCGGTGTACGGACGAAAGTGCTTACATCAGAGTGCTCTTGTATTTTTCGTCGATCGCGTGAGCCATTCTTTTTCCGTGAGTCAGGAGGGCCTCGTAGGTGCCGAAAACTCTGAGGCAGCTGCACGTGAATTCGATTCCGCATACTCTCGAGTGGGCATGCCTCGCGGCGTCCGTGGAGAAGCTCTTGTCGCACAGGTTGCAGCCGAAAGTCTTTGCGGCGTGTACTTTGAGATAATGCTGAAAAAAAAAAAAAACAAAAACAAAGATGGCGTACCTCGTTTAGTGATGTCATTTTTTGGTCATTTTTGTTAGCGTCATTTTTTTTAAATTTTTTGTGAGTGTCATTTTTTTTTGCCATTTTTTAGTAATTTCTTTCAGGGCCATTTTTTGGTAATTTGTTTTAGGGCCATTTTTTGTTAATTTGTTTCAGGGCCATTTTTTGGTCATTTGTTGTCAGAACCATTTTTTGGTAATTTTTGTCAGGGTCACTTTTTTTGGTCTTTTTGTCAGGGCCATTTTTTGGTAACTTTTGTCAGGTCCATTTTTAGGTCATTTTTGTCAGGGTCATTTTTTGGTCTTTGTCAGGGCAATTTTTGGTCTTTTTGTCAGGGCCATTTTTTGTCATTTTTGTCAGGGCCATTTTTTGTCAATTTTTTCAAGGCCATTTTTTGGCAATTTTTGTGAGGGTCATTGTTTGGTCTTTTTGTCAGGGCCATTTTTTGGTAACTTTTGTCAGGGCCATTTTTTGGTAACTTTTGTCAGGGTCATTTTTTGGTCTTTTTGTCAGGGCAATTTTTTGGTAATTTCTTTCAGGGCCATTTTTTGCTCATTTATTGTCAGCGCCATTCTTTGGTAATTATTTTCAGGGCCATCTTTTTAGTCATTTTCGTCCGGGCCATTTTTTGGTCCTTCGTGAGACGACGGTCACCTGACCGAAAAGTGACCGGTCACAAATTCGGTGCACATCTACGACCTCGCCGCCATGTTTAACAGCGCGAGGAACGTAACCTAAAGGATCGTGAAATGTTTTTTTTTACGAACCTGCTTCACGTACTTCATCGTCGTGAAGTAACGCTCGGACTTGGGGGAGTAGACGCACAGCATCTCCGGGCAGTGATAGCGTATTTTCTCCTTGACTGTCTTCTCGAGGTTCCTCCGCTCGTGGATCTTAAGTACGTGCATGCGTAGACGCGGCTCGTTCCGGAAGGACAGACCGCACTCGTCGCATCTCACGTTGTTCACTATGACGCTCAGCTCCTCGGCCGACGGGCAAACAATCTTTATCGCGCCGCTTGCGTCCTCCATCTGGATCGTCGACGAGCACCGGCCCACTCCTTTCTGTCACCTTTTTCTCTGACAACCGAGAAACGACAACAAAAAACACGACGCTCTCGCGCGGAGTCGCGGCGCGCAGGCGCGTTCGAACCGCCTTACCGACCGTCGGTACTTCAGACACTTTCGACTTTATAGAATTAATAGAGTTACAGGATATTTTTTTTTTGTTAATCATCGCACGTCTTTCCGTCATCTTCTTCCCTGAGAACCGAGAAAACATAACAAAAAAGAGGGCGCATGCGCCCAGGCAGGATTTTCTGCCTTACCGACCGTCGGTACTTCGGAAGTTTTCGGCAACTTTATATTTTTTTAATTACAATTGATCGATGATCCATGAAACTTTTGTGATAATGATTTTTATTATTGGTGCTGGAAATAAAGGCGCTGCTTTAATTTGGACGTTGATGGGTTGCTTTTTTTTTAGTTCTTTGCGAAGCTACTTGCATGAGGCTCAAGGTCACGAAACCGGAAGTTGGTTTTTAGGCAAGAGAGGAACGGTGCTTTATGCACTTTTTTTTGTTTATCGGTGAAAAGAAATCGAACGGAAAGTTCCACGCGATTGTTTGTTCGTGAGGAGTTTTCTGACAGTTCAGAAACTATAAATGGAATATAGAGTATAATAACTTGTGGAGGTTTCGTTTAAAAAATCTACAAACACTAGCAGCGCCATTAGAGAGTCTTGCAGATCGTTAAACACCGGAAGTAAGATTCTCTTCGCTTCCGGCTAGGATTTTTCGTACGAGACATTAAACCGGCAGACAAGAATAATCGAAAGATCCTCAATCGGCGGTAAAAGAAACAAACATTTCACAAAAAAAAAAAAACATGCATTTCCGGTATCTCCGCATCGACGAATAACTCGGGTCCGCGACGGTTGCGCAAAGGACCGAAATTGGTGCTCCGCGCAACGATAAATACACATTCGGGGATTTTTTATTTTTCTGACCAATAATCGAAATGTTTAATCTCAACAATTTTATTAAAGCATCGGGCAAAGCTTCTCGAACAACGAAGCAAAATACTAATGATGAGAAAAGGAAACGAAATTGATTAAAAAAATGATTAAAAAAATGAAACAAAATTGATTTAAAAAATGAGAAAGAAAATGAAACAAAATTGATTTAAGAAATGAAAAAAAAAAATGAAACAAAATTGATTTAAAAAATGATTTAAAAAATGAAAAAAAAATTGATTTAAAAAATGAAAAAAAAATTGATTTAAAAAATGAAATAAAAATTGATTTAAAAAATGAAATAAAAATTGATTTAAAAAATGAAAAAAAAATTGATTTAAAAAATGAAAAAAAAATTGATTTAAAAACTGAAAAAAAAATTGATTAAAAAAATGAAAAAAAAATTGATTTAAAAAATGAAAAAAAAAAAAATTGATTAAAAAAACGAAAAAAAAATTGATTAAAAAAATGAAAAAAAAATTGATTTAAAAAATGAAAAAAAAAAATTGATTAAAAAAACGAAAAAAAAATTGATTAAAAAAATGAAAAAAAAAATTGATTTAAAAAATGAAAAAAAAAAATTGATTTAAAAAATGAAAAAAAAAAATTGATTTAAAAAATGAAAAAAAAAATTGATTAAAAAAATGAAAAAAAAATTGATTAAAAAAATGAAAAAAAAAAATTGATTAAAAAAATGAAAAAAAAATTGATTTAAAAAATGAAAAAAAAATTGATTTAAAAAATGAAAAAAAAAAATTGATTAAAAAAATGAAAAATTAAATTGATTAAAAAAATGAAAAAAAAAATTGATTAAAAAAATGAAAAAAAAATTGATTAAAAAAATGAAGAAAAAAATTGATTTGAAAACGAAACAAAATTGAAAGAAGAAAAATAAGACGGAAATGCGACGAGGCAGATGAGAATGCTTCGTAAGTATAAGAAAGAGGAATAGTTGTAGGGTTTCGGTTTGTGTGCTAGGGTAGCTCAGGGTATTCTCAAATCCGCCGTAACTCGATAAACATCGTCTTAAGACTGTTTGGGGACTTAGGGACGAGTAGTCATGTGTATAGCGTGTTTTCGCCGGTTCCCGGGGGTACAAATGGGAGCTCGCACGTTGAGGGACGGTGCATATTTAAACGGAACTCGTGGAGGACGCTACGAGCCGCATCCGACAGTGGACCAAATCGTCCAATATTACAACAACCTCTATCCTGAAACCCTCACTCTGCAAAATTACAAAATAAAAAAACCCTCGCGGTACTCCACAAACTTCGGGAACGTTACAAACAATCGTCACATCTCGGCGCATAACGTGCTTGGATTAGTTCGTTTTATCACGATTTTCTCCAGGTAGCCAACCAAGGTGAGCCACACATTTACATCACAACAATAACAACGACAAACAAAATATCACAACAAATAATATATACAATCGTTTTGCATACGTAACAATAATGTTAAATTATTATTCTTATAAATAGTATTAATTATTATTATTGATATGTGATTATTATTCATTTAAAGAAATATAAACATTTTTCAAAAATACATGAAACTTCATTTAGTTAAAATTTGATGAAATTCGTGAAATTTCATATCGTTAAAATTTGATAAAATTCATGAAATTTCCTTTCGTTAAAATTTGATAAAATTCATGAAATTTCATATCGTTAAAATTCGATAAAACCCATGAAATTTCAATTAATAAAAAAAAATTTAACTCGCGAAATTTCATTTCGTTGAAAGTTGATGAAATACGTGAAATTTCATTTCATCAAAATTTTACGAAATTTCATACCATAAAAAAAAATTATTTTTTATTATTATTATGATGATAAATGAAAAAAAAATTGTAAATTTTTTTTTTTTAGTTGCAGGATGTCGGCGATCTCGGGACCGAGTTACGCGGCGTACGGGTGGGCGGCCCAGGGTGGCGGTTTCGGTAATCAGACGGTGGTCGACAAAGTGCCGGCGGAGATGTTGCATCTCGTCGATCCCCACTGGTACCAATATCCGCCGATGAACCCCCTGTGGCACGCGATCCTCGGCTTCGTTATCGGATGCCTCGGCCTCGTGTCGGTTATCGGTAACGGCATGGTCGTCTACATCTTCACCACGACCAAGAGCCTCCGTACCCCGAGCAATCTCCTGGTCATCAACCTCGCCTTCTCCGACTTCCTCATGATGTTCTGCATGTCGCCACCCATGGTACGGCCACCCACGATCCAATGAACATTTCACGAGTTTCATGAAATTTGAATCAAACGACACTACATGAATTTCATCGAATTTTAATTAAATGAAATTTCATGAATTTCATCGAATTTTAATTGAATGAAATTTCATGAATTTCATCGAATTTCAATGACATGAAATTTCATGAATTTGATCAAATTTCAATGACATGAAATTCCACGAATTTCATCGTATTTCAATGACATGAAATTCCACGAATTTCATCGTATTTCAATGAAATGAAATTTCATGAATTTCATCACATTTCAATGAAATAAAATTTCATGAATTTCATCACATTTCAATGAAATAAAATTTCATGAATTTCATCACATTTCAATGAAATAAAATTTCATGAATTTCAATGAAATGAAATTTCATGAATTTCAATGAAATGAAATTTCATGAATTTCAATGAAATGAAATTTCATGAATTTCAATGAAATGAAATTTCATGAATTTCAATGAAATGAAATTTCATGAATTTCAATGAAATGAAATTTCATGAATTTCAATGAAATGAAATTTCATGAATTTCAATGAAATGAAATTTCATGAATTTCAATGAAATGAAATTTCATGAATTTCAATGAAATGAAATTTCATGAATTTCAATGAAATGAAATTTCATGAATTTCAATGAAATGAAATTTCATGAATTTCAATGAAATGAAATTTCATGAATTTCATAAAATTTCAATGACATGAAATTTCATGAATTTCATCGAATTTCAATGACATGAAATTTCATGAATTTCATCGAATTTCAATGACATGAAATTTCATGAATTTCATCGAATTTCAATGACATGAAATTTCATGAATTTCATAAAATTTCAATGACATGAAATTTCATGAATTTCATAAAATTTTAACCAAATGAAATTTCACGAATTTCATCAAATTTTAATTAAATGAAATTTCATGTACTTCATCAAATTGTAACGAAATGAATTTTCATGAATTTCACTCACTGAAATGGATCGATGAAACAAATATTTTCTTAAAAAAAACGAAAAAAAAAAAAAAAACAGGTGATCAACTGCTACTACGAGACATGGGTGTTTGGACCGTTCATGTGCGAGGTCTATGCCATGTTGGGCTCCCTGTTCGGATGTGGCTCCATTTGGACAATGACAATGATCGCCTTCGACAGATACAATGTTATCGTCAAGGGACTCGCCGGCAAACCGATGACCATCAACGGCGCCCTCCTCCGAATCCTCGGAATCTGGCTCTTCGCGCTCGGCTGGACCATCGCCCCCATGCTCGGATGGAACCGGTAAACATCGCCCAACAACAACAATAACAATATCATAACAATGATAATTATCGTCGTCATAATAATAATAATGGTGTTATTATTGTCACAATAATAACGAAATCATTATTGTTAATGTCATAATAATAACGTAATTATTATTATTAATGTTATAATAATAATGACGAAATCATTGTTATTAATGTCATAATAATAACGAAATTATTATTATTAGTGTTATAATAATAACGAAATCATTATTATTAATGTCATAATAATAACGAAATTTGTATTATTAGTGTTATAATAATAACGAAATCATTATTATTAATGTCATAATAATAACGAAATTATTATTATTAGTGTTATAATAATAATGAAATTATTATTATTAATGTTATAATAATAATGAAATTGTTATTATTAGTGTTATAATAATAATGAAATTGTTATTATTAGTGTTATAATAATAATGAGATTTTTATTATTATTATTGTTATAATAATAATGAAATTTTTATTATTATTGTTATAATAATAGTGGAATTTTTATTATTATTGTTATAATAATAGTGGAATTTTTATTATTATTGTTATAATAATAGTGGAATTATTATTGTTATTGTTATAATAATAGTGGAATGATTATTGTTATTTTCGTCATAAAGATGGTCGATCGGTGACGTTATAGCAGAATGAATGCTTCCGTTGTTGCAGCTACGTGCCGGAAGGTAACATGACTGCCTGCGGTACCGACTACCTCAGCAAGGAGTGGCTCTCGAGGTCGTACATCCTCGTCTACAGCATCTTCGTCTACTACTCGCCGCTCTTCCTCATCATCTACAGCTACTACTTCATCATCGCCGCCGTGTCGGCCCACGAGAAGAACATGCGCGAGCAGGCCAAGAAGATGAACGTCGCCTCCCTGAGGTCCTCCGAGAACGCCAACACCAGCGCCGAGTGCAAACTCGCCAAGGTGAAAACCGAACATGAAGTCCGATTCGCCATTATTATTTTTTAATTATTTTTTTAAATTATTTTTTAATTATTTTTTAATTATTTTTTAATTATTTTTTAATTATTTTTTTTAATTATTTTTTAATTATTTTTTAATTGTTTTTTAATTATCTTTTAATTATTTTTTAATTATATTTTAATTATTTTTTTTGTATTATTTTTTAATTATTTCTTAATTATTTCTTAATTATTTTATGGTAGCTCTAACTTGCGTAAATTTGGAGCAATCGTCCTAAAACTGCACATAAATAGAGTATTTTGATTCAAGACCTTTGGTATTGAATTTTGTCGAAATCCATCGAAGTGGTAAGATTATATGGGATTTTGAGTTTTTTGAAAAATGACTAAAAATTGTATAATTTGAGTAAACTCGGAAGTATCGATCTTAAATTTGAAACGGGAATGGACTAATACTGTACAACGTTTGGTATTAAATTTGGCGAACATTTTAAATTATTTTTAAATTATTTTTAAATTATTTTTAAATGATTTTTAAATTATTTTTAAATTATTTTTAAATTATTTTTAAATTATTTTTAAATTATTTTTAAATTATTTTTAAATTATTTTTAAATTATTTTTAAATTATTTTTAAACTATTTTTAAATTATTTTTAAATTATTTTTAAACTATTTTTAAATTATTTTTAAATTATTTTTAAATTATTTTTAAATTATTTTTAAATTATTTTTAAATTATTTTTAAATTATTTTTAAATTATTTTTTTATTATTTTTTTATTATTTTTTTATTATTTTTTTATTATTTTTTTATTATTTTTTTATTATTTTTTCAAATTATTTTTCTAGGTCGCCCTGATGACCATTTCCCTGTGGTTCATGGCCTGGACTCCGTACCTGGTAATCAACTACGCCGGCGTCTTCGAGTCCGCCAAGATCAGCCCACTCTTCACCATCTGGGGCTCCCTCTTCGCAAAGGCCAACGCCGTTTACAACCCGATCGTCTACGGCATCAGGTAATCGTCGAGAGATTGTTATTATTATTATTATTTATTTATTACGAGACTCCAGGACGACGTCCCTTGAGAGCGAACTCAAAATACAAATGAGATCGGAGGCACTTCACACATCTAACATATCTGGTATATTTAACATATTTAAACATATTTAACACACTTAACTTTTTTTTTTGTCGAGACACATAGCGGATTCAATTTTTGGGGCCCGGTCGCGAGTTCCGAAAGAAAAATTCATGGGGATTTGACGGTACTCGGTCGGTAACGAAAACTGTAATCCGGAATCGTCTGGGACGGTTTTGGGGACAAAACCAAGAACGGTACTTTAGATTGCTGTTCAGTGTTTTCTGGGAAGAGTCAAATGGTATGGCGGATTACTGGGTTGCGAAATTTTAGATATCGAGATTACTCGGTCGGTAACGAAAACTGTAATTTGAAATACTCTCGGAAGGTTTGTTTTTGGGGACAAAAACCAAGAATGGTAATTCAGTATACGGTTCAACATTTTCCCGGATAAATTAACGGTACTGCAGATTTCTGGGTTGCGAAATCGAATATAGTACTGCTCAGTCGGTAACGAAAACTGTAATCCGGAATCCTCCGAAAAGGTCCATTCTTGGGTCGAAAAACCAAGAAAATTAATTCAGATTCCTCTTCAACGTTTTCCCTGAAAATAAAAAATCGACTGTACGACATATTCCCGATTCGCGAAATCGAAGATATCGCTGCTCGGTCGGTAACGAAAACTGTAATCCGGAATCCTCCGAAAAGGTCCATTCTGGGGTCCAAAAACCATGAAAATTAATTCAGATTCCTCTTCAACGTTTTCCCTGAAAAGAAAATCGACTGTACGACAAATTCCCGATTCGCGAAATCGAAGTTATCGCTGCTCGGTCGGTAACGAAAACTGTAATCAGAAATCCTCCGAAAAGGTCCATTCTGGGGTCCAAAAACCAAGAAAATTAATTCAGATTCCTCTTCAACGTTTCCCCTGAAAAAAAAAATCGACTGTACGACAAATTCCCGATTCGCGAAATCGAAGTTATCGCTGCTCGGTCGGTAACGAAAACTGTAATCCGAAATCCTCCGAAAAGGTCCATTCTGGGGTCCAAAAACCATGAAAATTAATTCAGGTTCCTCTTCAACGTTTTCCCTGAAAAAAAATCGACTGTACGACAAATTCCCGACTCGCGAAATCGAAGTTATCGCTGCTCGGTCGGTAACGAAAACTGTAATCCGGAATCCTCCGAAAAGGTCCATTCTTGGGTCGAAAAACCAAGAAAATTAATTCAGATTCCTCTTCAACGTTTTCCCTGAAAATAAAAAATCGACTGTACGACATATTCCCGATTCGCGAAATCGAAGATATCGCTGCTCGGTCGGTAACGAAAACTGTAATCCGGAATCCTCCGAAAAGGTCCATTCTGGGGTCCAAAAACCATGAAAATTAATTCAGATTCCTCTTCAACGTTTTCCCTGAAAAGAAAATCGACTGTACGACAAATTCCCGATTCGCGAAATCGAAGATATCGCTGCTCGGTCGGTAACGAAAACTGTAATCCGGAATCCTCCGAAAAGGTCCATTCTGGGGTCCAAAAACCATGAAAATTAATTCAGATTCCTCTTCAACGTTTTCCCTGAAAAGAAAATCGACTGTACGACAAATTCCCGATTCGCGAAATCGAAGTTATCGCTGCTCGGTCGGTAACGAAAACTGTAATCAGAAATCCTCCGAAAAGGTCCATTCTGGGGTCCAAAAACCAAGAAAATTAATTCAGATTCCTCTTCAACGTTTCCCCTGAAAAAAAAAATCGACTGTACGACAAATTCCCGATTCGCGAAATCGAAGTTATCGCTGCTCGGTCGGTAACGAAAACTGTAATCCGAAATCCTCCGAAAAGGTCCATTCTGGGGTCCAAAAACCAAGAAAATTAATTCAGATTCCTCTTCAACGTTTCCCCTGAAAAAAAAAATCGACTGTACGACAAATTCCCGATTCGCGAAATCGAAGTTATCGCTGCTCGGTCGGTAACGAAAACTGTGATCCGGAATCCTCCGAAAAGGTCCATTCTTGGGTCCAAAAAACATGCAAATTAATTCAGATTCCTCTTCAACGTTTTCCCTGAAAAGAAAATCGACTGTACGACAAATTCCCGATTCGCGAAATCGAAGTTATCGCTGCTCGGTCGGTAACGAAAACTGTGATCCGGAATCCTCCGAAAAGGTCCATTCTTGGGTCCAAAAAACATGCAAATTAATTCAGATTCCTCTTCAACGTTTTCCCTGAAAAAAAAAATCGACTGTGCGACAAATTCCCGATTCGTGAAATCGAAGTTATCGCTGCTCGGTCGGTAACGAAAACTGTAATCAGAAATCCTCCGAAAAGGTCCATTCTTGGGTCCAAAAACCATGAAAATTAATTCAGATTCAGATTAATTCAGAAAAAAAAATCGACTGTACGACAAATTCCCGATTCGCGAAATCGAAGTTATCGCTGCTCGGTCGGTAACGAAAACTGTAATATCTCCGCTCTCTCGCCTCCGAAACTAAATTCCCTTCTCCGCTTCAAACTTCAAATTGCCATAAATCCAAAAAAAAAAAAATCATTTCTATGCAAAAACAACTTATCTTTCGTTTTAATAAAAAAATTAATAAAAAAAAAAAAAAATGCTTGCATTTTTAACTTTCCAGCCATCCGAAATACCGCGCGGCGCTCTTCCAGAGATTCCCGTCTCTGGCCTGCTCCAGCGAGCCCGCCTCGGGCGGCGACGCGACCTCGACCGTCTCGGGCGTGACGACCCTCGCCGACAGCGAGAAGGCCTAAGAATCCACCTCGACGGCCCACCGACGACGAGGAGGCGGAAAACTCACCAAAACCACCGAAATCGGACGACTCTAAAAAAAAAAAAAAAAAAAATGCAAGAAATCGACGCAAAAAAATCAAAAATGCAAAAAAATCGAAGCAAAAAAAAAAAAACATCGATCTTAGTTGCGCCCTCTTTGCGTCCAGCGTGTAAACAGAGACGGACACGACGAGCTTTAATCGAGGAAAAATGAGGAAAAATTGCGACGCCCGAAGGGAAAAAAAAAAAAAAAAATCATTTTTTTTCCACGCCCTCGAACGCGGCTTGCGAGATCGTCGGTCGGCTTCGAATTAACGACTTGGCAAGAAACGAGACAAAAAAAAAAAAGACGAAGAATTTTTTTTTTTTTTGAAATTTTTTTCCCACGACGACGATTTTCGGACGACCAGTCTGGCCACCACCGCTCCGGTCGCCCGAAACTCGTCCCGGATACAACGGAATGTTTTTTCGTTGAAATTTTTCTTTTTTTTTTTTTACGGTTCGCGATCGGCTGATTTTTTTTTTTTTTTTTTTTTACCACTCCAGGCCGAGAGAGGAGAAGACGAGAATGAACTGCGAGCGATAAACGTTGTATCTGAATTTGATTTTGTATGATTAAATATACATTCTACGAGCAACTAAAAATTGTGTCTACTTTTTTGGGCCCTGCGAGGCCGCGCTGAGTTTATTGGGCGAGGAAGCGAGAATTTTTTTTTTTTTTTTTTTTTTTTTTTTTTTTTTTTTTTAATGCTGAGGGGAGTCTTCGGGCTGTCTCGGATTGGAGACTCGAAGGCGATTCTCAGGCTTTTCCGTCGGCCGTGTGGTTCGAGCCGGCGTCCGCGTTCGCCGCCGCTCCGGCCGGAGCCGCCGGCTTTTCGTCGTCGCCGAAGATCAGAAATGGCACTTTTTCTCGGAGAGCCGCTCGGTACTTGGGATGACTGCAAGAATCATTTAGAAAATTGTTAAAACAATTATTAAAAAAAATGATTAAAACAATTATTAAAGAAACGATTTAAAGAATGATTTAAAAAATGATTTAAAGAATGATTTAGAGAATGATTTAAAGAATGATTTAAAAAATGATTTAAAGAATGATTTAGAGAATGATTTAAAGAATGATTTAAAGAATGATTTAAAGAATGATTTAAAGAATGATTTAAAGAATGATTTAAAGAATGATTTAAAGAATGATTTAAAGAATGATTTAAAGAATGATTTAAAGAATGATTTAAAGAATGATTTAAAGAATGATGTAAAGAATGATTTAAAAAATGATTTACAGAATGATTTAAAGAATGATTTAAAGAATGATTTAAAGAATGATTTAAAGAATGATTTAAAGAATGATTTAAAGAATGATTTAAAGAATGATTTAAAGAATGATTTAAAGAATGATTTAAAGAATGATTTAAAGAATGATTTAAAGAATGATTTAAAGAATGATTTAAAGAATGATTTAAAGAATGATTTAAAGAATGATTTAAAGAATGATTTAAAGAATGATTTAAAGAATGATTTAAAGAATGATTTAAAGAATGATTTAAAGAATGATTTAATGAATGATTTAGAGAATGATTTAAAGAATGATTTAGAGAATGATTTAAAGAATGATTTAATGAATGATTTAAAGAATGATTTAAAAAATGATTTAAAAAATGATTTAAAGAATGATTTAAAGGATGATTTAAAGAATGATTTAGAGAATGATTTAAAAAATGATTTAAAGAATGATTTAATGAATGATTTAGAGAATGATTTAAAGAATGATTTAGAGAATGATTTAAAGAATGATTTAATGAATGATTTAAAGAATGATTTAAAAAATGATTTAAAAAATGATTTAAAGAATGATTTAAAGGATGATTTAAAGAATGATTTAGAGAATGATTTAAAAAATGATTTAAAGAATGATTTAAAGAATGATTTAAAGAATGATTTAAAGAATGGTTTAAAGAATGATTTAAAGAATGATTTAAAGAATGATTTAATGAATGATTTAAAGAATGAGTTAAAGAATGATTTAAAGAATGATGTAAAGAATGATTTAAAAAATGATTTAATGAATAATTTAAAGAATGATTTAAAGAATGATTTAAAGAATGATTTAAAGAATGATTTAAAGAATTATTTAAAGAATTATTTAAAGTATGATTTGAAATATGATTAAAAAATTAATAATCAAAAGTTTAAAAAATTCTGAAAAATAAACAAAAAGATACAAATATTCTATTATTCGATTACCTGACTGCGTAGACTATGGGATTGTAGCAGGCGTTGGTTTTCGCGAACAGCGACCCCCAGATGGTATATAGCGGACTTATCTTCGCTCCGTTGAAGATACCGAGATAGTTGATCACCAGGTACGGAGTCCATGCCATGAACCAGAGCGATATCGTCGTCAGTGCTACCTAAAAAAATTTCACTGATAGTAGCAAAAACTAAAATAAGAATGCAATGAAAATGCACCTTGGCAAGTTTGGCTTCGGCGCTCGGGCCCTCCTGCGGTCCGCTCCTCAGCGAAGCCACGTTCATCTTCTTCGCCTGCTCCCTCATTCCCTTCTCGTGAGCCGCGACGGTCTGGAATTGGTAATTAAATCGTGAGAAAAAGAAAAATTCTAAAATTTCCAAGCAATGAAATATCCAGGAAATGGAATTTCCAGGAAATGGAATTTCCAGGAAATGGAATTTCCAGGAAATGGAATTTCCAGGAAATGGGATTTCCAGGAAATGGGATTTCCAGGAAATGGAATTTCCAGGAAATGGAATTTCCAGGAAATGGAATTTCCAGGAAATGGAATTTCCAGGAAATGGAATTTCCAGGAAATGGAATTTCCAGGAAATGGAATTTCCAGGAAATGGAATTTCCAGGAAATGGAATTTCCAGGAAATGGAATTTCCAGGAAATGGAATCTCCAGGAAATGGAATCTCCAGGAAATGGAATCTCCAGGAAATGGAATCTCCAGGAAATGGAATCTCCAGGAAATGGAATCTCCAGGAAATGGAATCTCCAGGAAATGGAATCTCCAGGAAATGGAATCTCCAGGAAATGGAATCTCCAGGAAATGGAATCTCCAGGAAATGGAATCTCCAGGAAATGGAATCTCCAGGAAATGGAATCTCCAGGAAATGGAATCTCCAGGAAATGGAATCTCCAGGAAATGGAATCTCCAGGAAATGGAATCTCCAGGAAATGGAATCTCCAGGAAATGGAATCTCCAGGAAATGGAATCTCCAGGAAATGGAATCTCCAGGAAATGGAATCTCCAGGAAATGGAATCTCCAGGAAATGGAATTTCCAGGAAATGGAATTTCCAGGAAATGGAATTTCCAGGAAATGGAATTTCCAGGAAATGGAATTTCCAGGAAATGGAATTTCCAGGAAATGGAATTTCCAGGAAATGGAATTTCCAGGAAATGGAATTTCCAGGAAATGGAATTTCCAGGAAATGGAATTTCCAGGAAATGGAATTTCCAGGAAATGGAATTTCCAGGAAATGGAATTTCCAGGAAATGGAATTTCCAGGAAATGGAATTTCCAGGAAATGGAATTTCCAGGAAATGGAATTTCCAGGAAATGGAACTTCCAGCAAATGGAACTTCCAGCAAATGGAACTTCCAGCAAATGGAACTTCCAGCAAATGGAACTTCCAGCAAATGGAACTTCCAGCAAATGAAACTTCCAGCAAATGGAACTTCCAGGAAATGGAACTTCCACGAAATGGAATTTCCACGAAATGGAATTTCCAGCAAATGGAATCTCCAGGAAATGGAATTTCCAGCAAATGGAATCTCCAGGAAATGGAATTTCCAGCAAATGGAATCTCCAGGAAATGGAATCTCCAGGAAATGGAATCTCCAGGAAATGGAATCTCCAGGAAATGGAATCTCCAGGAAATGGAATCTCCAGGAAATGGAATCTCCAGGAAATGGAATCTCCAGGAAATGGAATCTCCAGGAAATGGAATCTCCAGGAAATGGAATCTCCAGGAAATGGAATCTCCAGGAAATGGAACTTCCAGCAAATGGAACTTCCAGCAAATGGAACTTCCAGCAAATGGAACTTCCAGCAAATGGAACTTCCAGCAAATGGAACTTCCAGCGAATGGAACTTCCAGCGAATGGAACTTCCAGGAAATGGAATTTCCACGAAATGGAATTTCCACGAAATGGAATTTCCACGAAATGGAATTTCCACGAAATGGAATTTCCACGAAATGGAATTTCCACGAAATGGAATTTCCACGAAATGGAATTTCCACGAAATGGAATTTCCACGAAATGGAATTTCCACGAAATGGAATTTCCACGAAATGGAATTTCCACGAAATGGAATTTCCACGAAATGGAATTTCCACGAAATGGAATTTCCACGAAATGGAATTTCCACGAAATGGAATTTCCACGAAATGGAATTTCCACGAAATGGAATTTCCACGAAATGGAATTTCCACGAAATGGAATTTCCAGAAAAGGGAATTTAAAAAAAAATGGAACTTCCAGAAAATGGAACGTCCAGAAAATGGAACTACCAGGAAATGTCCAAAAAATGAAATTTCAAATGATAAATTATTCTTTAACAAATACGAAACTCACGGCGACGATGAACCAGTAGCTGTATATGATAGTGAACAGCGGCGTGTAGTAAACGAATATCGAGTAGACGAGAATGTATGACCTGGAGAGCCAGCTTTTTTCGAGATAATCGGTGCCGCACGACGTCATGTTACCCTCCGGAACGTATCTGACGAAAAAGTTCCATCGAGTAAAGAAGCGGCTCGACGACGAATCGTCGTCGTCGTTCTTACCGATTCCAGCCTACCATGGGCATTATCGTCCAGACTAGGGCGAACAACCAGATGATGATGACCTGGATGATCGCTCTGTTTATCGTCAAAGGCGTGCCGGACATTCCCTTGACGATGACGTTGTAACGATCGTGCGCTATCGCAGTCATCGTCCAGATCGACGCGCCGCCGCACAGCGAACCGATCATCGCGTAAATATCGCACATCAGCGGACCTGAAATCGCAAAGACTATCGTTAGTATTTGTACCTTTTTTTATGTAAAAAATTGGCCATTTTTTTAATATAAAAAATTGGACATTTTTTTTTATATAAAAAATTGGACATTTTTTTTATATAAAAAATAGGACATTTTTTTTTATATAAAAAATAGGACATTTTTTTTATATAAAAAATTGGACATTTTTTTTAAATATAAAAAATTATCTAAAATCATTTACATAAAATGAATATTAGGTATTTCATACAAAATCGACCCAAGAATGACTCTTGCATCTTCGATCTGGCCCGGGATTTTTTGCATGATTGAACCGAGTCTCAAAAGCACTTGGATATTTTTTTTTATTTTTTCGGAATTCGGAATTCGATTTTTTCGGAATTATTTATAATTAAAAAAGAAATTTATTAATCGCCGCAATAAAAAAATCTGAATAAATTCCTTACTTAATTATAAATAATAATAAACAATGTGGGAAAAATCAGCAAAAAATATCTGAGTGCTTGGGAGAGTCGGTTCGATCATATAAAAAATCGCGAGCCAGATCCAAGACATGAAGGGTCGATTTTAGGTCGATTTGATAAAACTCATATATAAATATATTTATAATGAATTAATATATTACGAAAATTGGTTATGAGTTTATGTATAAAAAGTAAAAAGTAAGAAATTTTTCACATGATTCAACCAAGTCTCAAAAACGCTCAGATATTTTTTAAAAAATTTCAGATTGTCTGTAATTATTTATAATTAAAAAAAAAAAACAAATTTATTGATCGCCACAATAAAAAAATCTGAATAAATCTCTTATTTAATTATAAATAATTTTAAAAAAAGTCTGAGAAAAATCTACAAAAAATATCTGAGTGCTCTTGAGAGTCAGTTCAATAATATAAAAAATCGCGGGACAGATCCAAGACGTGAAGAGTCATTTTGGCTCGATTCGGTTATACCGCATATATAAAAAAAAAAAAATTATATTAAATTAATATATTTAAAAAAAAATTAATAATGATTTTTATGTATAAAAAATAAAAATAAATCGCATAGCCTCACCGAGGACCCAAGTCTCGTACCAGCAATTGATGACCATCGGCGGTGACATTATGATCATCATCAGGAAATCGGAGAAGGCGAGATTGACCACGAGAATATTGCTCGGCGTCCGGAGATTCGGCGTAATGAGAAATATATAGACGACCATTCCGTTACCGGACCAGCCGATCACGCCTATCACGACCATCACCAGACCGAGGATTTTGTGCCACAGCGGATCCATCGGCGGATACTGATACCTAATCGCCGAATTAAAAAAAAAAAAAAAAAAATTAATAAAAAAAAGATCCCCGTAACGAAACTATTTTTTATTTTTTTCTATTTTAAAATCATTTATTCATTTTATTAATCCGCAAAAAAAAAAAGTAAAATGAAAATCGTAACAAATCCCACGTTCGTAAAGTTTTTCCGATCGTCTGAAAAAAATCCCCAGGCTCCAATACAAAAAATCGCAGAAAAAATTCCATTTCTCAATTAAAAAATCGAATATTTAATTTTTTTTTTAAATTTGATATTTTCCGAAAATTGTTGGTACTTCGACCCGGATTTTTTTATAGACGATCGAGACACTCCTACGAATAATCAGTTACGCGAGATTATTTCTACGATTATTTTTTTTGTGTTAAAAAAAAAATGAAAAATAAAAAAAACCCTTTTTCGCCTTTTTCGCTTTTTTTTTTTTTTTTTTTTTTAATTCGGGAATAACGTCCATCAATTTTTTTTTTTTTTTTTCGCGCTCGTCTTGTGCGCACCAGTGTGGGTCGATGAGATGCAGCATGTCCTCGGGGACTTTGTCGGCGACGGTCTGGTTGGTGTAGCGCATCCATTGCCGTGCAACTTGTGGTCCTACCGTGATAACAGCATCCGCTAGCGCCGTAGCTACCGTCCCGGTTGCACCGGATTCGAAAGTGCTGACGACCGTCTCGGTGATAACGCCGACTGTACCCAACGGCTCCATATTATTCACCTGTCGACAGAAACACGATATTAGAAAAAAAAACTCCCAATAATTTAATAATTTAATAATTTAATAATTTAATAATTTAATAATTTAATAATTTAATAATTTAATAATTTAATAATTTAATAATTTAATAATTTAATAATTTAATAATTTAATAATTTAATAATTTAATAATTTAATAATTTAATAATTTAATAATTTAATAATTTAATATTTTGATAATTTAGTGATTTAGTGATTTAGTGATTGAGTGATTGAATGATTGAATGATTGAATGATTGAATGATTGAATGATTGAATGATTGAACGATTGAACGATTGAACGATTGAACGATTGAACGATTGAACGATTGAACGATTTAATGATTTAATGATTTAATGATTTAATGATTTAATGATTTAATGATTTAATGATTTAATGATTTAATGATTTAATGATTTAATGATTTAATGATTTAATGAGTTAATGATTTAATGATTTAATGATTTAATGATTTAATGATTTAATGATTTAATGATTTAATGATTTAATGATTTAATGATTTAATGATTTAATGATTTAATGATTTAATGATTTAATGATTTAATGATTTAATGATTTAATGATTTAATGATTTAATGATTTAATGATTTAATGATTTAATGATTCAATGATTTAATGATTCAATGATTTAATGATTTAATGATTTAATGATTTAATGATTTAATGATTTAATGATTTAATGATTTAATGATTTAATGATTTAATGATTTAATGATTCAATGATTTAATGATGTAATAATTTAATTAATTTTGTTAAATTAAACGACGCACTTGCGTGACGGAGAGCTGTCGTCTCTAATTTTTATGACAACGATTTAACTGGCTGGAGCAGCGCTGACTGGCACGCGTTCCCGCACAGGCGAACCTCGCCTTTTATACCTCCCTCGACGTCGCATCGAATAAAATTATTTCCCTGCGACATATTCAAATTCCTTGGTCGGCGTTACGTACCAAACGGTTGTCCGGTCGCCTCGCCGATGCGCCACCAAGGCCGGAACCCTCGTCCGCTCTGACAAAGTACATTTGTTCTGACGAAAATTTGCATCTTCCTGGTATTTTTTTTTTTTTTTTTTTAATCGACTCGAGAAATTTATTGATAATCGAAACCATACAACGGGCAATGGTATTGCGCGCCTTGACATTCGCGGACTCCCGGACATGTCCGCGATATCGTGAACGGTCCACAATTTTTTTTTTTTTTCAGTCGCATAAAAATCCATTGAAGTTCATTTAATTTTTTTTTTTTTTTTTTTGAATCGACTCGAAAAATTTATTGACAATCGAAACCATACAACGGGCAATGGTATTGTCCCTCGACATTGGCGGACTCCCGGACATGTCCGCGATATCGTGAACGGTCCACAATTTTTTTTTTTTTTTTTTCAGTCGCAAAAATCTATTGAAGTTCATTTAACTTTTTTTTTTTTTTTTAATCGACTCGAAAAATGTATTGATAATCGAAACCATACAACGGGCAATGGTATTATCCCTTGACATCGGCGGACTCCCGGACATGTCTGCGATATGGTGAACGGTCCACAATTTTTTTTTTTTTTAGTCGCATAAAAATCTATTAAAGTTCATTTAATTTTTTTTTTTTTTTTAAATCGACTCGAGAAATTTATTGTCAATCGAAACCATACAACGGGCAATGGTATTGTCCCTTGACATCGGCGTCCTCCCGGACATGTCCGCGACCCCGTGAACGGTCCGCAATTTTTTTTTTTTTTAGTCTTAAAAAAATCTCCCATCGAAGTTATTTTTTTTTTTTTAATCGACTCGAGAAATTTATTGACAATCGAAACCATACAACGGGCAATGGTATTGTCCCTTGACATCGGCCTCCTCCCGGACATGTCCGCGACCCCGTGAACGGTCCGCAATTTTATTTTTTTTAGTCTCACAAAAATCTCCCATCGAAGTTAATTTTTTTTTTTTTATCGACTCGAGAAATTTATTGACAATCGAAACCATACAACGGGCAACGGTATTGTCCCTTGACATCGGCGTCCTCCCGGACATGTCCGCGACCCCGTGAACGGTCCGCAATTTTTTTTTTTTTAGTCTCACAAAAAAATCTCCCATCGAAGTTAATTTTTTTTTTTTAATCGACTCGAGAAATTTATTGACAATGGTATTGTCCCTTGACATCGGCGTCCTCCCGGACATGTCCGCGACCCCGTGAACGGTCCGCAATTTTTTTTTTTTTAGTCTTACAAAAAAATCTCCCATCGAAGTTAATTTTTTTTTTTTTTTATCGACACGAGAAATTTATTGACAATCGAAACCATACAACGGGCAACGGTATTGTCCCTTGACATCGGCGTCCTCCCGGACATGTCCGCGACCCCGTGAACGGTCCGCAATTTTTTTTTTTTAGTCTTACAAAAAAATCTCCCATCGAAGTTAATTTTTTTTTTTTTTATCGACTCGAGAAATTTATTGATGATCGAAACCATACCACGGGCAATGGTATTGTCCCTTGTCATCGGCGTCCTCCCGGACATGTCCGCGACCCCGTGAACGGTCCGCAATTTTTTTTTTTTTTAGTCTTAAAAAAAATCTCCCATCGAAGTTAATTTTTTTTTTTTTTATCGACTCGAGAAATTTATTGACAATGGTATTGTCCCTTGACATCGGCGTCCTCCCGGACATGTCCGCGACCCCGTGAACGGTCCGCAATTTTTTTTTTTTTAGTCTCACAAAAAAATCTCCTATCGAAGTTATTTTTTTTTTTTTAATCGACTCGAGAAATTTATTGACAATCGAAACCATACAACGGGCAATGGTATTGTCCCTTGACATCGGCGTCCTCCCGGACATGTCCGCGACCCCGTGAACGGTCCGCAATTTTTTTTTTTTTTAGTCTTAACAAAAATCTCCCATCGAAGTTAATTTTTTTTTTTTTATCGACTCGAGAAATTTATTGACAATCGAAACCATACAACGGGCAATGGTATTGTCCCTTGACATCGGCGTCCTCCCGGACATGTCCGCGACCCCGTGAACGGTCCGCAATTTTTTTATTTTTTCGTCTTACAAAAATCTCCCATCAAAGTTAATTTTTTTTTTTTTTTTAATCCACTCGAGAAATTTATTGACAATCGAAACCATACAACGGGCAATGGTATCGTCCCATGACATCGGCGTCCTCCCGGACATGTCCGCGACCCCGTGAACGGTCCGCAATTTTTTTTTTAGTCTTACAAAAAAATCTCCCATCGAAGTTAATTTTTTTTTTTTTTATCGACTCGAGAAATTTATTGACAATCGAAACCATACAACGGGCAATGGTATCGTCCCTTGACATCGGCGTCCTCCCGGACATGTCCGCGACCCCGTGAACAGTCCGCAATTTTTTTTTTTTTTAGTCTCACAAAAATCTTCCATCGAAGTTAATTTTTTTTTTTTTAATCGACTCGAGAAATTTATTGACAATGGTATTGTCCCTTGACATCGGCGTCCTCCCGGACATGTCCGCGACCCCGTGAACCGTCCGCAATTTTATTTTTTTTAGTCTCACAAAAAAATCTCCCATCGAAGTTATTTTTTTTTTTAAATCGACTCGAGAAATTTATTGACAATCGAAACCATACAACGGGCAATGGTATTGTCCCTTGACATCGGCCTCCTCCCGGACATGTCCGCGACCCCGTGAACGGTCCGCAATTTTTTTTTTTTTAGTCTTAAAAAAAATCTCCCATCGAAGTTAATTTTTTTTTTTTTTATCGACTCGAGAAATTTATTGACGATCGAAACCATACAACGGGCAATGGTATCGTCCCTTGACATCGGCGTCCTCCTGGACATGTCCGCGACCCCGTGAACGGTCCGCAATTTTTTTTTTTAGTCTTACAAAAAAATCTCCCATCGAAGTTAATTTTTTTTTTTTTTATCGACTCGAGAAATTTATTGACAATCGAAACCATACAACGGGCAATGGTATTGTCCCTTGACATCGGCGTCCTCCCGGACATGTCCGCGACCCCGTGAACGGTCCGCAATTTTTTTTTTTTTTAGTCTCACAAAAAAATCTCCCATCGAAGTTAATTTTTTTTTTTTTTATCGACTCGAGAAATTTATTGACAATGGTATTGTCCCTTGACATCGGCGTCCTCCCGGACATGTCCGCGACCCCGTGAACGGTCCGCAATTTTTTCTTTTTTAGTCTCACAAAAAAATCTCCCATCGAAGTTAATTTTTTTTTTTTTAATCGACTCGAGAAATTTATTGACAATGGTATTGTCCCTTGACATCGGCGTCCTCCCGGACATGTCCGCGACCCCGTGAACGGTCCGCAATTTTTTTTTTTTTAGTCTCACAAAAATATCTCCCATCGAAGTTAATTTTTTATTTTTTTAATCGACTCGAGAAATTTATTGACAATGGTATTGTCCCTTGACATGTCCGCGACGCCGTGCATGGTGAGAAATTTTTTTTTTTTTAGCGGTATAAAAATCTCCCATCGAAGTTCATTTTTTTTTTTTTTTTTTCAGTTTTTTATCTGATAGTTCTCTTGATCCTCCTCATGTGCTGGCTGTGGCCCTCCTTGACGGCGGCCTCGAGTTGCTGCGCGAGGTGCAACAAATTCGCGGGGTCCATTTGGAGCAGAACGTGCTGGACTTCGTCGGATTCGTCGCTCCTCGTCAGGGTAAAATCCATCGTGACGATAGGCGTGAGCTGGCCGAGCAGCGAGCGCGATGCGATCTGCACCTGAAATCTCCACTCCATGTTTCGATAACGCGGCAGTTTCGGGCCGATCTCCGCGAGAGCTCCGGAAATCTGTGTGCGCTTGAGCTCGTAGAGCTTCCCCAGAAGCTCCTCCCTCTCGTCGACGAAGCCGAGCGACAAAACCGATTCCTGAAAAATTTCCCTCTCGAGCCCCTGCTTGCTCGCCTCCAGCAGCAGATTTATCAAAGCCTCGACGGAACTTCTTATCACCTCCGGCTCGACGTGCAGCTTGTCTGAAAAAAAAAAAAAAAAAAATCAAATAAATTAATAATCGAATCGGATCATCGATTTCGATCGATAAATTCAATTACTCCAAAAATTATTACTATCGATCGAGGATATTGATCGAAATTATTTGTCATTCGTTATTGTTAAATCGTTGAATTTAATTTAGTGATAAATTAATTTTTTTATTTTTTTTTTAAATTTAATTATATTATTTCATTAAATAAATTAAACAAAAAGATTATTTTATTAAATTTAGTGTTAAATTAGTCAAATTGATAGTAGTGACAAATTATCAAATTAATTGATTGAAAATAGATCGATCTATCAATTTGTCAAACAATTAATTTGATATCAATTTATTATTATATATAGATATTAATTTGATATTATTTATTAATTAAATTATTGAATTAAATTTAATGATAAATAGATTAATTAATTGTCCTGTACTGAACGTGAAAAATGACGTTAATCGGGGTTCCACTGTAAGTCACTGTTATCTGTGTTAATATCAATTAATGAATTAATGAATTTATTATTATAATTTAATTATGAAATGAAACTTAACTTAATGATAAATAAATAAATAAATAATCCTCTACGAAACGTGAAAAATGACGTTAATCGGGGTTCCACTGTGAGTCACTGTTATCTGTGTTAATATCAATTGATCGATTAATGAATTTATTATTATTATTTAATTATGAAATGAAATTTAACTTAATGATAAATAAATAAATAAATCATCCTCTACGTAATGTGAAAAATGACCTTATTCGAGGTTCTACTGTAAGTCACTGTTATCTGTGTTAATATCAATTAATCAATCAATGAATTTATTATTATTATCAAATTATGAAATTCAACTTAATGATAAATAAATAAATAAATAATTCTCTACGAAACGTGAAAAATTACCCTAAACGGCGTTCTACCATAAATCGTTGTTATCTGTATCATTATTAATTTATCAATTAATTAACTCATTATTATTATTAAAATATTTAATTTAATTTAATAATAGCTTAATTAACTAATTGTCCTCTAAGAGACGTGAAAAACTTCGTTAATCGAGGTTCCACTCTCTGGGCCGCGAGTTATCCGTCCAGTGTCGAACGCAGCTCCGAATCGCGCTCTACCTTACCGACCGAGCTGCGCTAAAGCGAATTTTCTCATAACCTCGACGCGGCTGCGACGGGTCGCAATTCTAATTATACTCACTGGCAGCAGCTCCGTAGAGCTTCAGGTTCGGCCCCTTCTGCAGATAGTCCACTGCCAGCTTGCAGAAGTCCTGAAGCACTGAAAACAGAAGAAAAAAAAAAAAAAAAAAGATTAAACAATTTCAAGAAAAATTCTGATTCGGCGAATCTGCAGTACCGACAATACCTTGCGACGATTGTTCGGCCAGAAACGACAACTGTTTCGTATGCTCCGCTTTCAGCTTCAGCGGCAACATGTTCTTTTTGTTTATGAACAAACTCGATCGTCCGTTTGTCCGCCCATTCGGTAGAAAACAATCGCGGAGCTCGCGCGGTCAGCGCCATCCGACGGCGGCGCGACGAACTAACGTTCGGGCTACGAGCTTCACTGATAAATGCGATTGATTCGTTCCAGCGACGAAACTATTTTTTTTTTTCTTTCGCTGCGATTAAGGGGCTGCTGGACCTTCCTGTTTTACCGACGAAAATAGGCGATTTCTTTGTTTTCACTATTCATCGTTACTATGCTACGCGCATGCTTTAAATCTTGCAGGACTGTATTAACAACATAAACGATTCGGCGTGCACTCGAATTTCGGCCGAAATCTTCCGAAAAATAAAGAAAATCGAATATTATAAACTGTCGCGGAAGCCAACATGGCCGCTGAAATGTTTGCAGCATCTGTTCCGTTGGATATAAAAAATTCTAGATCTTGCATACGTCAAAAGGACGCGCATGCCGATTCTGTGAAGTTCTACGAATATTCCAAAATCGTCGGAAAGTTGCTCACTCAAAAGATGATCAGGCATAGTGTAAACTGCGATCATTTAGTCTATGGGCTTGCGACGGGTGATCAGAGCCGATGAACACTGCACGAATGTAGTGTAGGGCACGATGCAGAGCCACCTGTACGTCGATCGTGACACTACGTTCACGCACTTTCGCAAACTATAATATTCGGTTTTCTTCATTTATGGTTAAGTTTTCAATCAAAATTCGACTGCACACCGAAGCGTTTATGTCAATATCATAATCCTGCATGATTTGACGCACATGTATAGCATATTAACAACGCTAAGTCGGAACTGAAAAATTGTCTAGGTCCGTCGGTAAAACAGATAAAGCAAGTTAAAAAAGAAGAAAAAAAACAGCTCCAGCAGCCCCTTAAGGGGCTGCTGGACCTTCCTGTTTTACCGACGAAAATAGGCGATTTCTTAGTTTTCACTATTCATCGTTACTATGCTACGCGCATGCTTTAAATCTTGCAGGACTGTATTAACAACATAAACGATTCGGCGTGCACTCGAATTTCGGTCGAAATCTTCCGAAAAATAAAGAAAATCGAATATTATAAACTGTCGCGGAAACCAACATGGCCGCTGAAATGTTTGCAGCATCTGTTCTGTTGGATATAAAAAATTCTAGATCTTGCAT
Source organism: Exephanes ischioxanthus (assembly GCA_958510785.1). NCBI lineage: Eukaryota > Metazoa > Arthropoda > Insecta > Hymenoptera > Ichneumonidae > Exephanes > Exephanes ischioxanthus. The sequence continues at coordinate 4,802,147 of OY294026.1, forward strand.
ACGTCAAAAGGACGCGCATGCCGATTCTGTGAAGTTCTACGAATATTCCAAAATCGTCGGAAAGTTTCTCACTCAAAAGATGATCACGCATAGTGTAAACTGCGATCATTTAGTCTATGGGCTTGCGACGGGTGATCAGAGCCGATGAACACGGCACGAATCTAGTGTAGGGCACGATGCAGAGCCACCTGTACGTCGATCGTGACACTACGTTCACGCACTTTCGCAAACTATAATATTCGGTTTTCCTCATTTATGGTTAAGTTTTCAATCAAAATTCGACTGCACACCGAAGCGTTTATGTCAATATCATAATCCTGCATGATTTGACGCACATGTATAGCATATTAACAACGCTAAGTCGGAACTGAAAAATTGTCTAGGTCCGTCGGTAAAACAGATAAAGCAAGTTAAAAAGAACAAAAAAAACAGCTCCAGCAGCCCCTTAATTGACTCTTTCGCTTCCGGTCCTTCGAACTCCTGTTTTCTATTTTTATATATATATTTTTTTATGTATGTAGAAAAGTTTTTATTATTAAGTTTTAAGTTATTTTTTTGAATCATTAAGGTTGATGCATTGCGGATAAATTCTCGAGGAAAAGTTTTGTTCGATGAAAATTTCGGTACTTTGCGATGTGGCGAAAATCTGAAGAAAAAAAAATCCGCCGTATTAATTATGTCAAGAGCTTTCATTTTGTGTAATAAGAATGCCAAAGAGTCGACGAATTATTTGGGGTCCGCTTGATCACGAATATGAGATTTATTTCGCTCCAAACCCATTACTTTAGATTTTTATCCGAAAAATGCGAAAAAAAAAAAAAAAAATCAGTGCAAAAAGTCGAAGTTTTCAATGTTCCACTGGACATGGGACCAAAAAGGCCAGCGGATTCGTGCTCAGCGCGCAAAAGTACGTCGGAATACGTGGCAGTTAGTTTTATAAACAGAAACATTTTTAAAAAAAAAATCCCTTTTCCTTTTGAGTTAATTTTATAAACAGAAACATAAAAAAAAAAAAAGAAAAAAAAAATGTCACAAAAATTCCAAGGCTTTCTTTTGAGTCAATTTTTTGCGTTTTTCAAAATCCTCAAACGGCACGATGAAAATCACGAAAATCGACGTTTTTCCAAAAGTGGCTCAAAAAGTGAAAAATCGTTCGTCATTCGATTTTTTTTTTTATTTCAAGGCTCTATTTTACGTATTCTTCGCCGCTGATCACGAATACAAAAATTATTTTACTCCCAACCCAATATTTTCCATTTAAATCCCAAAAGTACGATTTTTCGTGCATATTTCTGAAGACCTTTTATTTTCTCATCCTAAATTAATACCTCGATTTTTTTTTTTTTTTAGAAATCAAATGAACTTATTGATCACCACGATAAAAAAATCTGAACAAAACTAAATTTCAAGCGACTTGTCGATATCCATGTCCAAGCTCGAAAACATTTCACCCAACTAAAAAAAAAAAAAAAAAAAAAAAAAAAAAAAAAAAAAAAAAAAAAAAAAAAAAAAAAAAAAACCAAAACAATTATTTTAAGTACTTGGCGTCGAGTCGCTACCTGGACGGTGAATTATTTTATTCGTCCCCCACGTCGAATGTGACTACATCTAAATACTCGAACCATCCAGTACCGTTCGAAGTTTAATATATTAAAAAATATATATATATATTATATTATATAAATATATATATATATATAAATTGTTGAATTTTTGGTTGCTAGCTTTTCACTGAATTTCGAGCAACTCGTCGATATCCATCTCGAGGTTCGAGTCTCTGATATCGGAGGCGCGATAGTGGGACACGCGCGGAGCCGCTCGAGGAATATTCTTATCAGTGCGAGTCTCGTTTCCCGGCCGTTCCGCTGGCGCCTCGGGCTCGGGGCGATTTTTTTTTTCCTTAGCTTCGCGCGATTCCTCGTTATCTCTGAGCGAAAATTTATCCATAAAAATGGCCTCCACCGCGCCGACGGGTTTCTCTCGGGGAACGCTCAACTGAAACAATCGGAGCATTACATCGAGCCGCTTAACTTACACGGTAGCGTTTTCGTAATTAATAAAAAAAAAAAAAAAAAAATTATAGTCGCGCCGTTTTATTTACCTGTTTCTCGATCTGCTTAGATATCTGAGCGATTTTTTCGCTCTGACGAGTCTTCAGCACGATGGATCCGGACTGCGGGGAAACGCCGATTTCCCGATCCGCCGAGTCTCTCGAGTCGTAGATGCTGAAAAAGAAGGAAAAAAAAAAAATTAAGGTAACGAGCATTCGATAATTTAAATACGGGTAAAAAGTCGCTTATTCGGGCTTCGTTTCTCGAGCTTCCGGATTATCCGAGGCAGCTTTATTTTATTTTATTATCCGACCCGATGACTCAACTGATTTTCGAAAACGCTCGGATTTTTTATTAGGTTTTTTTTTAATTGTTTGTAATTGTTTTGGATTAAAAAAAAATGAACTTATTGATCGCCGTAATTTAAAAATCTAAAAAAAATCTTGCTTCATATATTTAAAAAAAAAATTATTCCAGCATTTTTCAGATGTTTTCAAAGTGTCCTTAAAACATTTCATAAATATTTTTTGATATAGACGAAATATTTTCAACATTTGAAAAGAATATATATATATTATCGAAACCTTTCAATTTTTTCAAGCACTCGGATTTTTTATTAGATTTAAAAAAACAATTGTTTGTAATTATTTTCGATTAAAAAAAAAATTAACTTCTCGATCGCCATAATTCGAAAATCCAGAAAAAATCTTTTGCCACATATAAAAAAAAAAAAAAAATAATAATTTAGCCAGAGTGAGCCGGCGTGTCTATTTTTCTCTAATTTAGATCTCAAAGAAAAAAAAAAAAAAGACAATGCCGATTTTCCAGCATTTTTCAGATATTTTCAAATATGTCTCCAAAACATTTCACAAATATTTTTTAATACACATAAAATATTTTCAACATCTGAAAAAAAAATAATGATAATTATTGAAACCTTTCAAAAATATTCCCGCTTAATTTGGGCACAGCCAGTGCTGGCCCGGAGTCGCGCCGATACCTGGGAATATCGAAGAGACACGAGCGCAGATCTTTGGTTCGATTGTTCGTCTCCGATTCCATCGGGCGTTCGTCACGTTTTTCTTCTTCATCGTCATTTTCTTCATCGTCTTCTTCGTCCTCTTCGCCATCCGGACTCGTTCCGTCCTCCAAATCGAAGAGAACTTTTTTTTTCACGTGACTCGCGCTCGTCGCGCTCGTCGACTTGAGAACGCCCTTGCCGTTGTTTCTCGGCGAGCCTGACCGGCTGTCCGGATTATTTCCGTTTCTCATCGTCGACGGGTCGTTGACGAACGACGCGGACAGATTTTCGATCGTCGATTTTCGCTCGTTTGTGCGCGGAGTCGAAGTCACAAGCTTGCGGTTCGCGTCTCTGACGAAATCTTCGATGCTCTCGTAAGAGTGTTTGAGGTCGTTCGGCGCGTTGTCGTCGCCGAGGAGCCTCCTCGAAGAGGGTCGCGGCTCGCGTATCTCGCGGCTCGTCTCCTGGGAAATTCGACGTGCCGCTCTAGGCGGCTTCTCGATCTTGCTCGAAACCACCGGCCCCGATCGATGATCCTTCCTGCGCTGCGAGCCTCGATTCACCCCACGACGGGATCCTGAAAAATTGTAAATTGCATTATAATTTATATGATTTTGTATTATAAATTATATAATTTTGTATTATAAATTATATAATTTTGTATTATAAATTATATAATTTTGTATTATAAATTATATAATTTTGTATTATAAATTATATAATTTTGTATTATAAATTATATAATTTTGTATTATAAATTATATAATTTTGTATTATAAATTATATAATTTTGTATTAGAAATTATATTATTTTATATTACAAATTGTATAATTTTATATTATATATCATTTATAATATAAAATTATACAATTTGTAATATTTTTGTAAGCATTTTTGTATTTTTGTACAATTTGTAAATTTGTAAGCGAATATTGCAAGTACTTCTCGATGATATAAAAATCTGAAAAAATGCTTGCAGATTAAAGGTGCTGAAGAGATTAATTTTGCACAATAATAATTCCAAAATGTGATTAAAAAATTAATCAAAAAATTAATTGTTTAACAAATTGCCCGGCAAAACAACCATTTTTTCTATGAAAATGATTCGTTTATTTTTCTGAATACGTATTAATTTTTTCAGATTTTTCAATTCGCTTTAATTTTTTAATCTTTTAATTTGGAAAAAATTAAAACTAATTGAAAAATTGAACAATTGTGTATGAGTTATATAATTTTGAATAACGAATTATACAATTTTTGAATAATTCAATTTTTCTATGAATATTCATGAATGATTTGAACATCAAAGTGTGAGGCCATATGCGATCAGAGATGGACAAAATACTCGAAAATACTCAAAATACAAAATACTTTTTGTACATAAAATACATATATAAGTACTTTTTAAAATACCTTGTAAAAATCAAAGTACTTAAACGAAGTACTTATAAATGTATTGTAAGTACAAAAAGTATTTTGTATTTTAAATACAGATAGTATTTGGTATTTTGAGTATTTTCGAGTATTTTACCCAACTCTGTAATTATTCAGAATACTTTTATAATTCTGATTATTCATGAATATTCGTATTATTCAAATTTTCGAATATTCAAAACAAAAATTGAATCGAATATCAATATTCAATTCAATTCAAGTGCTACTCGCGCATCCCTAACAATTTTGTATTATACATTATACAATTTTATATTACAAATTATATTATTTAATACTATAAATTATATAATTTCGTATCGTAAATTATATAATTTTGTATTGTAAATTATATAATTTTGTATTATAAATTACATAATTCTGTATTACAAATTATATTATTTTATGCTATAAAAATTGCACAAAATTCCGCACCGTCGTTCTTCTCGAGAATTCTGAGCGCCCTCGTCGCCTTGCTCCGGACGTTCGTCACGAGTTTCTCGAGTGGCGTCCGCCTCGGTGAAGTTTCGATCCTCGCAACTCTCCCCTCCGCCAGGAGTGTCCTCGCCACTCGCTGAATTATCTTGTTGCGTATCTCCTCGTACTTCTGATACTTCTATAAAAAAAAAAATTAATACCATAAAAATATCATAAAAAAAAAAAAAAAAAAAAATTATAAAATGATTTCCACCGACCTTGCAATTGAGTCTTCGATTGTGCGAAATCGTTTCCATAATCTGCGCGAAGCTCCCGTTCGGAATCGCTCGCCACTCCGGATCGATTCCCAGATCGCGCAGCTTGGACTCGAACTGTTCCTCAGCCGAGGCCCGAACGGATTCGTCTTTGGACGGAGAATCCTCGATCTTTGATTGCCGATTGCAGATTTCTGCTTTACCGACCGTATCGTCCGATTCGGATTCCGCCGTCGCTTCGGAGTTTTCCTCCTCCTCGGAAGCTGGAGATGCATCGAGGTCGTTCTCGTCGATTTTTTCCCCGTACATTCCGCCTTCTTGCGGATTGTCCGTCCGATTTTTCCTCGGCGCGTCCGAGACGAAAAATTGCCGCTTGTTCGGGACGAGCGCGAGCTTTCTCGTCTCCTCGCTGCTCGTCTCGCCGATCGCTCCGGGGTTTTTTCTCCCCGCAGCGGTGCTCGTTGTCGTCGTCGTGCAGGATTCGAGACTGCTCACGTCCTGCTCGTCGAGCGCTCGCTCGGCAATCGGCTTGTCGAGCCCCGAGAGACGATACCGATCGAGCGGACTTTCGTGCGATTCCCTCAGCAAAGATGCGCCGATGTTGTTCTCCGGCTCGTCCGATCTGAGCGGCCTTCTTTGCTTCCTCGCGGATGGAACTGCGTTTTTGGAAAAAAAATTCGATTAAATTTTGAGGTTTTAATGGAGGAATAATTTAAATCTTGGAAATTGTTGGGAAATTCGATTTTTGCTCGGGGGAAGATTTTAGGCGATTTTTTTTTTCTGGGGCTATAAGAATAAAGAAAATGCTTTCTCATGGAAGAAACTTTGCGGGTGAAGAAACATTGTGAGAAAGCAATGTGAAAATTTCAACTTTCGAGTTTTACGAGAAATCGCTATGAAAATTTTTACTTTCGAAACTTTTATGAGAAAACGCTATGAAAATTTCAACTTTCAACTTTTATGAGAAACTTATATGGAAATTCCAACTTTCAACTTCGATGAAAAGACGATATGAAAATTTCGCTTTTCAACTTTTATGAGAAAACGATATGAAAATTTTGCTTTTCAACTATTATGAGAAATCATTATGAAAATTTCAACTTTCAACCTTTATGAGAAAACGATATGAAAATGTTGTTTTTCAACTATTATGAGAAATCACTATGAAAATTTCAACTTTCAACTTTGATGACAAAGCGATATGAAAATTTCAACTTTCAACCTTTATGAGAAATGTGTATGAAAATTTCAACTTTCAACTTTTATGAGAAACTTATATGAAAATTCCAACTTTCAACTTTGATGAAAAGACGATATGAAAATTTCGCTTTTCAACTATTATGAGAAATCACTATGAAAATTTCAACTTTCAACCTTTATGAGAAAACGATATGAAAATGTTGTTTTTCAACTATTATGAGAAATCACTATGAAAATTTCAACTTTCAACTTTGATGACAAAGCGATATGAAAATTTCAACTTTCAACTTTGATGACAAAGCGATATGAAAATTTCAACTTTCAACCTTTATGAGAAATGTGTATGAAAATTTCAACTTTCAACTTTTATGAGAAACTTATATGGAAATTCCAACTTTCAACTTTGATGAAAAGACGATATGAAAATTTCGCTTTTCAACTTTTATGAGAAAACGATATGAAAATTTTGCTTTTCAACTATTATGAGAAATCACTATGAAAATTTCAACTTTCAACCTTTATGAGAAAACGATATGAAAATGTTGTTTTTCAACTATTATGAGAAATCACTATGAAAATTTCAACTTTCAACTTTGATGACAAAGCGATATGAAAATTTCAACTTTCAACCTTTATGAGAAACTTATATGAAAATTCCAACTTTCAACTTTGATGAAAAGACGATATGAAAATTTCGCTTTTCAACTTTTATGAGAAAACGATATGAAAATTTTGCTTTTCAACTATTATGAGAAATCACTATGAAAATTTCAACTTTCAACCTTTATGAGAAAACGATATGAAAATTTTGCTTTTCAACTATTATGAGAAATCACTATGAAAATTTCAACTTTCAACCTTTATGAGAAAACGATATGAAAATTTTGCTTTTCAACTATTATGAGAAATCACTATGAAAATTTCAACTTTCAACTTTTATGAGAAATGTGTATGAAAATTTCAACTTTCAACTTTTATGAGAAAACGATATGAAAATTTTGCTTCTCAATTTTTATGAGAAAACGCTATGAAAATGTCAACGTACAACATTTCTGAAGAAGCGCTATGAAAATTTCAACTTTCAATTTTGATGACAAATCGCTGTGAAAATTGTAATTTTCAACTTTTATTCGAAATCGCCACGAAAGTCCCAACATTCAACTTTTGCGAGTAAGCGCTATGCAAATTTCAACTTTCAACTCACAACTTCAACTAAAAAAAAAAAAAAAAAAAAAAAAAAAAACTATATGAACATTTGAAATGTTCGTATAGTTATTTTTTTCTCAACATTATCAACATTTTCGAAACTAATCCTATCGTCGAACACGATCGACGTACCCGTGGATTTCTGTAAATCCGTTTGTTTCCTCGATGCCGACGACGCCGATTTCGCGATATCTTTGCCACGCGAATTGCCCTCAAGGCCGAAAAGATTCTCTGGTCTTCCGGTCGACTGTTCTCTGACACGCTCGTCGCGCGCTCTGCCCTCGCGCAGCGTGCAATTGGGCCTCGAACTGCCGGTCGACACGCGACGAGTTTCCCCGTAGCCGTTCGAGTCGCCGGCGGACAAAAATCTCTCGGACAGCGAATTGTTCTCCCGCGCTTCCGGAAGCAGAGCCGACTCGCTGCGCGATCGCCACTCGAGGTCGTTGATCTTCGACATGCAATCGATGCGCATCTCGTTCACCGACTCGCGGCTGACTTTGAGCTGGGAGTACAATTTCTCCATGTCGACGCGGTGACGAGCCTCGAGGCTGTCGATCTTCGATTGCCAGAAGTCCTCTTGGTTCTCCAACTTCGCGTGAATACCCTCGATGTCCGGCGTGAGCTGTGAAAGAATTTATTTATTTATTGTCGATTTGTTTCTCTCCTCGCGATCGTCGTCGGAACTCCGGAACGAAAAATCACCCTTTTCTGAAGCTGGTCCCGAAGTCGGCGGATTTCCTTCTCCTGACGACGAACCAAATCCTTGAAGTCCTCGCCGCTCCACTCGTCCGCGTCCTCCTTCTCACGATGAGCCGTCGCGTCGCTGAGCTTCAGATTCTGCGATAACGAGACAAGAGCTTTGATTTATTTCGAGTGCTTCTTAAAAACAAATGTGATATTTATTTTGAATAGATTTACAATTGATGTAGTTTGAACGTCGTTACGGTGAAGAAATTAGATTTTTCAAACCGGAAGTTACGAATTTCCGGGAAGACGTTGCGCTCGGTCTGAAAAGTGAGATTTTCAAACCGGAAGTTACGAATTTCCGGGAAGACGTTGCGCTCGGTGTAAAAAATGAGATTTTCAAACCGGAAGTTACGAATTGCCGGTACGATGTTGATTTCGGTCTAAAAAGTGAGATTTTTAAACCGGAAGTTACGAATTTCCGGTACGACGTTGCGCTCGGTGTAAAAAATGAGATTTTCAAACCGGAAGTTACGAATTTTCGGTACGACGTTGCTTTCGGTCTAAAAAGTGAGATTTTTAAACCGGAAGTTACGAATTGCCGGTACGACGTTGCTTTCGGTCTAAAAAATTAGATTTTCAAACCGAAAGTTACGAATTTCCGGTACGACGTTGCGCTCGGTCTAAAAAATGAGATTTTCAAACCGGAAGTTACGAATTTCCGGTATGACGTTGCTTTCGGTCTAAAAAATGAGATTTTCAAACCGGAAGTTACGAATTTCCGGTACGACGTTGCTTTCGGTCTAAAAAATGAGATTTTCAAACCGGAAGTTACGAATTTCCGGGAAGACGTTGCGCTCGGTCTAAAAAATGAGATTTTCAAACCGGAAGTTACGAATTTCCGGGAAGACGTTGCGCTCGGTGTAAAAAATGAGATTTTCAAATCGGAAGTTACGAATTTCCGGTATGACGTTGCTTTCGGTCTAAAAAATGAGATTTTCAAACCGGAAGTTACGAATTTCCGGTACGACGTTGCTTTCGGTCTAAAAAATTAGATTTTCAAACCGGAAGTTACGAACTTCCGGTACGACTTTGCTTTCGGTCTAAAAAATGAAACTTTCAAACCGGAAGTTACGAATTTCCGGTACGACGATGCGTTCCGTCTAAAAAATGAGATTTTCAAACCGGAAGTTACGAATTTCCGGTACGACGATGCTTTCGGTCTAAAAAATGAGATTTTTAAACCGAAAGTTACGAATTTCGGGTACGACGTTGCTTTCGGTCTAAAAAATGAGATTTTCAAACCGGAAGTTACGAATTTCCGGTACGACGTTGCTTTCGGTCTAAAAAGCGAGATTTTCAAACCGGAAGTTACGAATTTCCGGTACGACGTTGCGCTCGGTCTAAAAAATTAGATTTTCAAACAGAAAGTTACGAATTTCCGGTACGACTTTGCTTTCGGTCTAAAAAATGAAACTTTCAAACCGGAAGTACCAATTTCCGGTACGACGTTGCTTTCGGTCTAAAAAATGAAACTTTCAAACCGGAAGTTACGAATTTCCGGTACGACGTTGCTTTCGGTCTAAAAAATGAAACTTTCAAACCGGAAGTTACGAATTTCCGGTACGACGATGCTTTCGGTCTAAAAATTGAAACTTTCAAACCGGAAGTGACTTAATACCGAAGATACGTCACTCGCGGTCGAAAATTGAGTTTTCGGAACCGGAAGTCCGACAATTTTTTAAAATATTTTATCTAAAGAAAAATTCGACCGACCCGAATTTCGCTGAGCAGAGTGGCCTTGAAGTGTCTGATCTCCTCTTCGTATCCCCTGTAGCGTTCCTCGTCCCTCTCCCGTGTCATTCTCCTCTCGCTGTGGCGTCCCTCGCCGCTTCCCTTCTCCGCGTCCTCGCCATCGTCCGTGTCCTTCTCCGACTTGTTTCTAATGACTCTCTCGGTCTGATTGAGCCTCTCCTTGAGTGTCTTTATCTCCTCGTGCAGTTTCTCGGCCTCGGCGAGATAACGCTTGTGCGCCGGTGAATTGTCCGAGCTCGATTGTTGACGAGAGTGCGGATGTCTTCGATCGACGTGAGCGCTGACGAATGTCGCCGAGACGAAGGTTTTCGGGCAATGCGGACACTGCAAGTATAACGCGATTTCTCGTTCTTTAACTCTCGTTTCGTTAATTCGACAGTCGAGGCCTCGTCGACAATCCTCGATTCTCGTATCTACCGAGAATTCATCGTCTACTTTAGTCGGATGGGTTTGTCTACTCGCTGGACAGCTCGGAGCCGGGCAAATTGCTCGACTACTCGAGGCAACGATCGATTTACTCAAACACTGCTCTCACAGTCGAGTATTATCCAGTGCCCGGGAATTCAAGTACCTTACGTACCAATCGATGTACTCAAGTACTCGATGTATATCGATGTATCCGCACCCGTAATTGAAGTACTTTACGTATTAATTGATGTATTAAAGTACCAAATTTGATTAGTAAAGTACCAAAATACTTGAGTAACCGAGTATCCAAATACTTGACGACTCAAGGATCCAAATACATGCGTACACGAGTACTCAAACTTACGAGCAATCAAGTGCCCAAATAGATGAGTGTTCGAGTATCCAAATTCATGAGTACCTGAGTACGCAAGTATTTGAGTACTTGAACTCGAGAACTTGTACTTGAGTATTTGAACTTCAGGACTTGGACTTGAAAGCTTGAACTTGAATACTTGAACTTGAATACTTGAACTTGAATACTTGAACTTGAATACTTGAACTTGAATACTTGAACTTGAATACTTGAACTTGAATACTTGAACTTGAATACTTGAACTTGAATACTTGAACTTGAATACTTGAACTTGAATACTTGAACTTGAATACTTGAACTTGAATACTTGAACTTGAATACTTGAACTTGAATACTTGAACTTGAATACTTGAACTTGAATACTTGAACTTGAATACTTGAACTTGAATACTTGAACTTGAATACTTGAACTTGAATACTTGAACTTGAATACTTGAACTTGAATACTTGAACTTGAATACTTGAACTTGAATACTTGAACTTGAATACTTGAACTTGAATACTTGAACTTGAATACTTGAACTTGAATACTTGAACTTGAATACTTGAACTTGAATACTTGAACTTGAATACTTGAACTTGAATACTTGAACTTGAATACTTGAACTTGAATACTTGAACTTGAATACTTGAACTTGAATACTTGAACTTGAATACTTGAACTTGAATACTTGAACTTGAATACTTGAACTTGAATACTTGAACTTGAATACTTGAACTTGGATACTTGAACTTGGATACTTGAACTTGGATACTTGAACTTGGATACTTGAACTTGGATACTCGAACTTGAATACTCGAACTTGAATACTTGAACTTGAATACTTGAGCTTGGATACTTGAACTTGGATACTTGAACTTAATACTTGAACTTAATGCTTGAACTTAATGCTTGAACTTAATGCTTGAACTTAATGCTTGAACTTAATGCTTGAACTTAATGCTTGAACTTAATACTTGAACTTGAATACTTGAACTTGAATACTTGAACTTGGATACTTGAACTCGGATACTTGAACTCGAATACTTGAACTCGAATACTTGAACTTGAATACATGAACTTGGATACTTGAACTTGGATACTTGAACTTGGATACTTGAACTTGGATACTTGAACTTGGATACTTGAACTTGGATACTTGAACTTGGATACTTGAACTTGGATACTTGAACTTGAATACTTGAACTTGAATACTTGAACTTGAATACTTGAACTTGGATACTTGAACTTGGATACTTGAACTTGAGTACTTGAACTTGAGTACTTGAACTTGAGTACTTGAACTTGAGTACTTGAACTTGAGTACTTGAACTTGAGTACTTGAACTTGAGTACTTGAACTTGAGTACTTGAACTTGAGTACTTGAACTTGAGTACTTTTTAAGTATGTAAGTAGTTAAGAGTGTTTAAGTGCTCAATTGAGCATTCAGGTGCTCAATTTATCCGGTACTGAGTAATTTCAGGTATTTGGTACTTCGACGCATACTTCGAGTAAGAGGTATTCGACCGGCTCCGACAATAGCGATTTACCTTGTGAATCTCGCCGTGAGAGTCGTTTAACTTTCTCTCTGAAAACCTTGTTCTCTCCCTGAACTTCGCTTCGTGTACGTCCAACTCCCTTCTCAATCGAACGTTCTCCTCGAGCTTCGACCTAAGCTCGTCCTTCAGAATCACCACACTTCGGTCCAAGTACTGCTTGCAGTAGAGCAGATACTCGACCGCCAGCTGGGCCAATCTGAAGAGCTTAACAAAATTTGGATCGAGTATCTTCAAGTCGTACTCGCTCTCCAAACAGCAGTCGACTATGTTGTTGACGTTGTCGTCTATCGTGGAAAAATCCCTCTCGCTTATCACTCTGTCTATGTCGATCGAACCTGTGAAACAAATTTATTGTTTTTGTTATTTTTTTATTTTTTTTTTTCTATCGTAATTAATTACAAAATTTTGGCGATTCAAATCGAGTGCGAATCGGGTGGACGAAAGTCTCGAGGATTTTTCTGTTTTACCGACCGGTCGATAAATAAACAAATAGATTGGCGAACTCACCGATGCGCTTCCAGTCCACGCGCACCCTCGCTCTGTGCATGTTGAAGTGAAAACCCGAGTCTCTTGCGACCTTGGGAAAATCGTGGCACCAATTTGTTCCGGCTCTGAAGGACATTTTTTTCGGGTCTTTTTTTTATGTTTTTTTTTTTTAATTTGTCTACGTAAATATTACGCGCGAACCCCGTCGATTCATCGAGACGTTCCCGTGCTGTAACTCACGCTGCGTAAATTTGGGTTTTTGCTTTACGATACTTGAAAAAAAAAAAAAAAAAAAACTGTAAACAAAACCTGCTACGACAGGGACGCTGCGGCGGCCGCCATTTTGGTTCCTCTTCGCGCGAGCGCATGCGCCATCGGACGCCCGCAGAGCAAACTAGAGGATCAACTCCGTCGGTTCTCGGGATTCCTCGTCGTCGGCAGAGCAGCGCGTGCTCGCGAGGCATTCACTGGTCGAATAATCCGTCCTTAGAATTTTATTTAAATTCTTTTCAATTATTTCGTTCCTTTTTCTCTTTAATCTTTCGAGACGCAAAGGTCTTCCTAATCTCGTTATTATTATAGTCATTATCGTTTCTTTTTTTTAATTTTTTCTTTTATAGAGTAAATAGAAGAGTTGTTTGGGTTTGGGACAATTTTCCGTTACAGTCTTTACAACACGTTTCTTACGTGATACTATTTGGTAACATGAATTATAAACGATTAAGGGGCCGCTGGAGCTGTTTTTTTTTCTTTTTTAACTTGCTTTATCTGTTTTACCGACGGACCTAGACAATTTTTCAGTTCCGACTTAGCGTTGTTAATATGCTATACATGTGCGTCAAATCATGCAGGATTATGATATTGACATAAACACTTCGGTGTGCAGTCGAATTTTGATTGAAAACTTACCATAAATAAAGAAAACCGAATATTATAGTTTGCGAAAGTGCGTGAACGTAGTGTCACGATCGACGTACAGGTGGCTCTGCATCGTGCCGTGTTCATCGGCTCTGATCACCCGTCGCAAGCCCATAGACTAAATGATCGCAGTTTACACTATGCGTGATCATCTTTTGAGTGAGCAACTTTCCGACGATTTTGGAATATTCGTAGAACTTCACAGAATCGGCATGCGCGTCCTTTTGACGTATGCAAGATCTAGAATTTTTTATATCCAACAGAACAGATGCTGCAAACATTTCAGCGGCCATGTTGGTTTCCGCGACAGTTTATAATATTCGATTTTCTTTATTTTTCGGAAGATTTCGACCGAAATTCGAGTGCACGCCGAATCGTTTATGTTGTTAATACAGTCCTGCAAGATTTAAAGCATGCGCGTAGCATAGTAACGATGAATAGTGAAAACTAAGAAATCGCCTATTTTCGTCGGTAAAACAGGAAGGTCCAGCAGCCCCTTAAAATACACCTTATATCAAAGGGTCTATCGTCGTGGCCTTCGCGCGCATGCGCCATCCGACGCCCGCAGAGCAAACTAAACTAAACTAAATGATCTCTTGCTCCGTCGATTCTCACGATTCCTCGTCGTCGGCAAACCAGCGCGTGCTCGCGAGGCATTCACCGGTCGCATAATCCGTCCTCAGAATTTTATTTCATTCCTTTTTCTCTTCAGCCATTCGAGAAGCGAAGGTCTTCGTAATCTCTTTATTATTATCGTTAGCTTTTTATTTTAACAGAGTGAATAGAAAAGTTGTTTGTCTTTGGCACAATTTTCCTATAAATTTTCTGCAACACGTTTCTTTATATTGATATATTACTTTATTAGTACCCTAAATTACATAAACGATTGAGACAAACCTTACATTAATAGCTTTATTTCTCACGATCGTCCCGCGCGCATGCGCCATCCGACGCCCGCACAGCGAACTGCGTCGGTTCTCGAGGATTCCTCGTCGGCAATCCAGCGCTCGCTCACGAGGCCTCTGCAGATCGCACGATCCGTCCCCGGAATTTCATTCCATTCTTTACTCTCCTTAGCCTCCCGAAGGCCTTCGTAATCTCCTTATTACTCTCACTATAGTCGTAAGTCGTAACCGAGCGCGCTTGCGTGCGCGCGCATCACCGACATAGCCGAACAAAATGAAACAAACTCTTCTAACTCCCCAAGATCTCTCTTGATCTCTTGCTTGCGCTTTACGCCCCTAAAGCCCCGCAAGTACATCGCGATCCGACTATAAACAAAACTCGGATCTCAGGAGCTTAGAAAAAAAAAAAAAAAAAAAAAAAACAACTAAGCCCGGGATTCGCGCATACATCAGTCACAGTTACAGCTACAGTTGCAGTGATTTTACGAACGCTATAGCGCCATGTAGCGTTATAGCGTTCGTACTACAGTACGGACGAGAAGGCGCGTTGCGTCATCGGGGGATCAACCGGCCAGAGAGTGAGTCGCGTGCCCATTGAGTATCGAGCAGTCGTCGACGGAGAGACCCTCGATGGTGCATCCCGAGTCTCGCGGCCACGTGCATACCGAGAGGCTGGAACAGCTGACGACAGTCGTGCTTATACTGGGTGGCTCGCGAGTGCGTTTTTTTTTTTTTTTTTCGTAGTTCGCGTTAGTCAGGGTTGGTGAAATTGTTGGTTCCCGAATCCGAGGGCGACATTGCGGCGTGGGGTTTGGGATTCTCGTCGCGGGGAGCCGGCAAGAGTGTGCGGGCGAGGGAGAGTAAAATCGACGTCGAATGCCGGCCGAGCCGTTCTCGGCGCTGCGCTCGCGATCGAAACCGGAAGTCGGCAAACCGGAAGTTGGAAAGAGCGTGCGTTTCGAGAATCGATTATCACCGTAGTTAGATGGACAGCAGCGCAAAGTACGAGAATCCGAGCCCTCGACTCAGCGCGAATCCGATTAGTAGGCTTATCTTCTGGTAAGTCGTCGAGTCACGATCTTGAATGCAATAATGTTTTTTTTTTTTT
This sequence comes from Exephanes ischioxanthus, assembly GCA_958510785.1. NCBI lineage: Eukaryota > Metazoa > Arthropoda > Insecta > Hymenoptera > Ichneumonidae > Exephanes > Exephanes ischioxanthus. Next base: position 4,817,985 of record OY294026.1, read on the forward strand.
TAATTGTCGAGAATAGTTTGAGTTACGATGAGCGATAGGGGTCGAGAAAAAAAATCGAATGTCGACGATAAGAGATTTCCTCGTTGCTTGTTTCACGATGGAATATTGTTTGTCCGAGACTGGAAGAGCCTTGGATCCGGCACTAGGGAAGCGCCTGCGTGTATCGATTAAAAATCGATCTATCGTGCGGAATTAATCTTTTTGAAAAAAAAAAAAAAAAAAAAAACACTTGTTCTGTTAATTAGTCGGCGTCGAGACACCTATCGGGTGTCCCAATGTAAAAGTAGTTTTGTTAACATTATGGTTTTTATAAACAATATGCTTTTTTTTTTATAAATAAATGTTTTTTTCTAAACAATATGCTTTTTAATAAACAATATGTTTTTTAATAAACAATATGTTTTTTAATAAACAATATGTTTTTTAATAAACAATATGTTTTTTAATAAACAATATGTTTTTTAATAAACAATATGTTTTTTAATAAACAATATGTTTTTTTCTAAACAATATGTTTTTTTCTAAACAATATGTTTTTTAATAAACAATATGTTTTCTTCTAAACAATATGTTTTTTAATAAACAATATGTTTTTTTATAAACAATATGTTTTTTAATAAACAATATGTTTTTTTATAAACAATATGTTTTTTAATAAACAATATGTTTTTTTATAAACAATGTGTTTTTTATAAACAATGCGTTTTTTTATAAACAATGCGTTTTTTATAAACAATGTGTTTTTTTTATAAACAATATGTTTTTTGTAAACAATATATTGCTATAAGAAATATGATTTCCACTAAAAATACGAATGAGTGAACACAAACTTTTTTTTTTTTTTTCTCCCAATCTACGAAAAAGGTGGGTCGTGCCGCTGTTCTTATATGGCAAAGATCACGACTTGGAGGCCAAAGATCTTCACAATGCGTTACCGAAGGACATCGGCAAAACTCTCGGGGACAGTCTGGAACGGTCAGTTTCCTACCTTGCGATAAGCGACCTCCCCCGACCAGAGAATTGCCCGAGTTACTTGTTGTTTCTTTTTTTATTTTGCAGAAATTGGAAGCGCGAGCAGGAAACGGCGATTAAAATGGGCAGAAAACCAAAACTACTCACTGCCATAAAGAAGACCTTCGTACTCTCGTACATCTTCTACGGAGCCTGGATATTCTTTTACTTCATGGTTCTCAGGTAAATTATATTACAATAATAATAATAAATAAGCAAATTTAAAAACATGATAATTGATCGATTGATCGATCTATCGATCTATCGATCTATCGATCTATCGATCTATCGATTTATCAATTGATCGATTTATCAATTGATCGATTTATCAATTGATCGATTTATCAATTGATCGATTTATCAATTGATCGATTTATCAATTGATCGATTTATCAATTGATCGATTTATCAATTGATCGATTTATCAATTGATCGATTTATCAATTGATCGATTTATCAATTGATCGATTTATCAATTGATCGATTTATCGATCTATCGATTTATCGATCTATCGATTTATCAATTGATCGATTTATCAATTGATCGATTTATCAATTGATCGATTTATCAATTGATCGATTTATCAATTGATCGATTTATCAATTGATCGATTTATCAATTGATCGATTTATCAATTGATCGATTTATCAATTGATCGATTTATCAATTGATCGATTTATCAATTGATCGATTTATCAATTGATCGATTTATCAATTGATCGATTTATCAATTGATCGATTTATCAATTGATCGATTTATCAATTGATCGATCTATCAATTGATCGATCTATCAATTGATCGATCTATCAATTGATCGATCTATCAATTGATCGATCTATCAATTGATCGATCTATCAATTGATCGATCTATCAATTGATCGATTTATCAATTGATCGATTTATCAATTGATCGATCTATCAATTGATCGATCTATCAATTGATCGATCTATCAATTGATCGATTTATCAATTGATCGATTTATCAATTAATCGATTTATCGATCGATCGATCGATCGATTGGTCGATTGGTCGATTGGTCGATTGGTCGATTGGTCGATTGGTCGATTGATCGATTGATCGATCGATCGATAAATTAAAAAATAAATAAGTAAACTAAAAAAAAATGATAATAACAAATAATTTTTTTAAATTCGCAACTGCATCTTTGGCGATTGGCAGAATCGTGCAGCCGATGATTTTGGGACTGTTGATATGGCACTTCGATCCCCGTGGCGAGTCGACGCCCGCCGAGGCTTACATGTACGCCACCGGAGTCGTCGTAATAGCGATATCGAACGCCTTCATCCAACACCACACGAACTTGGGACAAATGGAGATCGGCATGAGAGTCCGCATAGCGTGCTGCTCGATCCTTTACAGAAAGGTTGGATTATCTCGTTGCGGAGCTAACGACTATCGGTCGTCCGGTTACGCGAGATAATGGCGAGATAAAGTCAGGTTATCTTTTTTTTTTTTTTTTTCCAGATACTTCGACTCTCGAGGTCAGCGGCGAACAAAACTGCCGGCGGGCAGATCGTAAACCTGCTGTCGAACGACGTTGCGAGATTCGATCAGCTGTTCGTTCATCTTCATTTCGTATGGATAATGCCGCTGCAGGGAGCTCTCGTGGCTTACCTCATCTGGCGGAGCGTCCAGATTGCCTCGCTAGCCGGTGTTTTCCTCATAACCATTCAGACTATACCGCTCCAAGGTTCGATCGTCGTTAATTTTTGTTTTTGTTTTTGTTTTTTTTTCGGCTCGTTCGTCGATGCCGTTCAGTGGATGGTCATTGATGTCCTTGAACATTCGCGTGTCGTCAAAGAGTCCCGGAATGTCCTTGAGAAATCCTTGAGATGTCCTTGAGAAGTCCCTGAGATGTCCTTGAGAAGTCCCTGAGATGTCCTTGAGAAATCCTTGAGATGTCCTTGGATGTCCTTGGGATGTCCTTGGATGTCCTTGAGAAGTCCCTGAGATGTCCTTGAGAAATCCTTGAGATGTCCTTGGATGTCCTTGAGATGTCCTTGGATGTCCTTGAGAAGACCTCGAGCTGTCCTTGAATAACCTTGAGATCCTTGAGAAGTCCTTGAGATGTCCTTGAAACGTCCTTGAGATTTCCTTGAGAAGTCCTTGAAACGTCCTTGAGATGTCCTTGAGAAGTCCTCGCGCTGTCCTTGAAATGTACTTGAAATGTCCTTGAATAACCTTGAGATCCTTGAAAAGTCCTTGAAATATCCTTGAAAACTCGCATGTCCTCGGAAAGTCCTGGAATGTCCTTGAACTTTTATTCTCATTAATAAAACACATTGACTGATATTTTTCTTCCGTCTTAAATTTTCCTAAACGTCCTCGAACGACCTTGAAAAATGTCCCGAAACAAGTGACGGACATTCCACTGGAAGCGCCATTGGTCTACTCGAATGATAATTTTTTCTGTTTCGAAACCGCAGGATACTTGGGTAAATTGACTAGTCAGCTGCGATCGAAGATTGCCGTGAGAACCGACGAGCGAGTGAGGCTCATGAGCGAGATAATAAGCGGCATTGGTGTCATTAAAATGTACAACTGGGAGAGACCATTCGGTCGACTCGTTTCACTAGCGAGACGATACGAAGTTGACATCTTGACACTGACCTCCTATCTCCGTGGCTTCAATCGAGCGACTTATGTCTTCACCGAGCGAACGACACTGTATTTCACGATAATGGCATATGTACTTCTCGGCAACGATGTATCGGCCGTGAAAGTGTTCACGATGGCACAGTACTTTAATCTAATGCAGTACAGCATGGCCATACTATTCCCCATGGCCGTCGCCGCCGGCGCCGAGGCTTTCGTATCCATTAACAGACTCGAGGTACTTGTCATATGTGGCATTATTCATGATATTATTCAAGCATATTCGGGCATATTTACCATTTACCATTTACCATTTACCATTTACCATTTACCATTTACCATTTACCATTTACCATTTACCATTTACCATTTACCATTTACCATTTACCATTTACCATTTACCATTTACCATTTACCATTTACCATTTACCATTTACCATTTACCATTTACCATTTACCATTTACCATTTACCATTTACCATTTACCATTTACCATTTACCATTTACCATTTACCATTTACCATTTACCATTTACCATTTACCATTTACCATTTACCATTTACCATTTACCATTTACCATTTACCATTTACCATTTACCATTTACCATTTACCATTTACCATTTACCATTTACCATTTACCATTTACCATTTACCATTTTTCCATTTTTCCATTTTTCCATTTTGCCATTTGCTGTTTGCCTTTTGCCATTTACCGTTTACCATTTACAGGCATTTTTGTTGCTGGAGGAAAAGCGTCCGCTGGATTATTCGGCCCAACCGAAGGAGAATAACGCTGTTTGCATAAAGCAAGTCAGCGCCTCGTGGGTCGAAAACTCCATCGCCAATACGATCCACGACATCAACATCACGATAGAGACCGGCCAGCTGTGCGCGCTCGTCGGTCCCGTCGGAGCCGGCAAGAGTTCGATGCTGCAGCTGATACTCGGCGAACTCGAGGCGAAACAGGGCGAGGTCAGGGTCGGCGGCGTCGTTTCCTACGCGAGCCAGGAACCTTGGCTCTTCGCGGGCTCCGTGAGGAACAACATCCTCTTCGGTTCGCCATACGACGAGGCGCGATACCGACGGGTCACCAGAGTGTGCGCCCTCCTGCGAGACTTCGCGCAGCTGCCACACGGCGATAAGACCCGGGTCGGCGAGAGGGGAACCTCACTGAGCGGTGGACAACGCGCGAGAATCAACTTAGCCAGGTTCGCTAATCATAGTAAAATTAGTAATTAAAAAAATTAATACATCAGTACATTTTTTTAAAGGATTTATTTAATTAATTAATTTTTTTTTTTAAGTGTTTATTTAATTAATTAATTTTTTTTTTTTTTAAATAATGATTTTTTTTTTTTTGCATTTATAGAGCAGTGTACAGAAACGCGGATATTTATTTGCTGGACGATCCTCTCTCGGCCGTCGACACTCACGTGGGGAAGGAACTCTTCGAGGAATGCATAGTTGGTTATCTGGCGAAGAAGACGAGGATACTGGTTACTCATCAGGTGCAATACCTGAAGAATGTCGACACTATAATAATGGTGAACAATGTGAGTAATTTTTGCTCGATTTTCATCATAGCCCAAAAGCGGGGTAAAACGGACCATTTTACGGGTCCCATTTTGCCCCGTCATATACTCGAATTTCGCCGAAAAATAATGTCCGCCGATCTTATCCGACAGGGAGTCGTACTGAAGCAGGGTACTTACAAGGAGTTTCAGCGGAGCGATCTGGACCTCATAAAATCGATAACCACCGAGAACGGGACCGAGTCCGACGAGCAGCTGGAGCCCGGGAACATCGAGAGTCCCGCATCACGTCAGGCCTCGGTGTCGATGGACGAGAAGGAATACGCCGACGACGAGTCCCCGGAGACCGAGGAATTCGTTGCCAAAGGACCCAAACGCGAGTCGGTCTACTGGAAATACATATCGGCCGGAAATTCGATATTATCGATCGTTATCTTTCTCCTCGTCAGTCTGATTGGCCAGTTGGGGAGCAGCGGCGCAGACTACTTCGTCACTTATTGGTAAAACTATAAATATTACGTCCGACATGAATATTCTCTCCACTTACTTACCACTTACTTACCTGCTACTTACCACTTGCTTACTACTTACTTACCACTTGCTTTCTACTTACTTACCTGCTACTTACCACTTGCTTACTACTTACTTACCACTTGCTTTCTACTTACTTACCTGCTACTTACCACTTGCTTACTACTTACTTACCACTTGCTTTCTACTTACTTACCTGCTACTTACCACTTGCTTACTACTTACTTACCACTTGCTTTCTACTTACCACTTGCTTTCTACTTACTTACCAGTTGCTTACTACTTACTTACCACTTACTACTTACTTACCACTTACTTACTACTTACTTACCACTTACTTACTACTTACTTACCACTTGCTTACTACTTACTTACCACTTGCTTACTACTTACTTACCACTTGCTTACTACTTACTTACCACTTACTTACTACTTACTTACCACTTACTACTCGCTTACTACTCGCTTACCACTCGCTTACCACTCGCCTACCACTCGCTTACCACTCGCTTACCACTCGCTTACCACTGGCTTACCACTCGCTTACCACTCGCTTACTACTCGCTTACCATTCGCTTACCATTCGCTTACCATTCGCTTACCATTCGCTTACCATTCGCTTACCATTCGCTTACCATTCGCTTACCATTCGCTTACCATTCGCTTACCATTCGCTTACCATTCGCTTACCATTCGCTTACCATTCGCTTACCATTCGCTTACCATTCGCTTACCATTCGCTTACCATTCGCTTACCATTCGCTTACCATTCGCTTACCATTCGCTTACCATTCGCTTACCATTCGCTTACCATTCGCTTACCATTCGCTTACCATTCGCTTACCATTCGCTTACCATTCGCTTACCATTCGCTTACCTCTTGCTTACCTCTCGCTTACTTCTTACTTACCTCTCGCTTACCTCTTACTTACCTCTCGCTTACTTCTTACTTACCTCTTACTTACCTCTCGCTTACTTCTTACTTACCTCTTACTTACCTCTTACTTACCTCTTACTTACCTCTTACTTACCTCTTACTTACCTCTTACTTACCTCTTACTTACCTCTTACTTACCTCTTACTTACCTCTTACTTACCTCTTACTTACCTCTTACTTACCTCTTACTTACCTCTTACTTACCTCTTACTTACCTCTTACTTACCTCTTACTTACCTCTTACTTACCTCTTACTTACCTCTTACTTACCTCTTACTTACCTCTTACTTACCTCTTACTTATTTATTTAGGACGAATCAGCAGGAGCTGAAACTTAGAGAAAAGCTGCACAATTCGAGCTCGACTCCAGCGAACGACTCGGGACTCGAAGGCTCGAGCTTCGATTACACCGGTGGTCTCGGCGGGACGACGGAACTCGTCAATTCTAACGTAGTGCGTATAAGAAAAAAAAAAGAAAGAGAAAAATGAAAATTACCGTTATATGAGACATGGTGAAAAAAATTGAATTCAGACGGGAGTGTATACCGGCGAGCACGCGGGTCTCGACAGGGACACGGCCCTCTGGATATACGGTGGTTTCATTGTCACCAGTGTATTGATGACCAGCGCTAGAAATCTGATGTTCTACAAGATGTGCATGAAATCGAGCACGAATATGCACAACGATATGTTCGCCTGCTTGCTGAAGGCGCCGATGCGCTTCTTCGACAAAAATCCATCGGGTCGTATACTGAACAGATTCTCGAAGGACATCGGATCGGTAGACGAAATTTTGCCGACGACGATGATCGAGTCCATCCAGATATTCGCCGTCATGATCGGTATCCTCGGGCAGGTCGTTATCATCCACTGGTGGACTATTGTGCCGATGGCGATAATGGGATTTTTTTACGGCAAAATAAGACGCCTCTATCTGGCGACGGCCAGGGACGTCAAACTCCTCGAGGGCATCAGTGAGTATTTGGTTTTTCTTGATCTTTATTGATCTTTATTGATCTTTATCGATCGTTATTGATCTTTATCGATCTTTATCGATCTCTATCGATCTTTATCGATCTCTATCGATCTTTATCGATCTCTATCGATCTTTATCGATCTCTATCGATCTTTATCGATCTCTATCGATCTTTATCGATCTCTATCGATCTCTATCGATCTCTATCGATCTCTATCGATCTCTATCGATCTCTATCGATCTCTATCGATCTCTATCGATCTCTATCGATCTCTATCGATCTCTATCGATCTCTATCGATCTCTATCGATCTCTATCGATCTCTATCGATCTCTATCGATCTCTAGCGATCTTTATCGATCTGTATCGATCTTTATCGATCTGTATCGATCTTTATCGATCTTTATCGATCTCTATCGATCTTTATCGATCTTTATTGATCTTTATCGATCTTTATCGATCTCTATCGATCTTTATCGATCTTTATTGATCTTTATCGATCTTTATCGATCTTTATCGATCTCTATCGATCTTTATCGATCTTTATCGATCTTTATTGATCTTTATTGATCTTTATTGATTTCTATTGATTTTTATTGATTTTCAGCCAAAAGCCCGGTGTTCTCGCACGTGAGTTCGTCGCTCTCGGGTCTGGCGACGATTCGATCGACCGGCAAGCAGGAGCTGGTACGCGACGAGTTCGACAACCTTCAGGATCTTCATACCGGCGCTTACTTTCTGTCGATCGCTACGAGTACCGCCTTCGGACTGTGGCTCGATTTCGTAACGATCGCGTTCGTCGCTTTCGTCACCTACAGCTTCGTCCTCTTGAACGACGGTACAATATTTTCAATCACCTTCCCCAAAAAAAAAAAAATATCTTGAAAAATACGTTGTGACGTCACTTCCCGTTTCAAAATCTCAGTCTTCAAACGGAAGTGACGTCGTACCCGTATGACGTCACTTCCGATTTAAAAAAAACCCAGATTTTGATCGGAGAAACCAAAACGGAAATTGACGTTTTTCCCTATAACGTAACTTCCGCTCAAACACCGAGATTTTCAAACTTAAAGTGATTTTTTTTTTTTTTTTTTTTTTATTATCGATATCGATTTTTTCTTCTCTAATCTATAATTTTTCTTCGATAATCTATCGATTATCGATTATTTTTTTTTTTTTTTTATTATCGGTATAGATTTTTTCTTCGATAATCTATCGATTATCGATTTTTTTTTTCTTTTTTTTAATTATCGATATCAGTCACAACTCAATATCAATATCAATAAAAACTCAATATCATGAGTTTCATGAGTTTTCGTTTTACTGTCGGTTTTTTTTTATTTAATTATTTTGTTTAATATTCGGTTAATTATTGATACGCTATTTGTGTATTCTTTGTGTGTGCCTGGAGGACCTCAGTTCCTACTGTACAATAAATGCAATCTATCTATCGATGTCAATAAAAACAACAATGATTTTAAAGGTACGACGTTCGCCGGGGACGTCGGTCTGGCGATATCCCAGATTCTGATCCTGTGCGGCATGCTCCAGTACGGAATGCGCCAGACCGCCGAGATGGTCGCGCAGATGACGAGCGTCGAGAGGGTCCTCGAGCTGACGAGACTGGAGAGGGAAGGTCCGTTCGACAGCGAGCCAGGAGCGAAACCGCCGGCGAGCTGGCCGACGAAGGGCGAGATAAAGTTCGATCACGTGTATCTCAGCTACACCGCGGACGACGGACCCGTCCTGAGGGACGTGAATCTCGCCATCGAGGCGGGAATGAAAGTCGGTATAGTAGGTCGCACGGGCGCCGGTAAATCGTCGCTCATATCGGCGCTCTTCAACCTCGCGATACTCGAGGGCGACATCGTCATCGACGGGATAAACATCAAAGAAATCGGTCTCAACGATCTGCGAAGCAGAATCTCGATTATTCCACAGGAGCCCGTTCTGTTCTCGTCGAGTCTTCGGGACAACATCGATCCGTTCGAGCAGTACGACGACGCGACACTATGGTCCGCCCTCGAACAGGTGCTGATACAACGCTTTAAGGGGCTGCTGGAGCTGTTTTTTTTTTTTCTTTTTTAACTTGCTTTATCTGTTTTACCGACGGACCTAGACAATTTTTCAGTTCCGACTTAGCGTTGTTAATATGCTATACATGTGCGTCAAATCATGCAGGATTATGATATTGACATAAACGCTTCGGTGTGCAGTCGAATTTTGATTGAAAACTTAACCATAAATGAAGAAAACCGAATATTATAGTTTGCGAAAGTGCGTGAACGTAGTGTCACGATCGACGTGCAGGTGGCTCTGCATCGTGCCCTACACTACATTCGTGCTGTGTTCATCGGCTCTGATCACCCGTCGCAAGCCGATAGACTAAATAATCGCAGTTTACACTATGCGTGATCATCTTTTGAGTGAGCAACTTTCCGACGATTTTGGAATATTCGTAGAACTTCACAGAATCGGCATGCGCGTCCTTTTGACGTATGCAAGATCTAGAATTTTTTATATCCAACGGAACAGATGCTGCAAACATTTCAGCGGCCATGTTGGTTTCCGCGACAGTTAATAATATTCGATTTTCTTTATTTTTCGGAAGATTTCGGCCGAAATTCGAGTGCACGCCGAATCGTTTATGTTGTTAATACAGTCCTGCAAGATTTAAAGCATGCGCGTAGCATAGTAACGATGAACAGTGAAAACTAAGAAATCGCCTATTTTCGTCGGTAAAACAGGAAGGTCCAGCAGCCCCTTAAATCAATCGCTTCATTATGTTATTGTATGTTCAAAATAATCGGTAATGCAGCGAGTTACGTTACCGATTATTCTCGGCAAAGAACGCGTTGACAATTCTTTGATATTTGTTATTGATTAACAATGTGCCAGAAAAAAAAAAATTATTATTAAAAAAAAATTTAAAAAATATAAATACAATAACGGCTGAGAATATATTTCGCAATTTTTCGGGATTTTGAGAACTCGATTGAAAGTCGAGAAATCGCTTGAGAACAAATTTTATTTTTTCAACATATTTTTTAATTAATTTTCTTTAAAAAGTGAAAATATTTGTTGCTTCTCAAAACGAAATTTAAACTATTGAAATTCAGATTAACGAGTAATGAAACTGGTCGACCCTCGAACAGGTGCAGATAGCGTTGTAAATCAATCGCTTCATTATGTTATTGTGTGTTCAAAATAATCGGTAATGCAGCGAGTTACGTTACCGATTATTCTCGGTAATGAACGCGTTGACAATTCCTTGATATTTGTTGATGATTAAAAATATGCGAAAAAAAAAATATTGCTGAGGATAAGTAAAGGTATTTTTATTGATTACAATAACGGCTGAGAATATGTTTCGCAATTTTTCGGGATTTTGAGAACTTGATTGAAAGTCAATCGCTTGAGAAGAAATTTTACTTTTTCAACATATTTTTGATTAATTTTCTTTAAAAAGTGAAAATATTTGTTGCTTCTCAAAACAAAATCTAAACGATTTGAAATTCGGATTAACAAGCACCGAAAAAAATTTAACTATTGAAAAAATAAATAAATTACATTTACAAAGAATAAATACTCTTTTCCAAAAAAATAAAATAAAATAAAACGTTCATTAAAATGAATGATAAATAAATCAATAAATACTTTCGTTGAATAAAAAGTCTCGACGTATTAAAGATTAATTGCACGCAACGATTCGAACCGTTAAATAAATTGCTTCCGGTAAAATTATTATAAATTGTTATAAATTATTATAAATTATTATAAATTATTATAAATTATTATAAATTATTATAAATTATCATAAATTATTATAAATTATTATAAATTATCATAAATTATCATAAATTATCATAAATTATTATAAATTATCATAAATTATTATAAATAGCTCTAATTATTTACCGATTTTGCGTCACCAGGTGCAGCTGAAGAGCGTTGCGACGTCGCTGGGACAAATCGTGACGCAGCAGGGCAGCAACTTCAGCGCCGGACAGCGGCAACTTTTGTGCCTCGCCCGGGCGATCGTCAGGAACAACAGGATTCTCATTCTCGACGAGGCGACGGCCAACGTCGATCAGTCCACCGATCGACTCATTCAGGACACGATCAGAAAACAATTCAAGAATTGCACGGTTCTTACGATCGCCCATCGGCTCAACACGATTATGGACAGCGAGCGAGTTATGGTTATGGAGCAGGGTAGACTCGTCCAGTTCGATCATCCGCACGCCCTTCTCCGCGACGAGAGCGGATACTTTGCGAAAATGGTCGACGAGACTGGAAAGGAGATGAGCCAGCTACTCAGAAGTCTCGCCGAGCAGGTGATTCGCCACATCTTGCTCCGTTTCGATTTTTTAATTTTTTATTGATTATTGATTAATTATTAAATTAATTATGATTAAATTAATTATGATTAAATTAATTATAATTAAATTAATTATAATTAAATTAATTATAATTAAATTAATTATAATTAAATTAATTATAATTAAATTAATTATTATTAAATTAATTATTATTAAATTAATTATTATTAAATTAATTATAAATTAATTAATAATTAAATTAAATTAATTATTTTTTTTTTTTATTGTTATACCTATTGAAAATACCTCATATATAATTATGATATAATATATGGTATAATAATTATTAATATTAATCGCCGTTTTTTTTTTTTTTTTTTTTTTTTTTTTTTTTTTTTTTTTTGTAGGCGTACAAAAAAACATCGCGGGAGATTAACGAAGAAGGTAGAGGATAAAATACTGAGGAGGAAGGCGCGTACTTATCGATGCTCTGATTAACGAGAGCCGGTTCCAACGTACGGAACATCGATCTCCGCTGCGAAACGATATTATTACTCGCGGCTCTGTCGGTAACGAAAACTGTAATGTATATTTTTTTTAGGATTTTCGAGATTAGCGTTTTCTAGAAATAAATAGATTACAGTTTTCGTTGCCGACCGAGTCGGAGGATTTTCCGCATCACTTAAAGCTGAACGAACGATCCAGCGAAATCGTCCACGTACTTATCGGCAGGAAAACACGAGCCTGTTCCAATGTACAGAACGGGCATAAAAAATTACTATTTTTCTTTTTGGATGTTGAGCCAAAAGAACAAAACACCGACATTTTTGTAACATGGTTTTATTACAAAAAATGAGTGTATACAAGTTTATTACAAAATATTGATCTTTCTATGCAGTGAAAAAATATGGAGGGTTTTTTTTGTTTTTTTTTTTTTTGCGGATCAACCGTACGACGATGGCTGTAACTAAATCCGCGTTACAGTGGTGCATTTCGAGATCCAGCCTCTGAATACATTACTCCCTCGTATCGGTTATCCTCACTCGAAATCTTGAACATTTTATTAGGTTTTTTTTGCAAATTCCATCTTTTTTCACATTCGACTTTTTTCAGTAAACCCTTTTCAAGGACGACCTTTTTCATATTCAACTTTTTCAAATTCAACTTTTTTCGAATACGATTTTTTTCGAATACGACTTTTTTTAAATAACACTTCTTCCGAGTTCAACTTTGTCAAATGCGATTTTTTTCAAATTCGACTTCTTTCAAAGTGAACTTTTTTCAAACTCAACTTTTTCAAATTCAACTTTGTTCGCATTCAACTTTTTTCAAAATTCAACTTTTTCCACATTCAACTTTTTCCAAACTCAACTTTTTCCAAACTCAACTTTTTCCAAACTCAACTTTTTCCAAACTCAACTTTTTCCAAACTCAACTTTTTCCAAACTCAACTTTTTCCAAACTCAACTTTTTCCAAACTCAACTTTTTCCAAACTCAACTTTTTCCAAACTCAACTTTTTCCAAACTCAACGTTTTCCAAACTCAACTTTTTCCAAACTCAACTTTTTCCACATTCAACTTTTTCCAAATTCAACTTTTTCCAAATTCAACTTTTTCCAAATTCAACTTTTTCCAAATTCAACTTTTCCAAATCCAACTTTTTCCAAATTCAACTTTTTCCAAATTCAACTTTTTCCAAATTCAACTTTTTCCAAATTCAACTTTTTCCAAATTCAACTTTTTCCACATTCAACTTTTTCCAAATTCAACTTTTCCAAATCCAACTTTTTCCAAATTCAACTTTTTCCAAATTCAACTTTTCCAAATCCAACTTTTTCCAAATTCAACTTTTTCCAAATTTAACTTTTCGAAATCCAACTTTTTCCAAATTCAACTTTTTCCAAATTCAACTTTTTCCAAATCCAACTTTTTCCAAATCCAACTTTTTCCAAATTCAACTTTTTCCAAATCCAACTTTTTCCAAATTCAACTTTTTCCAAATTCAACTTTTCCAAATCCAACTTTTTTCAAATACAACTTTTTCCACATTCAACTTTTTTCTTTATATCAACCTTTTTCTTTATATCAACTGTACGCTCCCGTCTTTTACTAACTCGGCGATAGCGTTGTAACGTATAATGTGCTGAGAGCCAGCCTCGAAGTAGATCTCCTGATCGACCGTGCCTGGAATGATAATGCCCATGACGTTCTTGTTGGCCCGGAGAAAGACGTGCGCGTGCATGTTCGGTTTGACGGTGAGATTCGAGACTTGAAACTCCTGAAAATTGGGCGGCATGTGTCTCAGAGCGAGAGTCCTGAAGAGCGTCTCGACGCCGGTAAGATATTCCTTAGCGAATTTCGTCTCTCCGTCGGTAAGGTAGAGCTCGTCCGGGCTGCGTTTCGCCTCCTCCGAGAGGATCAAAATCGCGTAACGCTCGATCTTCTCCAATCGCGTTCTCAGATAGCTCGATATAACGAATCTTATGCGATCGAGCTCCATCCTGTAATGTAAAACTGACGTAAGTCCGATAAATTACCAGTTAAGTAGCCGGACATTTAACCGGTTAATAACTACAGATATTTATGATAATTTACCGGAAACTATTTATTTTATCGTTGCAATCGTTGCATGCAATTAATATTTATACGTCGAGTCTTCTTTTTCATCGAAAGTATTTATTAATCTATCCATCATTAATTTTAATAAACGTTCTGTCTTTTTTTTTTTTTTTTTTTAAGAAAAGAATATTTCCCCTTTTTAACTTAAATGTATTTATTTTTTCGATAGTAACATTTTTACATTTAGAACCTTTACATTTAAAGTTTACATTTTGATTTGAGAAGAACAAGTATTTTGAGTTCGTAAATAAAACTACGATCACTTGTCACAGCAATGATTTTTTTTTCGGAAATTTTAATATATATGCGATTTTTTAATGAATACAATAAGTATTAAAGCGATTAAAGCTTTGGCGGGATTTACCGAAAATAACCGGAAAATAACTAACACAATTGACCGGTTATTTTTCAGCACTACCTGTGAATGGCCAGTCTCAGATCGCCCCTGTCCAATCGCTTCATGTTCTCGTCCATGTGCGATATTTGCTGCAGCATGCAATCGACCAGATCGGACTTGTGTGGCAAAATCTCGGGAGCGAACTTTTCGTTGAGCCAAGCGTTCTCGATCTCGGCGAGAGCTCTCTCGGCCGTGAATTCCTCCTCCTCGGTTTCCCGATCGTCCACCGTGTCCTCCATTGCTTATTCGGCGAATTAATTCAGCCTCCACTCTATATTACACTAAACGAGCACTTTGGAGCGAGAATGGCAAAAGCGTCCTCAGGCGGCTCGACGGTCACGAACCCGTGCGGACCAACGAGGCGAGTCGGTAACTTACCGACCGAGAACCACGACCGGTCATTGACCGATGAACGATAACTTACAGTTTACCCGCAATTACATTGCAATTAAAAAAAAAAGGTGCAAAGTGGTACAAAGCCTCCAAGATGAACTGACATGCGCAGTGAACGATCTATGTAGAGATAAATTATTAATGTACATATAAATTATAGATGTAGATATAAATTATAGATATAGATATAAATTATAGATATTAGGGATGTGCACGAACCAGCTTAAGGGGCTGCTGGAGCTGTTTTTTTTTTCTTTTTTAACTTGCTTTATCTGTTTTACCGACGGACCTAGACAATTTTTCAGTTCCGACTTAGCGTTGTTAATATGCTATACATGTGCGTCAAATCATGCAGGATTATGATATTGACATAAACGCTTCGGTGTGCAGTCGAATTTTGATTGAAAACTTACCATAAATGAAGAAAACCGAATATTATAGTTTGCGAAAGTGCGTGAAAGTAGTGTCACGATCGACGTACAGGTGGCTCTGCATCGTGCCCTACACTACATTCGTGCCGAGTTCATCGGCTCTGATCACCCGTCGCAAGCCCATAGACTAAATGATCGCAGTTTACACTATGCGTGATCATCTTTTGAGTGAGCAACTTTCCGACGATTTTGGAATATTCGTAGAACTTCACAGAATCGGCATGCGCGTCCTTTTGACGTATGCAAGATCTAGAATTTTTTATATCCAACAGAACAGATGCTGCAAACATTTCAGCGGCCATGTTGGTTTCCGCGACAGTTTATAATATTCGATTTTCTTTTCGGAAAAAAAAACCCCGGAAACAGACGAATTCGTGCCTTAACGGATGTTCAAATTAAACACCCGACACACACACACACACACACACACACGCACGCACGCACGCACGCACGCACGCACGCACGCACGCACGCACGCACGCACGCACGCACGCACGCACGCACGCACGCACGCACGCACGCACGCACGCACGCACGCACGCACGCACGCACGCACGCACGCAAAGATATTATTGCGATTAATGACATTGATTATTGATTTATTAAGGATATCCAGCCCTTTGATTTTGCATATCAATAATGTCAAAAGTTATCAACAAATGATGAAAAAAATTAATTATTTAAATAAAAATTCAGACAACCATTTGAAATGAATTACTTGATTTTTTAGAAGTCACATAATTTTATTCAGAATTTAAATTAAAATTGTAATTATTATTTAGATTTTAAATTTAAATTAATTTTTTTTTTTTAATTTGACAATCCGTAAAGGCACGAATTCGTCTGTTTCCGGGGGGTATTTTTTCCAGGGGTATTTTTTCCGCCTACCTTGTAGCATACATTACGGTTCGGACGGCGGTGTCCGAAACGTGGAGCGACTCCGGTTGCACAATAATCGAGGTATGCAGCGGCACGCGACCGCAACCGCAGCTTTGTTTGATATTGCCAAACGTTTTTTTTTTTTTTCTCGCTTCAACTCAACAAACTTGACGTCTCCGTTCGGGTATTCTTAGATCTGTTTTACATGTATTTTTATAGCCGCAACGATTTTTGAATTAGCTGTGTTATATCTGTATGACCTGAACAGTCCCTGATGGACAAAGCAGCACGAAATGCAGCACATGACACAATAATTACGGCACGTGCTGCACATGCCGTAATTATTGTGTCATGTGCTGCGTTTCGTGCTGCTTTGTCTATCAGGGGTATGGATAAAAACAAAACGTGCCACTTTTCACGAACGTGACAAAACCGTCTTCATAAGAAAATAACGAGATAATCCGACTCAGTAGTCGTGCTACTTTTCACGAACTACCGTCTTTATAAGAAAATCACGAAATAATCCGACTCAGTAGTGGCGCCACTTTTCACGAACTACCGTCTTTATAAGAAAATCACGAAATAATCCGACTCAGTAGTGGCGCCACTTTTCACGAACTACCGTCTTTATAAGAAAATAACGGAAATAATCCGACTCAGTAGTCGCGCCACTTCGATACAACGCCATGTTTCACTGGTCGATTAATTTCTTGATGGTACTCGGTGCCATTGCGGTTCTTCCAATTTCTTCTTCTCTACCGGTGAGAAAGGAAAATATATTGCCAAACCGTTTTTATCTTTATTGTATCCTGTCTGTGTTTAACTCTTACCTAACTAGTCAATTCGTAACTGAGCTAACTAGTCAATTTGCAAAAGGTCTCTACCCAAAACGAATAAATATTCTGTTATGTACTGCAAAGCCGATTATCACGAAACGGCTAACATTTCATTGTCTTCGAGGTAGTCCTTGAAAATAGTGTTCACTTCGCATAAATTTTCATAGAAATGAGAGGGAATCGCAAACACTTTTCGATGGTGTGAAAATCTGAAGAAAAAAAAAAAAATCAAGCATATCGAAAATGGTGAAAACATTAATTTTGCATAATAATAATATCCAAAATGTTATTAACAAATTGATGAAAAAAAATAAAATTGTTCGACAAGTCGCCCGTAAATTAACGAAAATGATTCGTTCACTTGACTGAATACGTGTGAATTATTTCTTTGTACTTTGTATTTTGTGACTTACTACACATCTTTCGCTCGTCGAAAATCCTTCTCGTTCAGCTGACTGGCTGGCCACTGCGCGCATAAAAATGTGTTTTATTGTGTGTCTAGGAAATCTGCTGTAGTTCGAAGTTTCCATGCAACAATGTGACTATAGCGCAAACGTGCCAGGTCAGTATTATATTATACGCTTTACATTTAATCGGCAAAATATAATAGTCCAGCGACAATATCGATCGAAATATTGTTAATTTTTTCTATTATTATTATTATTATTATTATTATTATTATTATTATTATTATTATTATTATTATTATTATTATTATTATTATTATTATTATTATTATTATTATTATTATTATTATTATTATTATTATTATTATTATTATTATTATTATTATTATTATTATTATTGTGAAGAGAAATATTGTAGCGTGTTGAGGGGTTCCTAGCGACGCAAGATATAAATCAAAATCTATCGATGAACGATTTTTGCGTTGATTTTTTTTTTTTTTTTCACAATAACGATCGTCATTACAGAAAGAGGCGTGGTGCAAAGTGAAAGCCGCCGCATGCGATACTTTATTCGTTTACAGGCAATACAACCTTTACGTAAGTAATTTTCTGCCCTTCGCCGTAGAATTTTTTTATTCGTTACAAGTTAATTGATTTTTGTTTTCAGTTCAACTCTTTGATGTTTGGTCCGGACATGGATAATTTCGACAGGGATTTTTGGAACGCATGCCATAATAATTTCCTGGCCTACAGGAAACTCCGAACGGATACAAATGAACCCTGATAGACGAAGCAGCACGAAACGCAGCACGTGACTCAATAATTACGGCACGTGCTGCACATGCCATAATTATTGTGTCATGTGCTGCGTTTCGTGCCGTTTGTCTATCGGGGAAGTGCCTGTAGATAATAGCGACTAGTCTGGAACAAAAAATGTTCTAGACTAGTAGTATGTTCAATGGTGGAAACATGTAGTGTTACGGAAAAATTTAATATACTATACGTATGTTTCCTCGTCAATAAGTACTACAGCAAAAAAAAAATATACTTTTTTTTTAAACTAAGTACTTAAAAAAAAATTTAAGCTATAAGCGAAAACACTGTCAAATATAAACCGATTGACACAAAAGTTTGTCAACATTTTAATTTAAGTAAGAGAACAAAATTGTCAGTAAAAAATTGTTAATAAATATTGTTCAAAAATTGTTTAAACAATAAATTGTCAAATATAAACCGATTGACATAAAATTTGGTCATAATTGTTTTTTTTTTTTAAGTAACGGAACAATATTGTCGGTAATAAGTTGAAAATTGAAATGTTCATATTTGTTTTCTCCAAAAAGATGGAAATTATAATTTTCATATCGCTTTCTCATAATGTTCCTTTATTCGCGAAGCTTCTTCTATGATAAAGCATTTTCTGTAGTATAGTGGTAGTGGTTTTATTCCATGTATGCCCTGTCGGGTTTTTACATATCCCAGTCCTTATAATAATTCCATTTCACAAACATAGAAAAAAAAACGTGCGTGTTACGGCGCGTGCTGCACATGCCATAATTAATTGTGTCATGCGCCGCGTTTCGTGCTGCTTTGACTATCAGGGTTTAGTATACATTTCCGTATTTCCTGTAGGCCCGGAAATTACCAAGGCATGCGTTCCCAAAATCCCTGTCCATATCATGCATCCAACCGTTCAACTGAAAACAAAAATCAATTAACTTTTGTAACAAATAAAAAATTCTACGGCGAAGGGCAGAAAATTACTTACGTAATAGTTGGATTGCCCGTAAATGTATAAAGTATCGCATGCGGCGGCTTTCGTTTTGCACCACGCCTCTATCTGTAATGACGATCGTTATTGTGAAAAAAAAAAAATCAACGCCAAAATCGTTCATCGATAGATTTTGATTTATATCTTGCGTCGCTAGGAACCCCTCTACACGCTACAATATTTCTCTTCACAATAAAATAATAATAATAATAATAATAATAATAATAATAATAATAATAATAATAATAATAATAATAATAATAATAATAATAATAATAATAATAATAATAATAATAATAATAATAATAATAATAATAATAATAATAATAATAATAATAATAATAATAATAATAATAATAATAATAATAATAATAATAATAATAATAATAGAAAAAATTAACAATATTTCGATCGATATTACCGCTGGACTATTATATTTTGCCGAGTAAATGTAAAGCATATAATATAATACTGACCTGACACGTTTGCGCTGTATTCACATCGTTGCATGGAAAATTCGAACTATAGCAGATTATCTAGACACACAATAAAACACATTTTTATGCGCGCAGTGGCTAGCCAGTCAGCTGAACGAGAAGGATTTTCGACGAGCGAAAGATGTGTAGTAAGTCACAAAATACAAAGTACAAAGAAATAATTCACACGTATTCAGTCAAATGAACGAATCATTTTCGTTAATTTACGGGCGACTTGTCGAACAATTTTATTTTTTTTCATCAATTTGTTAATAACATTTTGGATATTATTATTATGCAAAATTAATGTTTTCACAATTTTCGATATGCTTGATTTTTTTTTTTTTTCTTCAGATTTTCATACCATCGAAAAGTGTTTGCGATTCCCTCTCATTTCTATGAAAATTTATGCGAAGTGAACACTATTTTCAAGGACTACCTCGAAGACAATGAAATGTTAGCCGTTTCGTGATAATCGGCTTTGCAGTACATAACAGAATATTTATTCGTTTTGGGTAGAGACCTTTTGCAAATCGACTAGTTAGCTCTGTTACGAATTGACTAGTTAGGTCAGAGTTAAACACAGACAGGATACAATAAAGATAAAAACGATTTGGCAATATATTTTCCTTTCTTACCGGTATATCAGAAGAAACCGGTTGAGAAGAAGAAATTGGAAGAACCGCAATGGCACCGAGCACCATCAAGAAATTAATCGACCAGTGAAACATGGCGTTGTATCGAAGTGGCGCGACTACTGAGTCGGATTATTTCCGTGATTTTCTTATAAAGACGGTAGTTCGTGAAAAATTGCACGACTACTGAGTCGTGCTTATCTCGTTATTTTCTTATAGAGGCGGTTTTGACACGTTCGTGAAAAGTGGCACGTTTTGTTTTTATCTATACTGTTCACGTCATACAGACATAACACAGTTATATCTATGTAATGGTATACATACAATTTTTTTGTATGTATACCATTGCTTGGCTCACATGATTTAAGTTTTTTTAAATTTTTTATTTTTAGATTGTTTTGATAGGCTTATTTTTTAATTTTTTAATTTTTATATTGTTTTGAGACTTATTTTTTTTATTTTTTTTTTATTTTTAGATTGTTTATTTTTTTATTTATATTTTCTGAATCATGCGTCGCTAGGAACCCCTCTACACGCTACAATATTTCTCTTCACAATAAAATAATAATAATAATAATAATAATAGAAATAGAAAAAATTGACAATATTTCGATCGATATTATCGCTGGACTATTATATTTTGAAAAGTGGCACGTTTTGTTTTTATCTATACTGTTCACGTCATACAGATATAACACAGCTAATTCAAAATCGTTTGTTGAGTTGAACCGAAAAAAAAAAAAAAAAAACGTTTGGTAATATCGAACAAAGCTGCGGTTGCGGTCGCGTGCCCGCTGCATAACCTCGATTATTGTGCAACCGCGAGTCGCTTCACTTTTCGGACACCGCCGTCCGAACCGTAATGTATGCTACAAAAGTAAAAATGGTACGCCAAGTACTTAAAGTGTATTGTTTGATTCAGAAAATATAAATAAAAAAATAAACAATCTAAAAATAAAAAAATTGAAATTTTCATATGGCTTCCTCATATTAGTTGCAAATTTAAATTTTCATATGGCCTTCTCATAACGTTCCTTTATTTGCGAAGCTTCTTCTACGAGGAAGCATTTTCTGTATTGTTGGCTTCCTCATAGAGGAAGCTCCGCAAATAAAGGAACATTATGAGAAGGCGATATGAAAATTTAAATTTGCAACTAATATGAGGAAGCCATATGAAAATTTCAATTTTCAACTTTTATGAAGAAGCCATATGAAGATTTCAATTTTCAACTTTTATGAGGAAGCGATATGAAAAAAATTTTCAACTTGTTTTAACGTCAACGTCGTGTTTGCCTTTTATGCCGATTCAGGTTCAGCGCGAAAAAATACACCGATGTCTTTGCTTTGTTAGATCCGTGCACCTACTTCAATTAAGGGGCTGCTGGACCTTCCTGTTTTACCGACGAAAATAGGCGATTTCTTAGTTTTCACTATTCATCGTTACTATGCTACGCGCATGCTTTAAATCTTGCAGGACTGTATTAACAACATAAACGATTCGGCGTGCACTCGAATTTCGGTCGAAATCTTCCGAAAAATAAAGAAAATCGAATATTATAAACTGTCGCGGAAACCAACATGGCCGCTGAAATGTTTACAGCATCTGTTCCGTTGGATATAAAAAATTCTAGATCTTGCATACGTCAAAAGGACGCGCATGCCGATTCTGTGAAGTTCTACGAATATTCCAAAATCGTCGGAAAGTTGCTCACTCAAAAGATGATCAGGCATAGTGTAAACTGCGATCATTTAGTCTATGGGCTTGCGACGGGTGATCAGAGCCGATGAACACTGCACGAATGTAGTGTAGGGCACGATGCAGAGCCACCTGTACGTCGATCGTGACACTACGTTCACGCACTTTCGCAAACTATAATATTCGGTTTTCTTCATTTATGGTTAAGTTTTCAATCAAAATTCGACTGCACACCGAAGCGTTTATGTCAATATCATAATCCTGCATGATTTGACGCACATGTATAGCATATTAACAACGCTAAGTCGGAACTGAAAAATTGTCTAGGTCCGTCGGTAAAACAGATAAAGCAAGTTAAAAAAGAAGAAAAAAAACAGCTCCAGCAGCCCCTTAACGAAAATACAGGGTTTTGGAAATTTTTTTTTTTTCAAATTATTAAGTCACTTATCCAATATTCACCGTTTTGTGGCCACGTCTAATGTATTTTTCACCCACCGATGACGAGTCTCCGAATTATTTTACTCCTAGGGCGACACTTGATACATAAACTCGTGTCGGACAAAAAATACAACTTTTCAACAAAATTCAAAAATTTCAAAATCCCATAAAATTTTAACGTTTCAATCCATTTTCGCCAAATTTAATACGAAACATTGTACAGTGTTAGTCCATTCCCATGTCAAATTTCCGATCGATACCTCCATATTTACTCGAATTAGACCGTTTTTAGTCATTTTTGAGAAAACTCAGATAAACTCAAAATCCCATAAAATCTTACCCCTTTAATGAATTTTGACCAAATTCAATACCAAAGGTCTTCGATCAAAATAGTATATTTGTGGGCAGTTTTAGGACGATTGCTCTAATTTTACGCAAGTTAGAGCTACCACGACCTTTTTTCAAAAATTTCAAAATCGCGTAAAATCTCGAAACGGGCCTCAATCTTCATGAAATTTGCACCGAGGGAAGAGACATGACCACTCTACTAGTTCACCAAATTTCAACTGGCTATCTCGAACCGTTTCCGAGTTATAGTCTTTTTAAACGACGCAAGTTTGTCACACACATACATACACACACACACACACACACACATACGTCCGGACGTCAGCTAAAAATCACATTTCTCGACGTTTCGGACAATTTTAAGTACTCTGACACTAAAATCTCGAAAAAAATTTTTTTCACGAAAACAAAGCTTCCTCTATGAGGAAGCAAAAAAATAAAAAAATAAGCCTATCAAAACAATCTAAAAATAAAAAAAATTGAAAATAAGTCTCAAAACAATATAAAAATAAAAAAATAAAAAAATAAGCCTATCAAAACAATCTAAAAATAAAAAATTTAAAAAAACTTAAATCATGTGAGCCAAGCAATGATGTACATACAAAAAAATTGTATGTATACCATTACATAGATATAACTGTGTTATGTCTGTATGACGTGAACAGCATAGATGAAAACAAAACGTGCCACTTTTCACGAACGTGTCAAAACCGCCTCTATAAGAAAATAACGAGATAAGCACGACTCAGTAGTCGTGCAATTTTTCACGAACTACCGTCTTTATAAGAAAATCACGGAAATAATCCGACTCAGTAGTCGCGCCACTTCGATACAACGCCATGTTTCACTGGTCGATTAATTTCTTGATGGTACTCGGTGCCATTGCGGTTCTTCCAATTTCTTCTTCTCAACCGGTTTCTTCTGATATACCGGTAAGAAAGGAAAATATATTGCCAAATCGTTTTTCATCTTTATTGTATCCTGTCTGTGTTTAACTCTGACCTAACTAGTCAATTCGTAACTGAGCTAACTAGTCGATTTGCAAAAGGTCTCTACCCAAAACGAATAAATATTCTGTTATGTACTGCAAAGCCGATTATCACGAAACGGCTAACATTTCATTGTCTTCGAGGTAGGCCTTGAAAATAGTGTTCACTTCGCATAAATTTTCATAGAAATGAGAGGGAATCGCAAACACTTTTCGATGGTATGAAAATCTGAAGAAACAAAAAAAAAATCAAGCATATCGAAAATTGTGAAAACATTAATTTTGCATAATAATAATATCCAAAATGTTATTAACAAATTGATGAAAAAAAATAAAATTGTTCGACAAGTCGCCCGTAAATTAACGAAAATGATTCGTTCATTTGACTGAATACGTGTGAATTATTTCTTTGTACTTTGTATTTTGTGACTTACTACACATCTTTCGCTCGTCGAAAATCCTTCTCGTTCAGCTGACTGGCTAGCCACTGCGCGCATAAAAATGTGTTTTATTGTGTGTCTAGACAATGTGCTGTAGTTCGAATTTTCCATGCAACGATGTGAATACAGCGCGAAAGTGTCAGGTCAGTATTATATTATATGCTTTATATTTACTCGCCAAAATATAATAGTCCAGCGATAATATCGATCGAAATATTGTTAATTTTTTCTATTATTATTATTATTATTATTATTATTATTATTATTATTATTATTATTATTATTATTATTATTATTATTATTATTATTATTATTATTATTATTATTATTATTATATATATAAACCGGTGCGGTGGTCTAGTGGTTAGCGTGCTCGCTTCTAAGCCTAAGCATCGGGAGGTCGACGGTTCGATTCCCGGCTTCGTATGTTTCGACGAGAAGGGAAAAAAAAACATGGGCGAGACGAAGCTCCAGACATATACATCGGTCACTCGCACACGGTAATTCCAAGTGTGAGTGTCGGATGTATATAGCTGTACTCCATTGTTTTCATTCTCGGCGAGACGCGACGAAAGTCCGACGACGGGAATCGAACCTGAGACCGTATCGGCGTAGGGGACGTAGCGTACCCATCGCCCGGGACGACGAGTTTGTGTGTATCAGACTCGGCGCTCCGCAATAGCTATCCCTGGCCCGAGTGTAAGCTATCGTGCTCGGGCTTCATGGCACCGGGGTATGGTGCGTCATAACGATGCTTCTAGGTATGCCAGGCGACTAACCTAGAATACTTTGAGCCTTGCCTCCTCAACCTGGGGCTCTGAGGAGGCCGACCATGTTTCCCTAGCTTGGCTACAGATAGGGATGCTGGGGGACGGGGGACTAGGTAATGATACCCTGGCTACCGGCAATCCCAAGAAGGGGGGCACTGGGGGACGGGGGACTGACCAGGATACCCTGTGCAACCGGTAACCCCCAAGAAGGGATGCTGGGGGACGGGGGACTGACCGTGATACCCTGTGTAACCAGCAATTCCTACGAAGAAAGGTGTCAAGTCGCAGAAGTAGGTTGCGATAAAAAGTCAAGAAAAAGACCCGAACAACGCCTGTCGGTTGTGTTCCGCGTCTGAGGAACGCAACGTGGACAATTAAAGGCATTGCGAGTGCCCCACAAGGCCCGAGTACAATGGTCCATGACTGAGTGCTCGTATCGCTCAATACAAACAACAACAACATTATTATTATTATTATTATTATTATTATTATTATTATTATTATTATTATTATTATTATTATTATTATTATTATTATTATTATTATTATTATTATTATTATTATTATTATTATTATTATTATTATTATTATTATTATTATTATTATTATTGTGAAGAGAAATATTGTAGCGTATTGAGGGGTTCCTAGCGACGCAAGATATAAATCAAAATCTATCGATGAACGATTTTTGCGTTGATTTTTTTTTCACAATAACGATCGTCATTACAGATAGAGACGTGGTGCAAAACGAAAGCCGCCGCATGCGATGCTTTATTCATGTACAGGCAATACAACCTTTACGTAAGTAATTTTTTGCCCTTCGCCGTAGAATTTTTTATTCGTTACAAGTTAATTGATTTTTGTTTTCAGTTCAACTTTTTGATATTTGTACCTCTCATCATTCCTTTCGACAGCGATCTTTGGAACGAATGCCATTATAATTTCCTGGCCTACAGGAAATTCCGAATGGATACAAATGAACCCTGATAGACAAAACAGCACGAAACGCAGCACGTGACTCAATAATTACGGCACGTGCTGCACATGCCATAATTATTGTGTCATGTGCTGCGTTTCGTGCCGTTTGTCTATCGGGGAAGTGCCTGTAGATAATGGCGACTAGTCTGGAACAAAAAATGTTCTAGACTAGTAGTATGTTTAATGGTGGAAACATGTAGTGTTACGGAAAAATTTAATATACTATACGTATGTTTCCTCGTCAATAAGTACTACAGCAAAAAAAAAATATACTTTTTTTTTAAACTAAGTACTTATAAAAAAATTTAAGCTATAAGCGAAAACACTGTCAAATATAAACCGATTGACACAAAAGTTTGTCAACATTTTAATTTAAGTAAGAGAACAAAATTGTCAGTAAAAAATTGTTAATAAATATTGTTTAAAAATTGTTTAAACAATAAATTGTCAAATATAAACCGATTGACATAAAATTTGGTCATAATTGTTTTTTTTTTTTAAGTAACGGAACAATATTGTCGGTAATAAGTTGAAAATTGAAATGTTCATATTGGTTTCTCCAAAAAGATGGAAATTATAATTTTCATATCGCTTTCTCATAATGTTCCTTTATTCGCGAAGCTTCTTCTATGATTAAGCATTTTCTGTAGTATAGTGGTAGTAGTTTTATTCCATGTATACCCTGTCGGGTTTTTACATATCCCAGCCCTTATAATAATTCCATTACACAACCCTAGAAAAAAAATATATACATAAACACATATAACCATTTCCAAATATTCCTAGTACAATTTTCCAACACATTCCACTTTAATATTCCATATACATAATTTTAACTTAATTAAGGGGCTGCTGGAGCTGTTTTTTTTTCTTTTTTAACTTGCTTTATCTGTTTTACCGACGGACCTAGACAATTTTTCAGTTCCGACTTAGCGTTGTTAATATGCTATACATGTGCGTCAAATCATGCAGGATTATGATATTGACATAAACGCTTCGGTGTGCAGTCGAATTTTGATTGAAAACTTACCATAAATTAAGAAAACCGAATATTATAGTTTGCGAAAGTGCGTGAACGTAGTGTCACGATCGACGTACAGGTGGCTCTGCATCGTGCCCTACACTACATTCGTGCAGTGTTCATCGGCTCTGGTCACCCGTCGCAAGCCCATAGACTAAATGATCGCAGTTTACACTATGCGTGATCATCTTTTGAGTGAGCAACTTTCCGACGATTTTGGAATATTCGTAGAACTTCACAGAATCGGCATGCGCGTCCTTTTGACGTATGCAAGATCTAGAATTTTTTATATCCAACGGAACAGATGCTGTAAACATTTCAGCGGCCATGTTGGTTTCCGCGACAGTTTATAATATTCGATTTTCTTTATTTTTCGGAAGATTTCGACCGAAATTCGAGTGCACGCCGAATCGTTTATGTTGTTAATACAGTCCTGCAAGATTTAAAGCATGCGCGTAGCATAGTAACGATGAATAGTGAAAACTAAGAAATCGCCTATTTTCGTCGGTAAAACAGGAAGGTCCAGCAGCCCCTTAAAGGCTTATTTTAACACGAAGCTCGGTAGATTGTGAAGATATAGATATAGATATAGATATAGATACCGATATAGATACCGATATAGATACCGATATAGATACCGATATAGATACCGATATAGATACCGATATAGATACCGATATAGATACCGATATAGATACCGATATAGATACCGATATAGATACCGATATAGATACCGATATAGATACCGATATAGATACCGATATAGATACCGATATAGATACCGATATAGATACCGATATAGATACCGATATAGATACCGATATAGATACCGATATAGATACCGATATAGATACCGATATAGATACCGATATAGATACCGATATAGATACCGATATAGATACCGATATAGATACCGATATAGATACCGATATAGATACCGATATAGATACCGATATAGATACCGATATAGATACCGATATAGATACCGATATAGATACCGATATAGATACCGATATAGATACCGATATAGATACCGATATAGATACCGATATAGATACCGATATAGATACCGATATAGATACCGATATAGATACCGATATAGATACCGATATGAATTGTCTGCAAAAATTCCCGCGTGCGATTGAAGGCCAATGTTGAAAGACGTGCCATGAATTTTTCGAATCAATGCCATTTACAACCGTTTCTGACGTTTCGGCGAAAACGGAAGCGTCATCTGACGCGGTATTGAATTCTGCGTCCGTCAAAATGCTTTCCTTTTTCCCGAAAAATCTACGGTCTCCGAATCGCATTCGTCGCAGATTTTGTTTACCGACCGAGTCGTCTCACATGTCCCTGACTCTCGAGTCGCCTACGTTCGACGATCGACAGCGCCACCGTCGGTAATGAATCTTCCCAACGCGCCCCGACGTCTACATGTCATCCGCGTCAGCTGACTCGGAGCTGTCACTCGTGAACCATAAACACTCTGCAAAAAAAAAAAAAAGAAGAAAACACATTAAAAAAAAAAAAAAAAAAACAAACGAAATCTCCTCGGCCCGACGATCGAGCGAGCAACAATGATGAACAAGAATATGAACTCGCCGACGAAACTTACAGAATTCGCACCGCTCAGCCCGGAAGAGAGTCAACCGGTCGTCGCGTCGCTTTTCTCAAAATTGTTTGGATTCGGCAAGGGTGATATATATATATATATATACATATACACAAATATGCGTTTTTTTTTTTTTTTTTTTTTTTTAAGATCAAAGTGTTTCTCTCATTGCATTTACGATCAACTATTCTAAATCAGGTACTTCGCCGTCGAACGAAAACTCGGTAGCGTCGCCCAACAACGACGAGCACAGTTCGTCCGGAGAGTCAGACTCGTGGAAGTGCATAGACGAAAATGCGACGGACAAGTCCCAGGAGGAGGAGGACAGCGCCTCGGGCGCTTCGAGCTTTCCACTTGACGCCTCCGAGGGACGCAGCTTGCCAAATGTTCTGAAGCGCATCAGCAACATTGTGGCTCTTAAGAGCAGCGTAAGTTTGCTTACGCCAATAAAATTTTTAATTTGGGTTTTGAACTGACCGTAGATTCAGGGTTTTTTGGTTCGAGTTCAACTTTGAGTTTAGGTTTTTTTTTTCTCATTCGCGTTCGGGTTCACCAAAAAGTTTGCTTTCGCTAAAAAAAAATGTATCCAGCTTTACGTTTGGGCTCTTTTCGTTTGGGTTCAGCTTTTTAGGCTTGGGTTTACATGTAGGTTTTTGTTTTGGGTTTAGGCTGTTAGGTTGTCAGGTTGTTTGGTTGTTTGGTTCGCGTTTGGGTTGTTAGGTTTTGGTTTAGATTTTTAGATTTTTAGGTTTGGGTTTAACTTTAGATTTTTAGGTTTTTTGGTTTGGGTTTAGGTTGTTAGGTTTGGGTTTAGGTTGTAAGGTTTGGGTTTAGGTTGTAAGGTTTGGGTTTAGGTTGTAAGGTTTGGGTTTAGGTTGTAAGGTTTGGGTTTAGGTTGTTATGTTTGGGTTTAGGTTGTTAGGTTTGGGTTTAGGTTGTTAGGTTTGGGTTTGGGTTTAGGTTGTAAGGTTTGGGTTTAGGTTGTTAGGTTTGGGTTTAGGTTGTAAGGTTTGGATTTAGGTTGTTAGGTTTGGGTTTAGGTTGTAAGGTTTGGATTTAGGTTGTAAGGTTTGGATTTAGGTTGTAAGGTTTGGGTTTAGGTTGCTAGGTTTGGGTTTAGGTTGTTAGGTTTGGGTTTAGGTTGTTAGGTTTGGGTTTAGGTTGTTAGGTTTGGGTTTAGGTTGTTAGGTTTGGGTTTAGGTTGTAAGGTTTGGATTTAGGTTGTAAGGTTTGGATTTAGGTTGCAAGGTTTGGGTTTAGGTTGTTAGGTTTGGGTTTAGGTTGTTAGGTTTGGGTTTAGGTTGTAAGGTTTGGGTTTACGTATTGCGGGTTTAGGTTGTTAGGTTGTTTGATTCGGGTTTGGGTTTAGGCTCTAAGGTTTGGATTTGGGTTTAGGTTGTTGGGATTGGATTTGGGTTTAGGTTGTTGGGTTTGGATTTGGGTTTAGGTTGTTAAGTTGTTTGGTTCGGGATTTGGTTGTTAGGTTGTTTGATTCCGGTTTGGGTTGTTAGGTTTGGATTTACGTATTTCAGGTTTGAGTTTATTTTTCTAGGTTTGGATGTATGTTTTCAAGTTTGGGTTTAGAATTTCAGGTTTAGTTCTTTAGATTTGGGATTTTTAGATTTGAGTTTAGGTTTTTAGGTTTGGGTTAAGGTTTTTAGGTTTCGGGCGGATTTTGGGTCTTTCGGTTTGGGGTTTTTAGATTTGGGTTCGGGTTATTTGGTTTGGCTTCGAATCTTTGGGTCCGGGTCTAGGTTTGGGTTTGGTACACGAAATTGAACTAATTTTTTTTTTTTTTTTTTTTTTTTTTTTTTAATATCGCATTGCACACGATTCGAGAATGAATTGTCAATGTTAATCGTAATATTTCCGATCGCAGAATCTCAAATCGTACAAGGATTCCCAATTGAGAAGCTTCTGGATGCCGGACAGCGTGTCGAAGCAGTGTTACGAGTGCGGCGAGCGTTTCACGACCTTTCGACGGAGGCATCACTGCCGTGTTTGCGGTCAGATATTCTGCTCGAAGTGCTGCTCCGACGAGATTCCCGGCAAAATAATGGGCTGCACCGGTACACGACACGGATCGTCATTGCCACGGTGTCCGGAGGTCCCGGAAAATGATCGTCCTTATATAAAAAAATAAAATAAAAAAAATTAAGTCCTCAAATTAAATTAAAAAAAAAAGAAAAAAGGATTTAATTTTTTTTTTTTTTAATGACCTTGGAAAGAAATGGGAAATGTTCGGGAATTACTGGCGAATTTTTTTCTGGACACCGTGTCGGTTTGATATTTAGTTATAAATTTTTTGAACATTTTTTAATTTTATTTTATTTTTTTTTTATTTTATTTTTATTTTATTTTTTTTTCAAAGCTTGTCCCGCTTTCAGGCGACCTGCGAGTCTGCACGTACTGCTGCAAGGTAGTTCTGTCCTATCTGCAGTCGTCGGACATGAGGAGCGACCTCTCCGCGGACTTGAAGGCCCTGCAGGCCGACCTGCAGGTTAAGTACGGCAGAGTCGATTCCCGAGCGGTTCCGCAGCAGGAGTCGAGCAGCGACAGGATGGAGGACGAGACTCGAGTCTGCAGAAAGGCCAGCGTGGGGTACATGGAGGAGAATTACGCACTCGGACGGTACGGTCGAAGGTTTTTTTTTTTTAGTCAATTTTTTTTTTTTTCACCCACATTCGATCGAAAAATTGTTGTTCACATAAATTCGATGGGGAAAAAAAAAAAAATGTTCGCCCAAATTCCATGGAAAAAAAAGGTTCGGCCCAAAATCGATGGGAGAAAAAAAAATTTCACCCCAAATTCGATGTGAAAAAAAAAAATTTCGCTCGAAATTCGATGGGAAAAATTTATTCGCGCAAATTTGATGGAAAAACATTTGCTTTTTTTTCACCCAAATTTCATGGAATTTTTTGTTTTTATAATACTGAGCAATATAATTTAATGAAATCTTCGCAGTTCGACGAGCAGCTATCTGGGTGGGCAAGAGCGTTCCCGGGTTCTGCAAAATTCGGCGCCCCTGAGGATCATCTACGAGGAACTCTTTCGCTCCAGCAAAGCGATACCACTGCAGACTCATCGGGTACGGCTGAAGAGTTTTCACAACTGTTTTACCGGCAGCGAGCTCGTTAACTGGATCATATCGCACAACAAGGCAACGACCCGGTTCGCAAAATTCGTTCATTGGATTTTTTTCTCCTGGATAATTATCAATGATTATCAATGATTATCAATGATTATCAATGATTATCAATGATTATCAATGATTATCAATGATTATCAATGATTATCAATGATTATCAATGATTATCAATGATTATCAATGATTATCAATGATTATCAATGATTATCAATGATTATCAATGATTATCAATGATTATCAATGATTATCAATGATTATCAATGATTATCAATGATTATCAATGATTATCAATGATTATCAGTGATTATCAACGATTATCAATGATTATCAATGATTATCAATGATTATCAATGATTATCAATGATTATCAATGATTATCAATGATTATCAATGATTATCAACGATTATCAGTGATTATCAACGATTATCAACGATTATCAACGATTATCAACGATTATCAACGATTATCAACGATTACCAACGATTATCAACGATCATCAACGATCATCAATGATTATCAACGATCATCAATGATTATCAACGATCATCAATGATTATCAATTATTGTCAAAGATTATCAATGATTGTCAAAGATTATCAATGATTATCAATGATTGTCAATGATTGTCAATGATTGTCAATGATTGTCAATGATTGTCAATGATTGTCAATGATTGTCAATGATTGTCAACGATTATCAATGATTATCAATGATTATCAATGATTATCAATGATTATCAATGAATATCAATGATTGTCAATGATTATCAAAGATTGTCAATGATTGTCAACGATTGTCAATGATTATCAATGATTATCAATGATTATCAATGATTATCAATGATTATCAATGATTATCAATGATTATCAATGATTATCAATGATTATCAATGATTATCAATGATTATTAATGATTATCAATGATTATTAATGATTATTATTAACGAGGTTTTATTTCCAGCGTCCAGGCAGTCGCGATCGGGCAGGCATTGCTGGAGGCGGGCTTCATCGAGTCGGCACAGTCGGAGAACCCGTTCGGCGACGGTCCCGCCCTCTTCAGGCCAATAAAACTCTCCCGCATGCAGAGCTACGAATCACTGGACCAGGAAAGAGCGACGTGCGACTCTCAGGAACCGGCGTGGGTGACGACAATACCCCAGCACGATTCCACGACCGGTGAGAGACGAGACTCGTCCCTTTCCGCTCGCTAGTTCGTCAACGCCTCTCCCAGTCCGTAATGTCGGATGTGGCATGTTTTTTTTTTTTTTTTTTTTTTTTTTTTTTTAGAAAACCCGATTTCTTCATATTTTCTTAACATTAACATTTTTTTTTGTTAATTTCGAAGATTTTGAACTTTAAAGATTAAAAATTTTTTTAATTTGAATTTTTTAAAATTTGAATTTTTTAAAATTTGAATTTTTTAAAATTTGAATTTTTTAAAATTTGAATTTTTTAAAATTTGAATTTTTTAAAATTTGAATTTTTTAAAATTTGAATTTTTTAAAATTTGAATTTTTTAAAATTTGAATTTTTTAAAATTTGAATTTTTTTAAAATTTGAATTTTTTAAAATTTGAATTTTTTAAAATTTGAATTTTTGTAAAATTTGAATTTTAAATTTTAAATTAATATTGATAAATAATGGATAAATGTCGAATTCGCAGATTCGGAGAGCGAAACGAAGCAAGGGGACTTCCAGCCGGCCGGCCGTTTGCCCTCGTCGAGTTCGAGTTTCTACCTCGACCTGAATCTCGAGGCGTCGACGGTGACGCTGAAGCGACCGACCTCCGAGGATCTCTGCGCTGGCAACGCGATCGACGACGGCGCGGCGACCGCGTGCAGCGGCAACAACAGCAGCGGCAGCAGCAGCACGTCGGGCAGTTGCAACAAGAACGCCGACGGTGCGATCAAGCAGAAGGAAATTAACATAAAGTCGCATTGCTGCGAGTCCGGTGTGACCGACGAATTGCTGAGCCCGGACACGCTTCACGTTCAGGAATTAAAGGAGCCCAACAGCTGGCACAAAACCACCAACCTGAGGAGCGCCTTCGGCGAGATGAGCGCTTACAATGCCCTGACGTTAGTCCCAATCCCACACGGATAATTATTATTCATCCATCCATTGATCCATTGATTTATAGATCCATCGATTTATAGATCCATTGATTTATAGATCCATTGATTTATAGATCCATTGATTTATAGATCCATTGATTTATAGATCCATTGATTTATAGATCCATTGATTTATAGATCCATTGATTTATAGATCCATTGATCCATTGATCCATTGACCCATTGATCCATTGATCCATTGATCCATTGATCCATTGATCCATTGATTTATTGATCCATTGATCCATTGATCCATTGATCCAATGATCCATTGATCCTTTGATCCATTGATCCATCGATGATCCATCGATCCATCGATCCATCGATGATCCGTCGATCCATCGATGATCCATCGATCCATCGATGATCCATCGATCCATTGATCCATAGATCATCCATTGATCCATCGATGATCCATTGATCCATTGATCCATTGATCCATTGATCCATTGATCCATTGATCCATTGATCCATTGATCCATTGATCCATTGATCCATTGATTTATTGATCCATTGATCCATTGATCCATTGATCCATTGATCCATTGATCCATTGATCCTTTGATCCATTGATCCATCGATGATCCATCGATTCATCGATGATCCGTCGATCCATCGATGATCCATCGATCCATCGATGATCCATCGATCCATCGATGATCCATCGATCCATTGATCCATTGATCCATAGATCATCCATTGATCCATCGATGATCCATCGATGATCCATTGATCCATCGATGATCCATTGATCCATCGATGATCCATTGATCCATCGATGATCCATTGATCCATCGATGATCCATTGATCCATCGATGATCCATTGATCCATCGATGATCCATTGATCCATCGATGATCCATTGATCCATTGATCCATCGATCATCCATTGATCCATCGATGATCCATTGATCCATCGATCATCCATTGATCCATCGATCATCCATTGATCCATCGATCATCCATTGATCCATCGATCATCCATTGATCCATCGATCATCCATTGATCCATCGATCATCCATTGATCCATCGATCATCCATTGATCCATCGATCATCCATTGATCCATCGATCATCCATTGATCCATCGATCATCCATTGATCCATCGATCATCCATTGATCCATCGATCATCCATTGATCCATCGATCATCCATTGATCCATCGATCATCCATTGATCCATCGATCATCCATTGATCCATCGATCATCCATTGATCCATCGATCATCCATTGATCCATCGATGATCCATTGATCCATCGATCCATCGCTGCTCCATTGATCCATCGATGATCCATTGATCCGTCGACGATCCATTGATCCATGGATCCCTTGATCCATCGATTCATTGATCGCTAATCGTTAATGATTAATTACAGATGCGCGTACAGGCAGCACGAGGCCTCGCTGATCGGACAACTGCTCAACAAGGAGGGTCTGTCGGAAGGCTGGACCGATACGATACTCTCCCTCGCTCACGACATTATCGATCACATACGTCCGGATCTCTATCACGACGCCGACGACATGGACGTGCGCCACTACGTGCAGATTAAAAAATCACCGGGTGGCAAGAGGCACGACTGCGAGATTGTTTCCGGTGTCGTTTGCAGCAAGAACGTCGCACATCGGGGCATGAACGCGATGATTGCCAATCCGAAGATACTGCTCCTCAAGTGCGGCCTCATGTATCAGAGGGTCGAGGGCAAACTCCTCAGTCTCGAGCCCGTAATGATGCAGGTACAAATTCTCCTCGTTCACCTGAAATTCGTATTAATTGCATTCATAAAAAAATAATCATTATTTAAAAAAATTATAATTATAATTTAAATAATTATTATTTAAATAATCATTATTTTAAAAAATTATAATTATAATTTAAATAATTATTATTTAAATAATCATTATTTAAAAAAATTATAATTATAATTTAAATAATTATTATTTAAATAATCATTATTTTTAAAAATGATAATTATTATTTAAAAATTTTTTTTTTTTTTTTACGATAATAATTTTGTTTATAATAATAATTCGTTGGATTGCAGGAAAACGAGTATCTCGGCCACACAGTCGCGAGGATAACGGCTCTCGGGCCCGACGTCGTTCTCGTACACCGGCCGGTGTCCAGACTGGCCCAGGACAGATTCCGACAGTGCGGAGTTACTCTCGTCCTCAACGTCAAGCTCAGCGTTCTCGAGAGGGTCGCGAGATGCACCGGCGGCGCTATCGTCAGTACGATAGATCATCTCACGACCCGCTACAAGCTCGGAAGTTGCCAGAAGTTCTACCTTCGCAACTTTCCGAACGACAAGAGTACGTCATTCAGAAAAAAAAAAAAAAAAACGATACATTTTCTTTCCGAAACAATCGAAATACCGAAACGAAACAGATCGTCGGTAAAGGAGATTCCTGTGCCGGAAACATATACATTGCGCGGAAAGATTTCTGAAACTGAGTTCGAAATATTTCGAAAATTATTCCAAAACGTTTCTAAAATGATTTTAAATATTTCCAAAATGATCGAAAAAATATTTCCAAAATGGTTGTAAATATTTCCAAAATAATTGTAAATATTTCCAAAATGATTGTAAATATTTCCAAAATGATTGTAAATATTTCCAAAATGATTGTAAATATTTCCAAAATGATTGTAAATATTTCCAAAATGATTGTAAATATTTCCAAAATGATTGTAAATATTTCCAAAATGATTGTAAATATTTCCAAAATGATTGTAAATATTTCCAAAATGATTGTAAATATTTCCAAAATGATTGTAAATATTTCCAAAACGATTTCGAAATATTTATGAAATGATTTCGAAATATTTCCAAAACGATTTCGAAATATTTATGAAATGATTTCGAAATATTTTTAAAACGATTTAGAAATATTTCTAAAATGATTTTAAAAAATGTCTAAAAGCATTTCAAAATATTTCCGAAATTATTTGAAAATATTTCTTGTTATAAGATCAACGATTGATTTTTTAAAATGTTTCCTCCAGACGGCTACAAGACGCTGATGTACTTCGAGGGTTGCCCGAAGCCTCATCTGGGAGCGACGATCCTTCTCCGCGGTGGTTCCCAGTCCGAGCTCAAGAGGGTAAAAAAAGTCACCTCGATGATGATCTTCGCCTCGTACTCGTGGAGATTAGAAAAATCGTTTCTGATGGACGAATTCGCGAAACCGCCGTCGCAGCACGACGGCGCCTTCCTGGAGGACGAGAGCCCGGTCGAGTCTCCCAGGGACGATACTCCCTTCGAGGCTTCCGGTCAAGCCGTTCGGAGGAAGAAAAAAAAATCCAACCCCGAAGCGAACTCCACACTCGTAGCCGACTCGCCGAGCATCTTCGACGACGAGTCGAGAAACTCCGTCGACGAGGCTCGTCCGAGAATCTCCGAGGATTCTCCGCTGAGCGTCGAGACCCTCAAGAGGGTCTCCACTATCCTGGGCGACGACGTCGACCCCTACGACACGCTCAGGTAGTGCTGTAAAATAATCGGTTAATTGTGTTAGTTTCTAAAATAATTGGTAATTTGGCCAGTTACATTACCGGCTATTTTCGGTAAAGAACGTGCTGCCAACACTTTATTGATTAACCTATTATCTGTTAATTACCCACTTATTTTCTATTCATTTTTCTATAAATGTTCTATACATTTTCTATTCATTTTCTATAAATTTTCTATAAATTTTCTATAAATTTTCTATAAATTTTCTATAAATTTTCTATAAATTTTCTATAAATTTTCTATAAATTTTCTATAAATTTTCTATAAATTTTCTATAAATTTTCTATAAATTTTCTATAAATTTTCTATAAATTTTCTATTCATTTTCTATTCATTTTCTATTCATTTTCTATTCATTTTCTATTCATTTTCTATTCATTTTCTATTCATTTTCTATTCATTTTCTATTCATTTTCTATTCATTTTCTATTCATTTTCTATTCATTTTCTATTCATTTTCTATTCATTTTCTATTCATTTTCTATTCATTTTCTATTCATTTTCTATTCATTTTCTATTCATTTTCTATTCATTTTCTATTCATTTTCTATTCATTTTCTATTCATTTTCTATTCATTTTCTATTTATTTTCTATTTATTTTCTATTTATTTTCTATTTATTTTCTATTTATTTTCTATTCATTTTCTATTCATTTTCTATTCATTTTCTATTCATTTTCTATTCATTTTCTATTATCAATTAAAAAATTGCGTATATATTAAAATTTCCGAAAAAAAGATTGCTGTGGCAAGTAATAATAGCTTTATGATAAAATGGTATTCACGAGGAAATGACAAGATACTGAGAATATATTTCACTATTATCGAGATTCCAAAGACTTGATGAGAGCAAGGACTGATTGTATTTCGAACATTCTTAGTTAATTTACTTCAAAAAGTTTATATGTATATTTTTTTCCCAAGAAAAATATAAACTCATAAAATTTTGATTAAAAAAAAAAAACAATGCAACAACTTGAATGATCGATGAAATATTTAATCGATTTCATTTACAAAACTAAAGTAGTTTTATCTTCTCCAAAAAAAAAAAAAAAAAAAAAAATTATAAACTATTTAAATTCAGATTAACAGGTAATAAGAAAAAAATATTAAAATACTGAAAAAATTAATAAATTTCATTTAAAAAGTTGAGATATTCTTTACTTAAAAAAAAAAAAGTTTACTAAAACTAATGACGAATAAATTAATACATACTTTTGATTAAAAAAAGACCACTCGACCTATGAAGATTAAAAAAAAAAAAATAGTCGTAGTTATTAAGCAGTTAAATATTATTAGACTTAAATTATACAAAATATACACCGCAACTAAACAATATATTAAGGGGCTGCTGGACCTTCCTGTTTTACCGACGAAAATAGGCGATTTCTTAGTTTTCACTATTCATCGTTACTATGCTACGCGCATGCTTTAAATCTTGCAGGACTGTATTAACAACATAAACGATTCGGCGTGCACTCGAATTTCGGCCGAAATCTTCCGAAAAATAAAGAAAATCGAATATTATAAACTGTCGCGGAAACCAACATGGCCGCTGAAATGTTTGCAGCATCTGTTCTGTTGGATATAAAAAATTCTAGATCTTGCATACGTCAAAAGGACGCGCATGCCGATTCTGTGAAGTTCTACGAATATTCCAAAATCGTCGGAAAGTTGCTCACTCAAAAGATGATCACGCATAGTGTAAACTGCGATCATTTAGTCTATGGGCTTGCGACGGGTGATCAGAGCCGATGAACTCGGCACGAATGTAGTGTAGGGCACGATGCAGAGCCACCTGTACGTCGATCGTGACACTACTTTCACGCACTTTCGCAAACTATAATATTCGGTTTTCTTCATTTATGGTTAAGTTTTCAATCAAAATTCGACTGCACACCGAAGCGTTTATGTCAATATCATAATCCTGCATGATTTGACGCACATGTATAGCATATTAACAACGCTAAGTCGGAACTGAAAAATTGTCTAGGTCCGTCGGTAAAACAGATAAAGCAAGTTAAAAAAGAAAAAAAAACAGCTCCAGCAGCCCCTTAAATATTATTAGACTTAAATTATACAAAATATACACCGCAACTAAACAATATATTAAGGGGCTGCTGGACCTTCCTGTTTTACCGACGAAAATAGGCGATTTCTTAGTTTTCACTATTCATCGTTACTATGCTACGCGCATGCTTTAAATCTTGCAGGACTGTATTAACAACATAAACGATTCGGCGTGCACTCGAATTTCGGCCGAAATCTTCCGAAAAATAAAGAAAATCGAATATTATAAACTGTCGCGGAAACCAACATGGCCGCTGAAATGTTTGCAGCATCTGTTCTGTTGGATATAAAAAATTCTAGATCTTGCATACGTCAAAAGGACGCGCATGCCGATTCTGTGAAGTTCTACGAATATTCCAAAATCGTCGGAAAGTTGCTCACTCAAAAGATGATCACGCATAGTGTAAACTGCGATCATTTAGTCTATCGGCTTGCGACGGGTGATCAGAGCCGACGAACACGGCACGAATGTAGTGTAGGGCACGATGCAGAGCCACCTGTACGTCGATCGTGACACTACGTTCACGCACTTTCGCAAACTATAATATTCGGTTTTCTTCATTTATGGTTAAGTTTTCAATCAAAATTCGACTGCACACCGAAGCGTTTATGTCAATATCATAATCCTGCATGATTTGACGCACATGTATAGCATATTAACAACGCTAAGTCGGAACTGAAAAATTGTCTAGGTCCGTCGGTAAAACAGATAAAGCAAGTTAAAAAAGAAAAAAAAAAAACAGCTCCAGCAGCCCCTTAACATACTTACATAAAAATCCTCAGGCTCTTCAAACCCTCGAGCCGAGCCGCCCTGGACGAGAGAAGAAAATCCTCCGACCCGGAGAACCCAGCAGGATCCTCGACGCCGCGAGAAAAAATCCCCTCCGACGTGAAGCGTCTTCAGGGCCGCTCGGCGAGCGACCCGAGCGACGCCTACGACACCCTCAAGCTCTTCAGGAACTCCCCGAGCCTCCCGGACGACAAGAAAAAATCCTCCGAGAAAGAAAAAAATTGCCCCGAATTTTCGGAAGCTGCTCCGAAACTGAGAGAAAAAATTCCCTCGGAGGAAAAACGCGTTCACGGCCAGTCGGTCAGCGACCGGAGCGACCCCTTGCACCAGCTCCTCAACGAGGACGACGAGGCTCAGCCGAAGCCGAATCAGGACCCGAAGAGCTCCGAGAACTTCCCAAAGTCCGACCCGACTCGTCAGACTCGCCTGAGCGTCGCGGATCTTCCGCTGCTCAACAAGTTCAAGAAAGCCCTCGACGACACGACGCTGAGCCTGTCGCCTTATTTGAAATTTTCAATTCCGTACCTGGAGACCGAGCCGGGTCGAAACTGCGTTTTGCGCCGATTTTTCCCGAAGGAAATCTTCTACTCGGTTCACTTGCTCGACGCCGTCCCGGGCGGTCGAGCTGGATCCTCGATGGAGCATCTCGATGAGTCGTCGTCGACCTGGCGACTACGACCCGAGCATCCGTTCATTCGCGCGAAGTTCACCGCGAGCCTGGAGAGCCGATCCGTGCAGTCGCTCCTGGCGAACTTCCGGGCGTGCGGCAGCCGCCTCCTGGTGGACAGCGTCGTCGCGCGACCTCGCGCCGAGCCCGAGCCGAGGCCCGAAGTCCCCGACTGCCTCGAGCCCGAGAATCATCAACGGCTCTCGGTGCTCTTCTGCAGCTTCTCCGGGAACAGAAGCAACGCGCCGACCTTCTGCGTCAATCCTTGGGTCGTCAAGATGGATCTGTACGGCAGAAACGACATTGCCCTCGGGAGGTTCCTGGAGCGATACTGTCTCAATCCGGACTACAAGTGCCTCCAGGTAGCCTCGCGGAATTAACCGGTTAATTGTTTTTTTTTTTTTTTTTTTTTTTTTCGATTGTTTTGGGGGTGTGCGAGTAGCGTTTGAATTTAATTTTATTGAATATCGAATCGATTCAAAATTTTAATAATTTAGAAAAATTCGAATAATTCGAATGTTTATTAATAATTCAAGACAGTTCGGATATTTTGAATATTTGTGAATAATTTTTTTTTTTTATATCGATTAATACGAATATTCATGAATTTTGCGAAAATTCGAATGTTTCGAATAATTTTTTGGTGAAATTGATATTCGAATGATGAAATTCCGATTACAATGAATCTGAGCACAAAAATTGTATTCATTGGATGAAGAATTTTTATTACTAAGAACTTACGCTCATTGATTTTTTAATTTTTTTATTTTGAAAAAATGTCTGAAAAATCTGAAAAAATTCATACGTGTTCAGAAAAATAAATGAATCATTTTCATAGAAAAAAAAAAAAATGGTTGTTTTGCCGGGCAATTTGTTAAACAATTATTTTTTTTATTAATTTGTTAATAACATTTTGGAATTATTATTGTGCAAAATCAATCTCTTCAGTACCTTTGATCTGCATGCATTTTTTCACATTTTCATATAATCGAGAAGTACTTGCAATATTCGCTTACTTTTTGTCGAACTTACGCGAGATGAGCGGCAAGCGACGTATGCATAGATTAAGGTAGTCCTAGCGGACAGCCTGAGCCCACATGAGTTCAGAGAGAATTGGGAGAGAATTGCGAACACTTCTCGATGGGATAAAAATTCGAAAAAAATCAAGCATATGGAAGGTGCTGAAAAGATTGATTTTACATAATAATAACTCCAAAATATTATTAACAAATGCATAAAAAAAAAATTGTTCAACAAATTCCCCGGCAGCTTAACTTTTTGTTCATATAAAAACAATTTGTTAATCTTTTTGAATGCGTATGAATTTTTTCAGAATTTTATCTAATTTTTGAAAATCACGTTTTTTTATTAACTAAAAACGCTATTTTCAAAAATTAGACAAAATTCTGAAAAAAATTCATACGTATTCAAAAAGATTAACTCATTGTTTTTATACGAACAAAAAGTTAAGTTGCCGGAAGATTTGTTGAACAATTATTTTTTTTCATTCATTT
Source organism: Exephanes ischioxanthus (assembly GCA_958510785.1). Classification (NCBI taxonomy): domain Eukaryota; kingdom Metazoa; phylum Arthropoda; class Insecta; order Hymenoptera; family Ichneumonidae; genus Exephanes; species Exephanes ischioxanthus. The sequence continues at coordinate 4,860,870 of OY294026.1, forward strand.
GTTAATAACATTTTGGAATTATTATTATGCAAAATCAATCTTCTCAGTACCTTCCATATGGTTGATTTTTTTCAGATTTTTATCTCATCGCGAAGTATTCGCAATTCCAGTCTCAATTCGCTCTGAGCTCACGTGGGCTCAGAGAGAATTGAGAGAGAATTGCGAACACTTCTCGATGGGATAAAAATTCGAAAAAAAACAAGCATATGGAAGGTGCTGAAAAGATTGATTTTACATAACAATAACTCCAAAATATTATTAACAAATGCATAAAAAAAAAAAATTGTTCAACAAATTCCCCGGCAACTTAACTTTTTGTTCATATAAAAACAATTTGTTAATCTTTTTGAATGCGTATGAATTTTTTCAGAATTTTATCTAATTTTTGAAAATCACGTTTTTTTATTAACTAAAAACGCTATTTTCAAAAATTAGACAAAATTCTGAAAAAAATTCATACGTATTCAAAAAGATTAACTCATTGTTTTTATACGAACAAAAAGTTAAGTTGCCGGAAGATTTGTTGAACAATTATTTTTTTTCATTCATTTGTTAATAACATTTTGGAATTATTATTATGCAAAATCAATCTTCTCAGTACCTTCCATATGGTTGATTTTTTTCAGATTTTTATCTCATCGCGAAGTATTCGCAATTCCAGTCTCAATTCGCTCTGAGCTCACGTGGGCTCAGAGAGAATTGAGAGAGAATTGCGAACACTTCTCGTTGGGATAAAAATTCGAAAAAAATCAAGCATACGGAAGGTGCTGAAAAGATTGATTTTGCATAACAATAACTCCAAAATATTATTAACAAATGCATAAAAAAAAAAAATTGTTCAACAAATTCCCCGGCAACTTAACTTTTTGTTCATATAAAAACAATTTGTTAATCTTTTTGAATGCGTATGAATTTTTTCAGAATTTTATCTAATTTTTGAAAATCACGTTTTTTTTATTAACTAAAAACGCTATTTTCGAAAAATTAGACAAAATTCTGAAAAAAATTCATACGTATTCAAAAAGATTAACTCATTGTTTTTATACGAACAAAAAGTTAAGTTGCCGGAAGATTTGTTGAACAATTATTTTTTTCATTCATTTTTTAATAACATTTTGGAATTATTATTATGCAAAATCAAATCTTTTCAGTACCTTCCATATGGTTGATTTTTTTCAGATTTTTATCTCATCGCGAAGTATTCGCAATTCCAGTCTCAATTCGCTCTGAGCTCACGTGGGCTCAGAGAGAATTGAGAGAGAATTGCGAACACTGCTCGTTGGGATAAAAATTCGAAAAAAATCAAGCATACGGAAGGTGCTGAAAAGATTGATTTTACATAACAATAACTCCAAAATATTATTAACAAATGCATAAAAAAAAAAAATTGTTCAACAAATTCCCCGGCAACTTAACTTTTTGTTCATATAAAAACAATTTGTTAATCTTTTTGAATGCGTATGAATTTTTTCAGAATTTTATCTAATTTTTGAAAATCACGTTTTTTTTATTAACTAAAAACGCTATTTTCAAAAATTAGACAAAATTCTGAAAAAAATTCATACGTATTCAAAAAGATTAACTCATTGTTTTTATACGAACAAAAAGTTAAGTTGCCGGAAGATTTGTTGAACAATTATTTTTTTTCATTCATTTGTTAATAACATTTTGGAATTATTATTATGCAAAATCAAATCTTTTCAGTACCTTCCATATGGTTGATTTTTTTCAGATTTTTATCTCATCGCGAAGTATTCGCAATTCCACTCTCAATTCGCTCTGAGCTCACGTGGGCTCAGGCTGTCCGCAAGGACTACCTTGAATATCCCATGAATTTTTTTTTACACTCTTTATTAACCGATTTTTCATGCCCACATGCACAGGCCTGCAGGACCGACGTCGGCCAGCACGAGCGTCGCTTCGCCCACGAGGGCGGTTGCATCCACATAAGCCTCGCCGAGATGAGCACCGAGCCCTTCGGCCACGAGAACAACGGCCAGATCCTGATGTGGAGCAAGTGTCACCGCTGCAAGAGCGTCTCCCCGGTCGTGCCGATGTCCTCGGACACGTGGTCGCTCTCGTTCGCCAAGTACCTCGAGCTCCGCTTTCACGGCCGGGTCTACACGAAGCGCGGCGCCGAGGACTGCAGACACTCCATCCACCAGGAACACTCGCAGTACTTCGCGAGGAAAAATATGCTCGCTGTATTCAAGTACACCGAGATTTCCCAGTGGGAGATTTCACTTCCGCCGCCCCTCATAAGCATCGACTACGACGCGAAGCAGCACGCGAACGTCATCGAGGAGATAAAGAGTTTGGCGCTGAAGGGGGACGAGGTGTTCAGTAGCATAAGGGAAAAATTGTCGGGTGTCCAGGTCGATCCTGAGGTGCTGAGCGCCGCGAAGCAGCAGCTCGTCAAGGATCAGCAATGCTTCAAGAATAAGATCGAGGAGATTCAGCTCAAGCTGACCTCGCCGACGCTGGAGAACAGGAGGATGGAGGGCAAGAGCTCCGAGCGCCAGGTGCGTTATTCGCGGGTTCGTGGAGGCGAATTAAGGTAGTCCTTGCGGACAGCCTGAGCCCACGTGAGTTCAGATGCGAATTGAGAGTGGAATTGCGAATACCTCGCGATGAGATAAAAATCTGAAAAAAATCAACCATATGGAAGGTACTGAAAAGATTGATTTTGCATAATAATAATTCCAAAATGTTATTAACAAATGAATGAAAAAAAAAATTGTTCAACAAATCTTCCGGCAACTTAACTTTTTGTTCATATAAAAACAATAAGTTAATCTTTTTGAATACGTATGAATTTTTTTCAGAATTTTGTCTAATTTTTGAAAATTGCTTTTTTAGTTAATAAAAAAACGTGATTTTCAAAAATTAGATAAAACTCTGAAAAAAATTCATACGTATTCGAAAAGATTAACAAATTGTTTTTATATGAACAAAAAGTTAAATTGCCGGGGAATTTGTTGAACAATTTTTTTTTTTTTTTGTGCATTTGTTAATATTTTGGAGTTATTATTATGTGAAATCAATCTTTTCAGCACCTTCCATATGCTTGATTTTTTTCGAATTTTTATCCCATCGAGAAGTGTTCGCAATTCTCTCTCAATTCTCTCTGAACTCATGTGGGTTCAGACGCGAATTGAGAGTGGAATTGAGAATACTTCGCGATGAGATAAAAATCTGAAAAAAATCAACCATATGGAAGGTACTGAAAAGATTGATTTTGCATAATAATAATTCCAAAATGTTATTAACAAATGAATGAAAAAAAAAATTGTTCAACAAATCTTCCGGCAACTTAACCTTTTGTTCATATAAAAACAATAAGTTAATCTTTTTGAATACGTAGGAATTTTTTTCAGAATTTTGTCTAATTTTTGAAAATTGCTTTTTTAGTTAATAAAAAAACGTGATTTTCAAAAATTAGATAAAACTCTGAAAAAAATTCATACGTATTCGAAAAGATTAACAAATTGTTTTTATATGAACAAAAAGTTAAATTGCCGGGGAATTTGTTGAACAATTTTTTTTTTTATGCATTTGTTAATAATATTTTGGAGTTATTATTATGTGAAATCAATCTTTTCAGCACCTTCCATATGCTTGATTTTTTTCGAATTTTTATCCCATCGAGAAGTGTTCGCAATTCTCTCGCAATTCTCTCTGAACTCATGTGGGTTCAGGCTGTCCGCTAGGACTACCTCAAGGTAATGTTTTGGAAACATTTCAAAAACAATGTTACATGATTATAAATAAATAATAAATAATAAATAATAAATAATAAATAATAAATAATAAATAATAAATAATAAATAATAAATAATAAATAATAAATAATAAATAATAAATAATAAATAATAAATAATAAATAATAAATAATAAATAATAAATAATAAATAATAAATAATAAATAATAAATAATAAATAATAAATAATAAATAATAAATAATAAATAATAAATAATAAATAATAAATAAAAGATGGAAGGCCCGGCGTGTGTAGGAATGTCCGACGAATCTAAAAATCACGTGACCTTTACAGGTGCAGAGTCTCATGTTCAGGATCGAGGACGGCATCGTGATATCGAAGAGGCTCATCTCCGAGGCCGTTTCCTACTGGAACGACAGATTCCAGGAGATCGGAGCGACGAAGAAGCGCGACGATCGCCCGAGGCGATTTACCGAGCGGTCGGTAACGATAGGGAGCGGAGTTACCGACACCGACGGTTACATAACCGAGGACGCGGAGTCGCAGATCGAGGACCTCAGTCCTGTGTCGGCGGACTACAACGCCGTCGACGCGATATCGACGGTTCACAGCGAGGCCCAGGGCAGCGAGACTGTCGAGAGCTCCGACGAGATCGGCGCCGATAACGGAAATCCTGAGGACATCGTCGTTGTGCAGGAATCGCCGAAGTTTCATCAGCGATCGCACTCGGACGTTCTGCCGATAACTTCGGACGATCTCGTCGATAAGAGGAAGAAGAGCGGTAGGAAAAAGACTATACTCTCGCAGCTGCTGCCCTCGACGGCGATCATCAATCCGATCGCCAATCCTTTGGCTTCCTTTCAACATCATTTACTGCCGCTAGGGTAATTTTTATTTTATTTTTTTTTTTAAGAAGGTCGGTCGATAAGGAAAACTGTAATCGAGATCGCTGCGAGTGTGCCTCGTTTTTTGGTCGAAAGGAAATGAGTCAGAAAGAAATGGTCAGAAAGATAATGGTCCGAAAGATAATGGTCACAAATTGTCACAAATTGTCACAAATTGTCACAAATTGTCACAAATTGTCACAAATTGTCACAAATTGTCACAAATTGTCACAAATTGTCACAAATTGTCACAAATTGTCACAAATTGTCACAAATTGTCACAAATTGTCACAAATTGTCACAAATTGTCACAAATTGTCACAAATTGTCACAAATTGTCACAAATTGTCACAAAGAAATGCTCAGAAACAAATACTCTGTCGATAACAAAAAACGACTCCGCCACGATCGACCTCGCCGATAAAAATCGGGGATCTTCGGATTACAGATTACAGTTTTTGTTACCGACCGAGCATATTTTAGTCCTAAAATCCACGCTAATCGAGACCGATCATTTTTTTTCCCCTCAGATCTGTCGTACCGATGGTCGTCTACGAGTCGGAGCCCTCGTCCATAATCGCGTACGCCCTCGACTCGATCGACTACAAGCACGCCCTCGCCGAGATTCTTCCGGTCTCGAGGACAACCGAGCAGAATTCCAGTCCGCTGAACAAGCGCAAGCTCGCCGAGAGCAAGGAAAATACCGGCGGAGATTTGACGCAGTCGGGTGAATTCAAGAGACCGTCGGTATTGTCGTTCCTGCGAGGCAACAGTCCGAGTCCGGCGAGCCCGATGGAGACCGACAAAACCTTCGTCGCGGCCGAAACGAGCGCGCCGAACCAATCCGGAAGCGGCGCCGCTGCGGAGTCCGAGGAGGACAAGAAAACGGTCAAACAGCAGACCTACATCGAAGTCCAGTTCAACGACGAGACGACGAATTTTTATTGCAGAATTTACTTCGCCGCGCAGTTCGCGGCACTCAGGGAATCCGTCCTGCCCTGCGGCGAGGACGGCTTCACCAGGAGTCTGTGCAGAAGCGTCCAGTGGGCGGCCCGGGGCGGAAAGAGCGGAAGCGCTTTCTGCAAGAGTCGAGGTGCGAAACGTTATTTTCGGAGTCGGGGGGGGTTTTTTTTTTTTTTTATGGAAGTAAAATTTATCTCGGGCCGACTCGGTCGGTAACGGAATCTGTAATAATTTTTTTTCTAATGATTACATTTATTTCCGATCGGGAGAGAAATGAAAAGATTGTGTCGGTAATCAAATTTAGTGCGGAGAAACTCGGTCGGTAACGGAAACTGTAGTCCATTTTTTTTTTCTCAATAATCTTCGACATTTCGGGGTTTCGGCAGATTTATCTCCGACCGGAAGGGCAATGAAAAGTTTCTGTCGATAGCAAAATTTAGTGCGGAAAGACGCGGTCGGTAAAGAAAACTGTATTCAATTTTTTTTTTGTTTTTTCTCAGAATTTTTTGTCATTTCGGGCTCATTTTTATTTTCAATCCAAATAAAAATGAAAAGTTTCTATCGCGAGTAAAAGTTAGTGCGAAGAATCTCGGTCGGTAACGAAAACTGTAATACACTTTTTTTTTTTAATAACCTTCGATATTTCGGGCTCTCCGCACATTTATCTCCGATGACAATGAAAATGACAAGATTCGATAGCTAATTCCTTCCGTTTTTATGTTCAAACAGACGACAGATTCATCCTGAAGGAACTCTCGAGGCTCGAGATGCAGATATTCCTGGACTTCGCGCCGAATTACTTCGCCTACATGGAGAAATGCCAGCAGACGAAGCAGCCGACGCTACTCGGAAAGATCGTCGGTGTATACAGGGTGTCGTTCAAAAATAACACGACGAACGCCGCCCTGAGGACGAGCGTTCTCGTGATGGAAAATTTGTTCTACGGTCGGGCGATCACCGACAAGTTCGACCTGAAGGGGTCGGTGAGGAACAGACTGGTCAATCCCGAGGACGTCGATTCCGAAGGGGAGCTCGTCCTGCTCGACGAGAACTTGTTGAACAGTAATACATTTTATTGATTTATGGATTGATTGATTTATTGATTTATTGATTTATTGATTTATTGATTTATTGATTTATTGATTTATTGATTTATTGATTTATTGATTTATTGATTTATTGATTTATTGATTTATTGATTTATTGATTTATTGATTTATTGATTTATTGATTTATTGATTTATTGATTTATTGATTTATTGATTTATTGATTTATTGATTTATTGATTTATTGATTTATTGATTTATTGATTTATTGATTTATTGATTTATTGATTTATTGATTTATTGATTTATTGATTTATTGATTTATTGATTTATTGATTTATTGATTTATTGATTTATTGATTTATTGATTTATTGATTTATTGATTTATTGATTTATTGATTTATTGATTTATTGATTTATTGATTTATTGATTTATTGATTTATTGATTTATCGATTTATCGATTTATCAATTTATCGGTTTATTGGTTTATTGGTTTATTGATTTATTGATTTATTGATTTATTGATTTATCAATTTATCGGTTTATTGGTTTATTGATTTATTGATTTATTGATTTATCGATTTATCGATTTATCGATTTTTTGTTATTTTTTCGAATTTTTAAAAATTCGAAGCTCTTTCTCGGTCGGTAACAAAAACTGTAATTTTTATATTTTCGTATATATTTTGAGTTTCCACTTCGTCTTAATCGCCTTTAATGATTTTTTTAATATAAAAAAAAAGGAATGGAAATTTAACGTGAAAAAAATTGAATATTATTGTTTACTGTGATTAAAATATTTCGTAAAACAATTTACAGTGAGCTGCGACTCCCCGCTGTACATAAGGTCGCACTCGAAAGCCGTGCTCAACAAGGCCATCGAACGGGACACGAAGTTTCTCGCGGACAATTCGGTGATGGACTACTCGCTCCTCGTCGGACTCGAGCCGACTTCCGACGAGCTCGTTCTCGGAATAATCGGTACGATGATTGTTTCATTAAAAAAAAAAAAAAAACTGCGCTCGGTCGGTAACAAGTCGATTCTCCTATTTCCACCGACACTCTCGCTATTTCCTACACAGCGCGGAAATATTTTTGAAGAGTTCCGACAATGTTTCTCCAAAAATATTGAAAAAAAAAAAAATTTGTCAAATGTTTTTATAAACTTTTTGGAAATGTATTTTTTTGGCTGCTCATAAATCTTACATTTAAATCTTTCGATGATATTTAAGAAACATTTCGATACAATAATTCAAAATATTATTTTCGTATAATTTTTTTTCGAAATTTTTCGCAAAATTCGAAATATATAAAAAATATTTCTAAGTTGATTGCAAAATATCAAAAATATTTCTAAGACGATTTCAAAATATTAAAAACATTTCTAAAGTGATAAAAAATTGTGGAAGTCGATCTTCTTTACCGACCGCGATAAATCGCAGCCTCTAGAAAATCGTTCGAAATTTCGCAGATTACATACGAACGTTCACGTGGGACAAGAAACTGGAGACGATAGTGAAAAAATCGGGAATACTCGGTGGCCAGGGAAAATTGCCGACGATCGTTTCGCCGGAGGAATACCGAGCGAGATTCATAGCGGCGATGCATCGCTACTTCCTGCCGGTGCCCGACCGATGGACCGACCTCGGTCGAGGAGTCGTCGAATAATTAAATTAATTTAATTAAATAATAAATAATTAAATTATCGCTGAGCGATAAAACGCCGATTATTATTTTTTTACACGAAAAAAAAAAAAAAACAAAAAAAAATCGAATGTCGATTATCGGGGTAAGAGAGTCGAAAAGCTCATGGCGACGAATTTTTTTATCGACAAAAAAAAAAAAAAAAAGAATTATAAATATTATTTTTATCTACGAGGTTTTCGCGTCCGGACGACAGCGCAGGACCATCAATGAAAGCACCATTATTCATTATTTATTTAGACAATTTCTTTCGTTATTATGTACACAAAAAAGAAAACATTATTTATATGTATATATATATATATATATATAATGATGGTAAAAAAAAATTATAATAATATTAATAACGTAATAATAACAGTATCCTCGTACGAGTATAGCCTACGCATTATTAACAGAAGGTGGGGAACGCCGAGCGTTTACATACAAGTATGCGCGCATGCGCGCGCGCGTCGTCTGTGTGTTGTGTGTGTATGTGTGTGTGTGTGTGTGCAGGGGAAAAAAATACCTCTTAAAAAATAACACCGGAAAAAATAGCCCCATGCGTGTGGTTATTTTTTCCGTTGCGTGGAAAAATCTCCCCGTAAAAAATACTCCGAAAAAAATTACCCCATGTGTGTGCATGTGTGCGGGGATTTTTTCCGCTGGGTGGAAAAATACCCCCCCCCCCCCCCCCCCCCCGTGAAAAATACTTCGAACAAAATACCCCCATATGTGTGTATTTTTTCCGCTGAGTGGAAAAATATCCCTGAAAAAAAAACCCCCATGTGTGTTTATGTGAGTGGGTATTTTTTTCCGCTGGGTTGGAAAAATATCCCGGTAAAAAATACTCCGAAAAAAATATCCTCGTGCGTGTACGAGGGGAATTTTTTCGGGGGTATTTTTCAGAAGTATTTCCCGGAGTATTTTCGGGGGTATTTTTTTCGGAGTATTTTCCGGAGTATTTTTTTCCTGGATCGATATTTTTTTTCCTTGTGTGAGTGAGTGTGGATTTTTTTTCTTCGTATCGAGAAAACAACAAAAAAACTCATGTCGACTCGCTCGATTTTTCGCATCCACTCAAGAGTGCCATACGAGAGAAAAAACACGTGATTATTATGAACATTATTCGCAAAAAAAAATCGATCTGTCGATCGAGTATCAAAAAAAAAAAGAGATTACACTTCTTTTTTTTCTTCTTTTATTGTCCGAGAGTCGCGATTCGGTGACGACAGACACCGATGACGTAATAATACTTTCGACGAGTCGTAGAGTAGAATTGAGAGTCAAGAAGAGACGCGAAAGTAAGGAGAAAGTGCTGCAGCTTGAGGACGATCCGAAATTTTCGCCACCAGCTCGGTCGGTAACGAAAACTGTAATCCATTTTTTTTTTTTTAAGAAAAGGTTCGAAAGTCCTCGAAAAGAAGAAGGAAAACGCATTACAGTTTTCGTTACCGACCGAGTTTCGCATCAGCCTTAATGGCCAGCTCGGTCGGTAACGAAAAGTGTAATCCATTTTTTTTTTTTTTTTTTTTTTTTTTAACAAAAAGTTCGAAAGCCCTCGAAAGAAGAAGGAAAACGCATTACAGTTTTCGTTACCGACCGAGTTTCGCATCAACCTAATGGCCAGCTCGGTCGGTAACGAAAACTGTAATAAATTTTTTTTTTTTTTACAAAAAGTTCGAAAGTCCTCGAAAAGAACAAGGAAAACTGAAATCCATTTTTTTACATTTTTCAAAGGATAAAGTTCGAAATTCCTCGAAAAAAAAGAAAGAAAAATGCATTACAGTTTTCGTTACCGACCGAGTTTCGCATCGGCCTTAATGGCCAGCTCGGTCGGTAACGAAAACTGTAATCCAGTAATTTCTTTTTTTTTAAGGACAAAGTTCGAAATTCCTCGAAAAAAAAGAAAAAAAAAACGCATTACAGTTTTCGTTACCGACCGAGTCGACCAGCGTCATCCGCGCTGCCCGCGTACCCTAGTTCATAAATACATGTATAATCGAATAGCGCTCCACCCTCTCTCCCCCCCCTCGCCGTCCCGACCTGCACGACCTAATTTTTCATGCGCCGATTTATCGATGCAATTTTTTTTTTTTTTTTTTTACAGTGCCAATAATTCGATAGAGGAAATTCGACGTAAGGCTACGGATAATAAACCGTCGAGTAAAACTTCAACGAGGTCACACACGAGGGGTATGCAGGTATATCTTAATAATATTTATTTATTCACTAATGATATCGCTAAGTGTCTTTTTTTTTTTTTTCTTTTAACTCTTGTACTTTCCTCGTCCTCTCGGACGCACGCGGAGCGGCGCGGTCCTCGGTCTACGCGCTCCGCACGAAGAGCCGTACCCATATTTTTTTTTTTTTTGTAAATTAATTACTATTTTTTATTAATTAATTTCTTTCAATTAATTAATTTTTTTTTTGAATTAATTAATTTTTCTTTCGCGCTCCGCACGAAGAGTCGTACCCATATTTTTTTTTTTTTAATTAATTAATATTTTTTAATTAATTAATTTCTTTAAATTAATTAATCCTTTTTAAATTAATTAATTTTTTTTTTTTTTCAGGAACTACGGATGCGCTCAAGGGTCCGACCGGGGACGCTAATTCAGGGACCGACCTTATCGACCTTCATTTGTACAGTGAATCGAAACCGTGCCTTTAATTTCCTTTTTTTAAATATTTTTATTATTTTAATTTTTTTTTTTTTTTTTTTTTTCGTTGTCACGAGCATTCGCGCCAGTTTTCTCGCGACGGCGATTGAAAAAAAAAAGAACCGGGCTGGAAGCTCAATATTTTCGCTCTCTCTCACGGTTGTTTTTTTTTTTTGCTTTCCATTTTTTTTTTTTTTTTTTTTTTTTTTAGTCTGACTCACTCCGCGAGTGGCGTTTTTGGAAATTGTTTGGCCATCGCACCGCGAAGCTCGATCCCTCTCGGCCGGAATCCAATGACCGCGCGCTGCACGCGACCGGAACAATGCGCTCGGTTTTATCTCTGAGGCTCGCCTATGCCGAACTGCTGCTGAGTCTGGTTCTGCTGCTGAGCGCCGCCGGACACGCTACACCGCGAGCCGTTGTGCTGCATCGTCGCCGACGCCGTCTGCTGACCGTTTTGACTAGGTGACATTCCTGGAACGATCGGTGAAACGAGCGAGTTAGAAAAAAAATTCGGGCGAATTGTGTGCTCAGTCGGTAACAAAAACTGTAATGCTATTTTTTATTATTTTTTTTTTCGAGAAAAAAGTAGCATTACAGTTTTTGTTACCGACTGAGTATAACGATCTGTTGACCGTTTTGACTGGGTGACATTTTTGGAACGATCGGTGAAACGAGCGAGTCAGAAAAAAAATTGAAAAATTAGGGCGATTTGTGTGCTCGGTCGGTAACAAAAACTGTGATGCAATTTTTTTCGAGAAAAAAATAGCATTGCAGTTTTTGTTACCGACTGAGTATAACGATCTGTTAACCGTTTGACTGGGTGACATTTTTGGAACAATCGGTGAAACGAGCGAGTCAGAAAAAATTAGGGCGAATTGTGTGCTCAGTCGGTAACAAAAACTGTAATGCTATTTTTTCGAGAAAAAAAATAGCATTACAATTTTTGTTACCGACTGAGTATAACTGTCTGTTGACCGTTTGACTGGGTGACATTTTTGGAACTATTGGTGAAAGGAGCGAGTGAGAAAAAAATTAAAAATTAGGGCGAATTGTGTGCTCGGTCGGTAACAAGAACTGTAATGCATTACAGTTTTTGTTACCGACTGAGTATAACGATCTGTTAAAATTTTTGGAACAATCGATGAAACGAGCGAGTGAGAAAAAAATTAAAAATTAGGGCGAATTGTGTGCTCGGTCGGTAACAAAAAATGTAATGCTATTTTTTCGAGAAAAAAAAATAGCATTACAGTTTTTGTTACCGACTGAGTATAACGATCTGTTGAAATTTTTGGAACAATCGGTGAAACGAGCGAGTCCCAAAAAAAATTTTAATTAGGGCGAAGCGTGCTCGGTCGGTAACAAAAACTGTAATGGTATTTTTTTAGAACAAAAAAAAATACCATTGCAGTTTTCATTACTGACTGAGTATAAGGATCTGTTGACCGTTTTGACTGGGTGACATTTTTGGAACGATTGGTGAAACGAGCGAGTCAGAAAAAAAATTAAAAATTGAGGCGAAGCGTGCTCGGTCGGTAACAAAAACTGTAATGGTATTTCTTTTAGAACAAAAAAAATATCATTGTAGCATCCTTAATACAGCGTATTAATACATTCTAGGGCAAATCATAACTTCGTCCGGATCGTGCCGACCTCTTACCGGAGGGAGTTTTATCGCCGGCGGACATCTTGGAGAACGCTAGAAGTGCGTCCGGAAAGTTCGGCGGAGTCGCCGGTGTATTGCAAGGTGTTATCTGAAAGAATAAAACAAATGCAAAGAAACATTAGATCGAGTTGGAAAAGCCTCTTTCCTGTGCCGTTTAAAAACATTCCGTGAATTACCACGGTCGGTAACAAAAACTGTAATCAACTTTTTTCACAGCCGGTCGTAAACACGCTCGAACTAAAGGTCTCATAGAAAGCGGATATGGTGTTTGCATTGGATGAGACTTTTTTTCGAACCCGACAGGTCGGTATCCGTTTTTAAAAAAATTACAGTTTTCGTTACCGACCGAGCTCGGTTCGGTCGTAGAGATTTCATTTAGTCCCACATCCCAGGTATTTTAATTCCTCGACTCCTTCGCCGTTCACAGACATCATTATATCATGTGAATTACCACCGTCGGTAACAAAAACTGTAATCAACTTTTTTCACAGCCGGTCGTAAACACGCTCGAACTAAAGGTCTCATAGAAAGCGGACATGGTATTTGCATTGGATGAGACTTTTTTTCGAACCATACAGGTCGGTATCAGTTTTTAGAAAAATTACAGTTTTCGTTACCGACCGAGCTCCGTCCCAGTCGGTAACTTTGGTATCTTTGTATGAGACTTCTATTCGAACCGTACGGGTCGATATTCGTTTAAAGTGAAGCAAAAAAAAAAAATTACAGTTTTCGTTACCGACCGAGCTCGGGCCGGTCGGGAGGATTTCCTTCGTCGCCGAATCTCGCATATTTCGATTCCTCGACTCTTCGAAGTGTATTAAGTCCCGCCGACCAGCCTGGGCGAGGATAATAGCAAACCAGCGTCGCTCGTTCGTCCAGTCTTGGACAGATATTTGGCACGCCGCTTATCGGAATGTGACCGATGACGACGAGAATAGAGCAAACCCACCTACCTAGCAAACGCTCATTGCCAGAGATTCTCGCTCGTCGTTTCGCGTCTATACAACTAAGCTATTCCGACGTATTGGCTCGATCAGCTGTGCGCCTAGCCCAGATCTACAACGACCCCCAAGAATAATCCGAAATGAGCGATCGCACAAACTTTTTTTTTTGTGACTTTTTCTAAAACCGATCTGCATTACCGACCGAGTTGAATTTTTTTTTTTAAGGGCATTCAAGCACAAATTCCAGATTGTGTTGGGACATTTATTTAAAAAAAATGAAAATATCCACATCGCGTTTATGCGGAAGAACTTAGCGAGCTTAAAAATATATATATATATATATAATTTTTTTACAGTTTTCGTTACCGACCGAGTCGGTTGCGCGTCGGCTCGAGGCCGGTCGGAGTGCGGGACGAAGTTGTCCTAGGAATTCGCAGCGGTGCCGAACGGCGCGGAACGGGTCGTGCAACTCTAGCCAAATTCTAAACTTCGGCGCGGTCCGATAGACGACTCAAGCAACGCCCCCCCCCCCCCCCCCCCCCCCCCCTCACGCGCCTTTGTCCTCGATACCAAAACGGACGCGGATGCCCGAACGTCAACAACGACAAGGGCAACAACGATAGCGGCAATGAAATATACCCCAACAAAATTTCCATATTATCATTATCATTATCATTATCATTATCATTATCATTATCGTTATCGTTATCGTTATCGTTATCGTTATCGTTATCGTTATCGTTATCGTTATCGTTATCGTTATCGTTATCGTTATCGTTATCGTTATCGTTATCGTTATCGTTATCGTTATCGTTATCGTTATCGTTATCGTTATCGTTATCGTTATCGTTATCGTTATCGTTATCGTTATCGTTATCGTTATCGTTATCGTTATCGTTATCGTTATCGTTATCGTTATCGTTATCGTTATCGTTATCGTTATCGTTATCGTTATCGTTATCGTTATCGTTATCGTTATCGTTATCGTTATCGTTATCGTTATCGTTATCGTTATCGTTATCGTTATCGTTATCGTTATCGTTATCGTTATCGTTATCGTTATCGTTATCGTTATCGTTATCGTTATCGTTATCGTTATCGTTATCGTTATCGTTATCGTTATCGTTATCGTTATCGTTATCGTTATCGTTATCGTTATCGTTATCGTTATCGTTATCGTTATCGTTATCGTTATTATTATTATTATTATTATTATTATTATTATTATTATTATTATTATTATTATTATTATTATTATTATTATTATTATTATTATTATTATTATTATTATTATTATTATTATTATTATTATTATTATTATTATTATTATTATTATTATTATTATTATTATTATTATTATTATTATTATTATTATTATTATTATTATTATTATTATTATTATTATTATTATTATTATTATTGTAAGACTCACCTGCCCGAAGTGCGTTCCGGGTCCCTGTGCGCAGGACGGTATCGCAGCCTCTTGGAAAAATATACTGAGGGCGGTCTGAAAGAAGAAGTGAAAAGGGAAGAAAAAAAGAAACAAAGAACGTACGCAGTTTATTTATTATCTATCGATCGCCGGCTGTTCTCGCTTCGATCGAACCTCACGGCGAGATATATATATATATATATATATATACTAGCGGGTTATTGTGGCTCGCGCGCTTCGCGCGCTCGCACCCATTTCTGGACGAAAACCCTTATTATTCCAAATACTTCAAAAGACGGGTTCAATACTTGGATGGGTGACCGCGGTCACCCATCCAAGTACTGTCCCCCCACCATGATTCTCGACACGGCGGCGACGGCGGCGGCGGCGGCGAAATCTTTTTATATTATAGAGAGATATATACATATATGTATATATGTATATATAAAAGTAACATTTTTTTTTATGTTTTTTTTCTAGGGTAAACCAGCCAATGAATGGACGCTTTCTAATAAGCTCTTATAAAGCACGTGCATGAAAACGCCTATCATTGGCTTTTTCGTCTGCTTAACTGTCCATTCATTGGCCGGTTCACCTACTGACGATTTTTCTACCGACGAAAAATCGAGACGATAGTAGGTTAAAATAAATTGAAGAAAAAAATAAAATAAATGAAAATATTTATTTGACGATAATTGATAATTGATGATTTATTTAATGAAGCCGAACGAAAAGGTAAAACCTTTTACCGATATATCTCTCTATAATATAAAAAGATTTCGCCGCTGTCGCCGCCGCCGCCGCCGCCGTGTCAATAATCGAGGGGGGGGGGGGGGGGGGGGGGGCAGTACTTGGATGGGTGACCGCGGTCACCCATCCAAGTATTGAACCCGTCTTTTGAAGTATTTGGAATAATAAGGGTTTTCGTCCAGAAATGGGTGCGAGCGCGCGAAGCGCGCGAGCCACAATAACCCGCTAGTATATATATATATATGTTTATATATTGCGCTGTGGTTCAGTAAGCGATGTTTTAACATTAAATAAACTGTTACTGTTAGTGTCATTATTATTATCGTGCATAGGGGTGGATTAGCATCGATTACTGGCGCGGACATATAATCGTGCAATTTCCCGACTTTATTACTATTATTATTATCCGACCCTCGTGCACGCTGTTCGATCGAGCGCGTGTTTACGTGTCGCCGAGAGGGCACGTGGCTATAGCGATGTAATTTTCTGAGGCCGAGATGTAAAAATGTTTTTCTTCACTTTGCGTGAGTAAACATCTTTTTATTTATTCATTCTACCGTCCAGCGTAAAATCAAGACGTGACGATAGGTGAAAATAAACGAAAGAAAAGAAAATAAACGAAAATAAATGAAGAGGAACGAAAACGTAAAGCCTGCGGTTCACAGCGAGCTGGAGTCACGCCGCGGAGGCTCGCCGACCGTACCAAAGCCCTCGTTTCATCGATCGCTTTGTTTACGTATCTCATCGAGCAGACGCAACCAATAGTGTTTCTCGCAAGTCTCGAGAACACGTAACGCACGATATAATGGCCTAAGGCTGTGTTATGCATCCAGACGCAGAAGGTTTTTACCGACCGAGGTAATGTTTATGTGTGTTAGGGTTTGCTTTTTGGGTTTGTATTTTGGGTTTGTATTTTGGGTTTGTATTTTGGGTTTGTATTTTGGGTTTGTATTTTGGGTTTGTATTTTGGGTTTGTATTTTGGGTTTGTATTTTGGGTTTGTATTTTGGGTTTGTATTTTGGGTTTGTATTTTGGGTTTGTATTTTGGGTTTGTATTTTGGGTTTGTATTTTGGGTTTGTATTTTGGGTTTGTATTTTGGGTTTGTATTTTGGGTTTGTATTTTGGGTTTGTATTTTGGGTTTGTATTTTGGGTTTGTATTTTGGGTTTGTATTTTGGGTTTGTATTTTGGGTTTGTATTTTGGGTTTGTATTTTGGGTTTGTATTTTGGGTTTGTATTTTGGGTTTGTATTTTGGGTTTGTATTTTGGGTTTGTATTTTGGGTTTGTATTTTGGGTTTGTATTTTGGGTTTGTATTTTGGGTTTGTATTTTGGGTTTGTATTTTGGGTTTGTATTTTGGGTTTGTATTTTGGGTTTGTATTTTGGATTTGTATTTTGGGTTTGTATTTTGGGTTTGTATTTTGGGTTTGTATTTTGGGTTTGCAGTTTTGGGGTTTGTATTTTGGGTTTGTATTTTGGGTTTGTATTTTGGGTTTGTATTTTGGGTTTGTATTTTGGGTTTGTATTTTGGGTTTGTATTTTGGGTTTGTATTTTGGGTTTGTATTTTGGGTTTGTATTTTGGGTTTGTAGTTTTGGGTTTGTATTTTGGGTTTGTATTTTGGGTTTGTATTTTGGGTTTGTATTTTGGGTTTGTATTTTGGGTTTGTATTTTGGGTTTGTATTTTGGGTTTGTATTTTGGGTTTGTATTTTGGGTTTGTATTTTGGGTTTGTATTTTGGGTTTGTATTTTGGGTTTGTATTTTGGGTTTGTATTTTGGGTTTGTATTTTGGGTTTGTATTTTGGGTTTGTATTTTGGGTTTGTATTTTGGGTTTGTATTTTGGGTTTGTATTTTGGGTTTGTATTTTGGGTTTGTATTTTGGGTTTGTATTTTGGGTTTGTATTTTGGGTTTGCATTTCGGGTCGGCATTTTGGGTTTGTATTTTGGGTTTGTATTTTGGGTTTGTATTTCGGGTTCGTATTTCGGGTTCATATTTCGGGTTTGTATTTTGGGTTCGTTTTTTGGGTTTGCTTTTTGGGTTCGCTGTTTCGGTTCGCTTTTTCGGTTTCGTTGGTTGTGTTTGTGTTCGGCGGGACATGTCCTTTTACATGATAAGCGTACAATTAAGAGATTGGAATTACGTGGAATGCCCCATAGACATATATAATTTCTATCGTAATATATTTATTTTTGTACATAATTAAAAAAAAAAAAAATAACATAAATCCACGAAGAGAAAATGACGAAAGAACGAAAACATAAAACCCGCCTTTCATCGCGCCTCCAGTGCAGATTAGGGTTTTGGGCCGTTCGATCTGACGTGGAATGCCCCATATACACATATAATCCTTCTTGTGTTGTAACATATTTATTTTTGTGAGTAAATAGATAAGTAAAGAAAAAACAAACGAAACCAAACGACCATCAATGAAGAAAAATAAAGCCAAAACTTAAAACCCGCCTTCAATCGCGCCTGGAGTGCAGGTGAGAGTCACGTGACCGCTCCACGAGAGCGAGAGAGCAAAACCGCTATCGTCCCTCGCGCTCGAGCGAGATCGAGGGGACTCGCTAGCGGGTCTCTCACATGGCGCCTAAACTCACGCCGCGGAGGCTCGCCGACCGTAACAAAGCCGCCATTTTATCGATCGCTTTGTTTACGTATCTCACCGAGCAGACACTCGCTACGACACCAACACAAATTCACAATATCTACGACACAAACGAAAACCGAAACCAACGATCTATCTTAAATCCTCGACTTAAGATTCAAGAGCCATCTTAAGACGTAAGATTTTTTACCCAAGCTATTGTCACGTCACAGAAACGATGTTTACAACTGCCCAATAAATCTACACACATACATGCATATTACATATATTACATATATATATATATATATGTATATATATATACATATATTATTAATTTTTTCTCCCACATAAAACAGAGGAGAGTTTCTCACCTCGAACTGCCAGTGGGCGGACTGGAGCAACTGTTTGGCCTGTTCTCTGGCGCAACCTGCGGCCAGTACGAACTGATTGATCATCACCTGCTCGCGCAGGGCGTCCATTTTTCCCCGTCTCCTCTTCTCCTCCCTCTTGATCTCTCTCACTCCTCACTCAGAGGCGTAAAATTGTTCGCTCTTTGTTCGAACAAACTCACCTCTTGTAGTTCCTCAAGGCCCGTCCGTTTTCCCGTAAACACAATTAACCCTCCCGAAAAGGGGTGGGGGCGCCTTACGCACTCGGTCACTTTCACTGACGCGGTTTTGTCGACCAGTCGAATTTGTCGCGAGGACTCGTCGTAAAAAAAAACCGCGCTGTGCTACACGTTCCTGCTGCGCTCCTCGACTCGTAGGCAAAAAATCAGCGCGAACAAGTAGCGGACAACTCGTCCCGAGCCCAATGACGAGTCGAGGTCGACTAGCGCGACGCGAGAAGCTGCTCCGCAGTCGACGATCGAACTCATCCCTGCTTCGCGGCTTAATTGTCGTCGACGATGAGTTGGGATAAATAAATGTTTTTTTTTTTTTTTTTTTTTTTTTTTTTTTTTTTGTAAATATGTGTTGTAATTTGGGGGGGCCGAGGAGGAGCCGGAAGACGGACGTGCTGGGCACGAGAAAAAGCCGTACACTGAAACGAGACTGGTGTGTGACGTCAGAGAGCCGTGCCGAGAACGGGGCCGTTACGAGATCGGACGTTCCGGATAGCCTCGTGTTTGGAACGATTAGATCGAGCGTGCCGCCTCCCCTCGGGCCGGAGAGACGTCTCTCGGGCTCTCTGTGTACAATCTATTTTTCGAGGAGTGTGTACACAATCCCCCCCCCGCGCCCCGTCGAGGTAAATGGCCGACGAGCGTCGGCCAATGGGGCGTCGTGTCCAATGGAATGAGGCTGTGAAATTCCGTTGGAATTGTTTTGGTTGTGAGAGAGCGGTGATTGGTGGAATGAGAAGGGTGGATAAATGCGTTCCCTACTTTACCGACGGGGCGAGGGAAAATGCCGACGAGCGTCGGCCAATGGGGCGTCGTGTCCAATGGAATGAGGCTGTGAAATTCCGTTGGAATTGTTTTCGTTGTGAGAGAGCGGTGATTGGTGGAATGAGAAGGGTGGATAAATGCGTTCCCTACTTTACCGACGGGGCGAGGGAAAATGCCGTCGAGCGTCGGCCAATGGGGCGTCGTGTCCAATGGAATGAGGCTGTGAAATTCCGTTGGAATTATTTTGGTTGTGAGAGAGCGGTGATTGGTGGAATGAGAAGGGTGGATAAATGCGTTCCCTACTTTACCTACGGGGCGAGGGAAAATGCCGACGAGCGTCGGCCAATGGGGCGTCGTGTCCAATGGAATGAGGCTGTGAAATTCCGTTGGAATTGTTTTGGTTGTGAGAGCGCGGTGATTGGTGGAATGGGAAGGGTGGATAAATGCGTTCCCTACTTTACCGACGGGGCGACTAGTCAAGTGAGTGATTTATCGAACGGTTTTTACCCATAAATTCGTCCGGAAATTTTGTACGTCGGGTAAAACGAAAGACCGCAGCTTTGTAGCCGAGAATCCTGTCGAATATATCTGGGGGATTAAATTAATTCACTATAATACCATATGATTTTATTCACGGTAAAATTACCGGTCATATTTACCGTTCACATCCCTATACGCTACCCTACAGCCTCGGACCGTTTGAGCGGCGATTCCGGCAGAGGGCGCTGCGCGCGCATCCCCGATTCGAACCCGAGTTATCCGCTCACGGTACTTTTAGAGTAAATAAACAACCTTCGAGTAAATAAACAATCTTATACCTCGGTTATAAATCATCGAAACCCATCCTAAAAATACAACATATAATTCAATAGAAAAGAAAAAAAAAATGAAAAAGCGAACGAACAGATGAAATTATATTGTCCATCCGAGCTTCGGACCGTTTGAGCGGCGATTCCAGCAGAGGGCGCTGCGCGCGCATCCCCGATTCGAACCCGAGATATCCGCTCACGGTACTTTTGAAGTAAATAAACAATCTTATACCTCGGTTATAAATCATCGAAACCCATCCTAAAAATACAACATATAATTTAATAGAAAAGAAAAAAAAAAATGAACAAGCGAACGAACAGATGAAATTATATTGTCCATCCGAGCCTCGGACCGTTTGAGCGGCGATTCCAGCAGAGGGCGCTGCGCGCGCATCCCCGATTCGAACCCGAGTTATCCGCTCACGGTACTTTTAAAGTAACTAAACAATCTTATACCTCGGTTATAAATCATCGAAACCCATCCTAAAAATACAACATATAATTCAATAGAAAAGAAAAAAAAAATGAAAAAGCGAACGAACAGATGAAATTATATTGTCCACCAGGCCTCGGACCGTTTGAGCGGCGATTCCGTCAGAGGGCGCTGCGCGCGCATCCCCGATTCGAACCCGAGTTATCCGCTCACGGTACTTTTAAAGTAACTAAACAATCTTATACCTCGGTTATAAATCATCGAAACCCATCCTAAAAATACAACATATAATTCAATAGAAAAGAAAAAAAAAATGAAAAAGCGAACGAACAGATGAAATTATATTGTCCACCAGGCCTCGGACCGTTTGAGCGGCGATTCCGTCAGAGGGCGCTGCGCGCGCATCCCCGATTCGAACCCGAGTTATCCGCTCACGGTACTTTTAAAGTAACTAAACAATCTTATACCTCGGTTATAAATCATCGAAACCCATCCTAAAAATACAACATATAATTCAATAGAAAAGAAAAAAAAAATGAAAAAGCGAACGAACAGATGAAATTATATTGTCCATCCGAGCCTCGGACCGTTTGAGCGGCGATTCCAGCAGAGGGCGCTGCGCGCGCATCCCCGATTCGAACCCGAGTTATCCGCTCACGGTACTTTTAAAGTAACTAAACAATCTTATACCTCGGTTATAAATCATCGAAACCCATCCTAAAAATACAACATATAATTCAATAGAAAAGAAAAAAAAAAATGAAAAAGCGAACGAACAGATGAAATTATATTGTCCACCAGGCCTCGGACCGTTTGAGCGGCGATTCCGTCAGAGGGCGCTGCGCGCGCATAGGCCCGTTCTCCCCCGAGACTTTCCCCTCGCCGCAACTCGCCGTCATTCCGTGGTTGCGCGCCCCGCGCGCTCCGCCGAGCGCGAGAGGGGCGGAGGGGGACCGACCGTAGTAGTATAGTGACGCTGTCGAGTCCCCGCGCTTCTCGTTCAACTTTCCACGAGTTTTTCTCACCGGTTTTCGGCGAGAAACAACGAGAATGACGAGTCAACCGCACAGTAGAAAACGCGTGTGCTACTATTACGACAGTGAGTTCGATTTTATTGTGATTTACGACCGAGCGGACAATCGGCGATCCCGCGAAAACGCATACACGCACAGTCCGCTAGAGTCGAGTTGCCCGTCGGACAGGGAGAGGGGGCGGGCGGAGGGGGAGTGAGGCGCTTGTCAAAATGCGTTCCGCACGATTTTACCATTTCTCTCGGGGCCCGAAAATATCGTCGGAGAAACACGAAAAAAAAAAAAAAAAAAAAAAAAAAAAAAAAAAATCTCGTCTCGCATTTTGGGCGCCGAGGAACATTTTCGCGACTCGCGACGAGCCCCCGAAAAATTCACGATCGCCCGGCGAGCCTTTTTTTTTTTTGCCTTCCAGCGTCCGACGATGATTCTCGCGACCTTAAGCCGAGAGACTCTCGGGTGAACGGCGAGCCAACGGGCGACCGTAGTTTTGCGTGCCCTAACATAAAGCGCCGAGCGTCGGCCATGCTTCTCACCCGAGCACGACCGTACTTTCGCCCGAGAATCTCTCGCCTTATCCCTCGTTATTTCAGCTTCGGGGATTGAAAAAAAAAAAAAAAAAAAATCATGATAATAATAATACTGGCCGTAATTGAAATGGAAAAAAAAAGAAAATTGCGCACGGACGATAAATTGAGCGTCCATTTTCGGAGATAAAACGGATTATGGGAAAATAAATTGAATTTTATAAAATGAATAAATTAAATGAATCGAATGAATCAAATAAATTCAATCAATTAAATCAATTAAATCAATTAAATCGATTAAATTGATTAAATTGGTTGAATGAATTGATTGAAGTAAATGAATTAAATTAAATGAATTGACCGAATGAAATGAAAGAAATGAAGAAAAAAAAAAAAAAATTTAATAAATAAAATAAATAATGTTATTTCGCGGTGCGAAATAAGGATTTTTTATTTTCTATTTTTTCTCATTCACGAAAAAATTTCAGGCGACATAGGAAACTACTACTATGGCCAGGGACATCCGATGAAGCCGCATCGCATAAGGATGACGCACAATTTATTGCTCAACTACGGACTCTACAGAAAAATGGAAATATATGTAAGTTATGAATTAAAAAAAAAAAAAAATAAAAATAAAAAAAATAAAAAAAAAAACTGAATATATAAGTATGTAATCTTATTTATTTTGACTAAAAAAAAAAAAAAAAATTTTTTATCAGCGACCGCACAAAGCCACGGCAGACGAAATGACAAAGTTCCACAGCGACGAGTACATAAGGTTCCTGAGATCGATCAGACCGGACAACATGTCCGAGTACAACAAGCAGATGCAGAGATGTGAGGATACTTTTTAATTACAAAAACCGCTTTCTTTTAGAGAGAAAAAAAAATTATTTTTAATAAACAAATGAGAATGCGAATTTCATCGCAATTATCTTGAACAGTCTTCGTTTTTTTTTTGTTTTTTTTTAAACAACAATTGACAATATTAAAAAACTTGTATAAACAATTGTATAAACGATTGTTTAACAATAGTAAAAAAATTTATAAGCAATTGTAAAAAGATTGTTAAACAATGTTGAGCAATATTAAAAAATTGTACAAACGATTGTTGATTGTTGAAAAAAACTTAAACAATTGTACAAACTATTGTTTGAGAAAATTAAACAATTGTATAAAAAAATTGATTAACAATATTAAACAATTGTGCAAACGATTTTTTAACGCTATTAAACAATTGTATAAACAATTTTTTAACGCTATTAAACAATTGTATAAACAATTTTTTAACGCTATTAAACAATTGTGCAAACGATTGTTGATTGTTGAGCAAACTTGAACAATTGTACAAACTATTGTTTGAGAAAATTAAACAGTTGTATAAAAAATTGTTTGACAATATTAAACAATTGTGCAAACGATTTTTTAACGCTATTAAACAATTGTATAAACAATTTTTTAACGCTATTAAACAATTGTGCAAACGATTTTTTAACGCTATTAAACAATTGTGCAAACGATTTTTTAACAATATTAAACAATTGTACAAACGATTCTTCAATAATATTAAACAATTGTACAAACGATCGTTTAATGCTATTAAACAATTGTACAAACGATCGTTTAACAATCGTTCGAAAACATTCAACAACGCTCACGAACAATCTTCCAACAATGTTAACGAAACTGACTGTAATATGGGGCATTCCATACCGATTCGACCTACGTCAAACCCTCGACCTCTTCAATTCGGTTGGTAATTTTTTATAATATCGTTCGAACTCTAAAAATTACTCCAATTTAAAAAAAAAATTTACTTCCATTAATTACAATTTTTCAAAGTAAACATATTTTTAGCCGAAATTAAAAATTCTGAAAAAATTCCGAAAAAATTCTGAAAAATCCTATATTAAATATGAAAATTTTACAGCCTAAACCCAGAATGGTAAAACGTTTGCTTGTAGATGTTTTTTGAGCTTTGCTTCTTTTTTTTTAAGTGAACATATTGTTAGCCTAAATGAAAAAATCTGAAAAAATGCTCAAAAATCCCGTATCGGATATGAAAATTTTCAAGCCTGATACAGGATTTTCGAGAATTTTTTCAGATTATTCAATTTGGCCTAACAATGTGTTCACTTAAAAAAAAGAAAGCAAAGCTCAAAAAAACATCCAGAAGCAAACGTTTTACCATTCTGGCTTCAGGCTTAAAAATTGTCATGTCTAATACAGGATTTTTAAGAATTTTTTCACAATTTTTTTAGAATTTTTAATTCCGGCTAAAAATATGTTCACTTTGAAAAATTGTAATTAATGCAAATTAAATTGAAAAAAAAAGTTTGTAGTGATTTTTAGAGTTAGAACAATATTATAAAAAATTACCAACCGAATTTAAGAGGTCGAGGGTCCGACGTAGGTCGAATCGGTATTGAATGCCCCATATATATATATATATATATCTCTCTATAATATAAAAAGATTTCGCCGCTGTCGCCGCCGTGTCAATCGAGGGGGGGAATTGAGGGGGGGGGGGGGGGCAGTACTTGGATGCAGTCACCCATCCAAGTATTGAACCCGTCTTTTGAAGTATTTGGAATAATAAGGGTTTTCGTCCAGAAATGGGTGCGAGCGCGCGAGCCACAATAACCCGCTAGCATATATATATATATATATATATATATATATATATATGTTAAAAATAATATTCGAATGTGCTGCGTTTAAAGGGTCGATCGAGTGAAAACTTTCGTGTTTCAGTTAACGTAGGCGAGGACTGTCCGGTCTTCGACGGTCTGTACGAGTTCTGCCAATTGTCGGCCGGCGGCTCAGTCGCCGCGGCCGTGAAGCTCAACAAGCAGGCCTCCGAGATATGCATAAATTGGGGGGGCGGTCTTCATCACGCCAAGAAGAGCGAGGCCTCAGGTTTCTGTTACGTCAACGACATCGTCCTCGGTATCCTCGAGCTGCTCAAGTATCACCAAAGAGTGCTGTACATCGACATCGACGTTCATCACGGCGACGGCGTCGAGGAGGCTTTCTACACGACGGACAGAGTCATGACTGTCTCCTTCCACAAGTACGGCGAATATTTTCCGGGCACCGGAGACCTCAGGGACATCGGAGCCGGAAAGGTACTATTTTTTTTTAATTTTTTTATATATATATATATATATTTTTTTTTTTCATAAAAAATTTCAACGTTCGGGTTGTTATTTTATTTTTTAAATTTTTTTTTAAATTGAAATATTTTTTATTTATTTTTTATATATATATATATATTTTTTTTTTCATTAAAAATTTCAACGTTCGGGTTGTTAATTTTTTATTTTTTTAATGTATTTTAATTGAAATATTTTTTATTTATTTTTTATATATATATATATTTTTTTTCATAAAAAATTTCAACGTTCGGGTTGTTAATTTTTTTTTTTTTTTAATTTATTTTAATTGAAATATTTTTTATTAATTTTTGTTTATTTTTCAGGGAAAATATTACGCGGTAAACATTCCTCTGAGGGACGGCATGGACGACGAGAGTTACGAGTCGATATTCGTGCCAATCATATCGAAGGTCATGGAAACGTTTCAACCCTCGGCGGTCGTGCTTCAGTGCGGAGCCGATTCTCTCACCGGTAGTTTATCTGTTTCATCAGTGAGGGGCTGGGTCGATTACGTTTGTTCGGCAATCCTTTCTTCGGCCGCGGAGGACGCAAATGTTTCTGCATTTTTTTTTTTTTTTTTTTTTTTTTTATGAGATGGTCAATCGGCACGATTTCTGGGAAAATGTTGTTGAAATAATATATATCATATTTGTTTCTTCATTTATTTAATAGCGATCGAACTTACGATCGCTCTTGAGATCTAAATTAAGAACAAACTTAAGATCGAACTTACGATCGCTCTTAAGGGGAAGTGAAATATCGCGGTCGGTAATGAAAACTGTAATGAACTTTTCTCAAGGGTGCTAATTTTTTTTTTTTTTTAGGAAAAAGCAAATTCGAGCCGGATGCACGCGGTAATTTCGCATCCGGCCCGAATTAATCTTTTTCTCAAAAAAAAATTTGCACCATTGTACAACATATTGTTAGATCGAACTTAAGATCGCTCTTGAGATCTAAATTAAGAACAAACTTAAGATCGAACTTACGATCGCTCTTAAGGGGAAGTGAAATATCGCGGTCGGTAATGAAAACTGTAATGAATTTTTTTCAAGGGTGCTAATTTTTTTTTTTTAGGAAAAAGCAAATTCCAGCCGGACGCACACGGTAATTTCGCATCCGGCCCGAATTAATCTTTTTCTCAAAAAAAAATTTGCACCATTGTACAACATATTGTTAGATCGAACTTAAGATCGCTCTTGAGATCTAAATTAAGAACAAACTTAAGATCGAACTTTCGATCGCTCTTAAGGGGAAGTGAAATATCGCGGTCGGTAATGAAAACTGTAATGAACTTTTCTCAAGGGTGCTAATTTTTTTTTTGGGGAAAAAGCAAATTCGAGCCGGATGCACGCGGTAATTTCGCATCCAGCCCGAATTAATCTTTTTCTCAAAAAAAAATTTGCACCATTGTACAACATATTGTTAGATCGAACTTAAGATCGCTCTTGAGATCTAAATTAAGAACAAACTTAAGATCGAACTTTCGATCGCTCTTAAGGGGAAGTGAAATATCGCGGTCGGTAATGAAAACTGTAATGAATTTTTTTCAAGGGTGCTAATTTTTTTTTTTTAGGAAAAAGCAAATTCCAGCCGGATGCACGCGGTAATTTCGCATCCGGCCCGAATTAATCTTTTTCTCAAAAAAAAAAAATTAGCACCATTGAATAAAGTTAATTTGAAAATTGCGACTATCTCTCTCACACTCATGGCCCCGTCACGTGACTTTCACTTCGCCTTAAAATCGAACTTAAGATCGCTCTTGAAATCGAAATTGAGATCGCTCTCGAAATCGAAACTATCTTAGATCGAACTTAGGCTCGCTCTTGAGATCGAAATTAAGAACGAACTTAAGATTTTTCGCTCTTAAAATGGAACTCGAAGATCGCTCTTGAGATCGAAATTAAGATCGCTCTTGAGATCGAACGTAAGATCGAATTTCACACCGCGCTCGACGATCTACCTTAAGTTCGAATTTAAGATCGAATCTACGCACGACGTCAAGTTCGGTCCAAACTTCGATCACAAGTTCGAACTAACATCTTTCAATTTATAATTTATCTTATATTCGTAATATAATATAATAATAATATTTATAATATTATAATATTATATATATTAATATTATATATTATAATATTATATTATATTATATATATTAATATTATATATAATAATATTATAATAGTATAATAATATAATATTTATCATATTTATTTTTTATTTATGCGATGTAATATATTTACATTAAATCGCGTCGTATTACATTGTATTACACTATATCGTATAAAATAATTTTATTCGCAGGCGATCGATTGGGTTGCTTCAATCTTACGGTGCGTGGTCACGGAAAGTGCGTGGAGTTCGTGAAGAAGTACAATCTGCCGTTCCTGATGGTGGGCGGTGGCGGTTACACGATCAGGAACGTCTCGAGATGCTGGACCTACGAGACCTCGGTGGCTCTCGGCTCCGAGATCGCCAACGAGCTTCCGTACAACGACTACTTCGAGTACTTCGGTCCGGACTTCAAGCTCCACATCAGTCCGTCCAACATGGCCAATCAGAACACCGTCGAGTATCTCGAAAAAATCAAGTACGCACAATAATACTTCGCGTTCGACGAATCGCGCGAACGACGTCGATCGAGACTGACGAGTGTATTTTTCTTTTCTCTCTCACAAAAAAAAAAAAAAAAAAAAAAAAAATTAAAGGACGAGATTATTCGAGAATCTGAGGATGTTGCCGCACGCACCGGGCGTTCAGGTCCAAGCGATTCCCGAGGACGGCGCTATTGTCGAGGACTCCGAGGCCGAGGAGAAGGTCAATCCTGACGAGAGGCTTCCGCAGCGCGACCTCGACAAGAGGATACAGCACGAGAACGAGTACAGCGACAGCGAGGACGAGGGCGAGGGCGGCCGACGGGACAACCGCTCGTTCAAGGTGCGTTCCAACGCCGGACTCGACTTTTGCGGTCCGTCACCGGTGCGACGAGAGAGGAGAATGTGTATTTTTTTTTCTTTTTTTTTGTAACTCTCGTGCACAAGAAGTGCCACTTCTCGTGCCTGCTGGATAGTAGCGTAAACGGCGCTTTATAGCCACGAGTAACGCTTGTGAATGTCGGGCCGATTTTACTTTACGCACGCTCCTCGTGCTTTACGTAGGGTTCTTGGACTTTACGCACGCTTCTTGGACTTTACGCACGCTTCTCGTGCTTTACGCACGCTTCTCGTGCTTTACGCACGCCTCTCGTGCTTTACGCACGCCTCTCGTGCTTTACGCACGCTTCACGTACTTTACGCACGCTTCTCGGACTTTGCGCACGCTTCTTGGGCTTTACGCACGCTTCTCGTGCTTTACGCACGCTTCTGGTGTTTTAAATACGTTTCTCGTGTTTTAAATACGTTTCTCGTGTTTTAAATACGTTTCTCGCACTTTACGCACATTCCTTGGACTTAACGCACGCTTATCGTGCTTTACGCACGTTCCTTGGACTTAACGCACGCTTGTCGTACTTTACCCACGTTCCTTGGACTTAACGCACGCTTGTCGTACTTTACGCACGCTTCTGATGCTTTACGTACGCTTCTGGTGCTTTACGCACGCTTCTCGTGCTTTACTCACGCTTCTCGTGTTTTACGCACGCTACTCGTGCTTTAGGCACGTTTCTCGCGTTTTACGCACATTTCTTGGACTTCATGCACGCTTCTCGTGCTCTACGCACGCTTAAAAAAAGTGGGAGTTTTTGTGCACTTATTATAAAAAGTAATATCACACACCGCACGTACGAAAGACCGCTTTTTCGCATAAGCGTATCGCAAAGTACTATTTTTTAAATAAAATTGTGCTTTTATCGCTCAGGGCTCGCGGAAAAGGCCCAGGTTGGAGAAAGGCCAGGAGGGAATCGACGGAGACATGAAGAAGGAGGACGACATCAAGTCGGAAATAAAGGGTAAATATCGGTACCGATCGATGAGAATTCGGCCTCGCCGCTCCTCCCCGAAGTTACCTTAAAATTGTCCCTCAGTCACCCCGAATTGACCTCGAAACTTTTCCCTCGGTACCGGAAACATATCGCAATATCGACATTTTTTTTTCCGCAATTTCTTTAACTCGCAATTTCTTGAACTCTTGCAGAAAACGAGAAGGACGACAAGTCGAACGCGATGAGCGACGAGATGAAGAAGGACGGCGGTGGGAATCCCTGATAGACCCGCGATCGATGGGTACTTCGACGATTCATTTAAGCATTAATTTATGAAGAACCTCGTGAGCCGTAGTTAGGAGGCCAACGACCCGGGGACGCGTCGGCGTCGACGCTGCAAATCGAATCCTCGGTCGCGCGCGCCCGTATTCGATTTTCCTCGGGCTTTACAACTGTTGGCCGGTGAATTTCTCGGTGAAAAAAAAAAAAACAAAAAAAATCAATACTTTTTTTTCATCCTTTCTTTTAAACTTTTTACGAAAGATCATGGAAATAAGAGAAAAAATCAGCAACAAATGAAAAAAAAAACACAGCAACAAAATAGAAAAAAAAAAAAAAAAAATTCGTTGAATCTGCGCAAACAATTGTGAATCTACTTTGCTTCCTTGTGTCTCTGTACATAAACGAGTAACTCGTATTCACATCTTTCTCTCTGGCTCTCGACCCGCTTCCATATCCACAAGAATAAAATAAAATTAAAAAAAAAAAAAATTAAAAGAATAATAATAATAAATAAATAAATAAAAGTGAAACATTTTTAAAGAAAGAACGAATCACCGCAGACCTTGTAGACGCGCGACAATGAATCTTCGTTCGGCGTGTAAGATATTTTACCTTTTTCATGTGCGAATATAATGCGAATATAGTATTTATGTGTTGTAATTGACGATCACGAGAAAGAGAGTGGATTATAGCGAGCGTGTGCGGGGATGGAAATTGGCACCATCGAATTAGGACTATAAATGAATATACATATTTCGCGTACGTGTGTGTACGTTTTGTTTTGTTTTTTTTTTTTTTTTTTTTTTATTTACTCCGCTATCCCGAAAACGCAATCCCGACCATGACGGAGCACGAGGCGAATCGTTCGTCGCCCTGGCAAGTTGACGGACGGCTGCTTTTAGGGAAAAAAAAAACTATAAAACGGACACGTCCGTTGGGGAACGAAACGGACCACAAAAACGGTAAAACGGAGCGTACGTTTGGATTGGTACTTTTTCGGTTGCGGAAACCGAGGAAGGACCGACCGTTTTTTATTAAAATTTTTGGCTAAGTTTTTTCAAAATTTTATTGTTTTGCTTTTAATTCTGTTTTTAATGAATGGACAGAATGAAAATACGATCTTGGTCCTCTTTCGGTTGCGGGAACCGAAAACGGACCAAAGCAAATTTTTCGAAAAAAAAACGTTCGCTCCGTTTTCGGTTTCCGCAACAGAAAAAAGACCAAATGCCAACAAAAAATGTACAGTCCGTTTTGTCGTTTTTTACGGTCCGCTTGCGGTCCATCAACTCGCTAGGGCGACTACGCTGATTTTTTTTTTTTTCGGTGGGAAAATTGCGGTTTTACGCACGCGTGCGAAAACCTCCGTTTTCGCACCTTGTGAAATAATACTTTGTACGATAGTCGTGCGAGAAACGTTTTCTGAACTCGCGTGATTGCAACACGCGTCAGATAAGAATTTTTTCTTAACACATGCACGTAAAATCCCGCTTTTCGTTCGTGTGAAGTGTGCGCAGAAAGCCACTTTTTCGCATCGCGTGCGGGAAAAATACTGCGCATGCGTACGAGTGTCTACGTTTATTTTTTTTAATTTATTCCACTATCCCGAAAACGCAATCCCGACCATGACGGAGCACAAGGCGAATCGTCGTTCGTCGACTAGTCTGATTCTTTTTTTTTAGTCTGTTTATATCACTCGGTGGGAAAAATGCGGTTTTACGCACGCGTGCGAAAACCTCCGCTTTCGCACCTTGTGAAATAAAACTTTGTACGATACTTGGGCGAAAAACGTTTTCTGAACTCGCGTGATTGCGACACATGCACGTAAAATCCCGCTTTCCCGCACTAGTGCGGGGAAAAAAATTGGATAAACCGGTTCGTGACACGGGCCAGAAAAATCGATCTCTCTCGCCTTCGGCTCGTGCGCCACTTCACACTCGTCGAGAACGATCGATTTTTCTCACCCTTGTAACGAAAATAACTATTTTTTAACATTACCGTAACATTTTCTGAAAATTACCCATGTGTCGGTCATATTTTAAATCACTATGAGACCACATGATTTATACCGAGTTTCCACCGTAAGTGAGATCGGCCCGAGATCTACTCTGAACTAGTGGAAAAATTCTAGTTGACTCAAAGCTCACGTATGGGATTGGCTGTTGACTAGAAAGTTTCGAATTAACTAGAATTTTCCCACTAGTTCAGACTAG